>JAPXFY010000023.1:15611185-15638685 GCA_030674185.1 Monoplex corrugatus | reverse complement strand
GAGAGTATCCTTTTTCTTTTGATATTTAACGCCCATTTTAATTCAAACATTGTCATATTGTCTTTTGTTTTTACATATCATGTTGGTCGGTGAGTTGATTTGTAGCTAGAGTGATTTTCATGTGAAATATTGTCACTGAAAGTTACAGCTTTGGAAGTCCTCAGTTTCGAAGAAAGAGAGAGAGAGAGAGAGAGAGAGAGAGAGAGAGAGAGAGGTATCAAATAAAGTCAAAGGAATAAATGTGCAGCAGACTGCAAGTGTACATAGATCATTAGATTAACTATTTGCTTTGGACAGGGTCTTGGCAATCGTGTAACTATAAGCACACTAGGATTCTTTATAGGCTAATTATTGCAGACAAATTAATGAAATGGAGCTGGAGATTTAATATTCAACACGCACACAGTGTTTGTTGTTTGTGTGACATTTGCCTTTTTAATATTGTTTTGGGCATGTTGCTTGTTGACTTTATTTATTTCATTAGTTAAGTAATTCATTTATTCATTTATGGGCAGATAATAATCATAGGCTCAAATATCCGATTTTGATAGGACAGGATTATGATGCTAAAATGCCACTTAATCATAGTTAAAGATTGCTATAACTTTTAAAAGCTTCATTGGTCTTACAATGTTGACTTTATGCATACATATGATACCATTAGTATACTTGGAGTAAGAGTTTTAGTATGGCTGTTGTAAACAAAATTAGTGACTGCATATATAGTGTGATCTTTAATATTTTAAGTAAATGTGGATGATTAGTATTACCAGAATATGGCTAACTGGATGCACAGGTGCAGAATCAGTGCCACTGATTTTGTTTGTAATTTGTTTCCATTTAATTAGTTAAAAAACAGTACATCGGGCATGTACTACATGTCGCTTACTGAAGCCTCCGATCTCACAGCAGATGCCTGTGCCTCCCCACAACACCTCATAGTATAGGCAGAAGGAAAAAAAAAGTAAAGTATAAAATAATAAAAACAAACGTAGGATCAGCATTATGGGGTGGTGCCCTTTCCCTCTGCTTTGTTGCTTTATCTTCCCTAACCCTGATCAGGGCAAGGTATCCAGTCACAGCTGAATGGATTTGAACTGCTCACAGTTTTTCTGGAGCCAGACTCAAATTCATGCACTCAGGCTGGAAGATAAGATTGTATGTCTTCACTTGCAAGGCCACATATACCATAATATACCTAAATGATAATAATAATGTGAAAGATTTATTTGTCATATGTGAGTTCCTTGACTAGTGACAGAGGAGGAGGTGATCGATGACACCGAAGATCCCTATGAGTATGAATCTGTTCCGGTGGAGGAAGAGTTTATTGCCCCTGGTAAGATTGTTGTCTATTGATTGATGTCAGTTGTGTTTATTAATGGTATGTTGTTGGTGATATCAACAGATACCGCTGTTGTTGTTATTTTTGTTGTACTTCTCTTCCTAACTCCTGAGCTTTCTTTGTTTCCTTCTAAATGATTAAAGACACACACACACACACACACACACACACACACACACACACACACACACACAACACACACACACACACACATACCCGTCTAATATCACTTATAGTGAAAAGACGTTAAATCAAAGAACGAACACACACACACACACACACACACACACACACACACACACACACACACACACACCACACACACACACACATACTCACACTCACACACACACACACACACACACACACACACACACACACACACACACACACACACACACACACACACCACACACACACAACACACACACACACACACACACAAGCAAATGCATTGTAATTATTTGTCTACATTTGTATGTATTCATGGTGAAATGTTTTACATCACTCATTTTTTTGTTTTGTTTAAATTTCAACTATTCTCCTACAAGTGGACTAGCCATGGCAAATATCTTGTTGGCCTATGTATTCATACCTACAATGTTGAAAAATAAAAATGTGTGTTTCCCCCCTTTGTTTTGTTTAAGTTTCAACTATTCTCCTCAGGGAGTGTGGTAGATAATTGCTGGTCGATGTGGGTGGAGTGGATATGGAATTGCCTTGAGTGCCATGAACCCCTCTTGAACAAACTTTAAACTCCAATCTACATGCTTGTTGATCCATTCCATATTCCTTGTCAGCATTGTATTGGTTGATATGTGTCATGCCTGTTTATCTGTTTTATGTGTGCTGTCAGTGTTGTAACTTGTATGTGTCATGCTCGATGATAATTCCATATGTTATATGTGTTGTATTGGTTGGTATGTGTCATGCCTGTTGATCCATTCCATGTGTGTTGTGTGTTGTATTGTTGGTGTGTGTCATGTCTGTTGATCCATTCCATGTGTGTTGTGTGTTGTATTGTTGGTATGTGTCATGCCTGTTGATCCATTCCATGTGTGTTGTGTGTTGTATTGTTGGTATGTGTCATGCCTGTTGATCCATTCCATGTGTGTTGTGTGTTGTATTGTTGGTATGTGTCATGCCTGTTGATTCATTCCATTTGTATTGGGTGTGTTGTATTGATTGGTATGTGACATGTCTGTTGATCCGTTCCATGTGTGTTGTGTGTGTTGTATTGTTGGTATGTGTCATGCCTGTTGATCCATTCCATGTGTGTTGTGTGTGTTGTATTGTTGGTATGTGTCATGTCTGGTGATCCATTCCATGTGTTTGTGTATTGTATTGGTTGGTGTGTGTCATGTCTATTGATCCATTCCATGTGTGTTGTGTGTGTTGTATTGTTGGTATGTGTTATGCCTGTTGATCCATTCCATGTGTGTTGTGTGTTGTATTGTTGGTGTGTGTCATGTCTGTTGATCCATTCCATGTGTGTTGTGTGTTGTATTGTTGGTATGTGTCATGTCTGTTGATCCATTCCATGTGTGTTGTGTGTGTTGTATTGTTGGTATGTGTCATGCCTGTTGATCCATTCCATGTGTGTTGTATTGTTGGTATGTGTCATGCCTGTTGATCCGTTCCATGTGTGTTGTGTGTTGTATTGTTGGTATGTGTCATGCCTGTTGATCCGTTCCATGTGTGTTGTGTGTGTTGTATTGTTGGTACGTGTCATGCCTGTTGATCCATTCCATGTGTCTTGTGTGTTGTATTGTTGGTATGTGTCATGCCTGTTGATCCATTCCATGTGTGTTGTGTGTTGTATTGTTGGTACGTGTCATGTCTGTTGATCCATTCCATATGTGTTGTATTGTTGGTATGTGTCATGCCTGTTGATCCGTTCCATGTGTGTTGTGTGTTGTATTGTTGGTATGTGTCATGCCTGTTGATCCGTTCCATGTGTGTTGTGTGTTGTATTGTTGGTATGTGTCATGTCTGGTGATCCATTCCATGTGTGTTGTGTGTTGTATTGTTGGTAGTGTCATGTCTGTTGATCCATTCCATGTGTGTTGTGTGTTCTGTTGGTTGGTATGTGTCATGTCTGGTGATCCATTTCCATGTGTGTTGTATTGTTGGTATGTGTCATGCCTGTTGATCCATTCCATGTGTGTTGTGTGTTGTATTGTTGGTATGTGTCATGTCTGTTGATCCATTCCATGTGTGTTGTGTGTGTCGTATTGTTGTACGTGTCATGTCTGGTGATATGTTCCATGTATGTTGTGTGTGTGTTGTATTGTTGGTATGTGTCATGTCTGTTGATCCATTCCATGTGTGTTGTGTGTTGTATTGTTGGTATGTGTCATGTCTGTTGATCCATTCCATGTGTGTTGTGTGTGTTGTATTGTTGGTATGTGTCATGCCTGTTGATCCATTCCATGTGTGTTGTGTTTTGTATTGTTGGTATGTGTCATGTCTATTGATCTGTTCCATGTGTGTTGTGTGTTGTATTGTTGGTATTGTATGTCTATTGATCGTGATTCCATGTGTGTTGTATTGTTGGTATGTGTCATGCGTTGTTGTTCCATGGTTGTGTTGTGTGTTGTATTGTTGGTAGTGTCATGCCTGTTGATCCGTTCCATGTGTGTTGTGTGTGTTGTATTGTTGGTATGTGTCATGTCTGTTGATCCATCCCATGTGTGTTGTGTGTTGTATTGTTGGTATGTGTCATGTCTGTTGATCCATTCCATGTGTGTTGTGTGTGTTGTATTGTTGGTATGTGTCATGTCTGTTGATCCATTCCATGTGTGTTGTGTGTGTTGTATTGTTGGTATGTGTCATGTCTGTTGATCCATTCCATGTGTGTTGTGTGTGTCGTATTGTTGGTACTGTGTCATGTCTGGTGATATGTTCCATGTATGTTGTGTGTGTGTTGTATTGTTGGTATGTGTCATGTCTGTTGATCCATTCCATGTGTGTGTTGTGTGTGTTGTATTGTTGGTATGTGTCATGTCTTTGATCAGTTCCATGTGTGTTGTATTGTTGGTATGTGTCATGCCTGTTGATCGTTCCATGTGTGTTGTGTGTGTGTTGTATTGTTGGTATGTGTCATGCCTGTTGATCCGTTCCATGTGTGTTGTGTGTGTTGTATTGTTGGTATGTGTCATGTCTGTTGATCATCCATGTGTGTTGTGTGTTGTATTGTTGGTATGTGTCATGTCGTTGATCCATTCCATGTGTGTGTGTGTGTTGTATTGTTGGTATGTGTCATGCCTGTTGATCCATTCCATGTGTGTTGTGTGTTGTATTGTTGGTATGTGTCATGTCTGTTGATCCATTCCATGTGTGTTGTGTGTTGTATTGTTGGTAGTGTCATGTCTGGTTATCGTTCCATGTTGTGTTGTGTGTTGTATTGTTGGTATGTGTCATGTCTGTTGATCCATGTTCCATGTGTGTTGTGTGTTGTATTGTTGGTATGTGTCATGTCTGTGTGATCCATTCCATGTGTGTTGTGTGTGTGTATTGTTGGTATGTGTCATGTCTGTTGATCCATTCCATGTGTGTTGTGTTTGTATTGTTGGTATGTGTCATGTCTATGATTGTTCCATGTGTGTTGTGTGTTGTATTGTTGGTATGTGTCATGTCTATTGATCTGTCCATGTGTTGTTGTATTGTTGGTATGTGTCATGCCTGTTGATTTTTCCATGTGTGTTGTGTGTGTTGTATTGTTGGTATGTGTCATGTCTGTTGATCCTTCCATGTGTGTTGTGTGTGTTGTATTGTTGGTAGTGTCATGTCTGTTGATCCATCCATGTGTGTTGTGGTGTTGTATTGTTGGTATGTGTCATGTCTGTTGATCCATTCCATGTGTGTTGTGTGTGTTGTATTGTTGGTATGTGTCATGTCTGTTGATCCATCCATGTGTGTTGTGTGTTGTATTGTTGGTATGTGTCATTCTGTTGATCCATCCATGTGTGTTGTGTGTGTTGTATTGTTGGTATGTGTCATGTCTGTTGATCCATCCCATGTGTTTGTGTGTGTTGTATTGTTGGTATGTGTCATGTCTGTTGATCCATTCCATGTGTGTGTGTGTGTTGTATTGTTTGTATGTGTCATGTCTGTTGATCCATTCCATGTGTGTTGTGTGGTGTTGTATTGTTGGTATGTGTCATGTCTGTTGATCCATCCATGTGTGTTGTGTATGTTGTATTGTTGGTATGTGTCATGTCTGTTGATCCATCCCATGTGTGTTGTGTGTGTTGTATTGTTGGTATGTGTCATGTCTGTTGATCCATCCAATGTGTGTTGTGTGTTGTATTGTTGGTACGTGTCATGTCTGTTGATCCATCCAATGTGTGTTGTGTGTTGTATTGTTGGTATGTGTCATGTCTGTTGATCCATCCAATGTGTGTTGTGTGTGTTGTATTGTTGGTACGTGTCATGCCTGTTGATCCATTCCATGTGTGTTGTGTGTGTTGTATTGTTGGTATGTGTCATGCCTGTTGATCCATCCCATGTGTGTTATGTGTGTTGTATTGTTGGTACGTGTCATGTCTGTTGATCCATCCCATGTGTATTGGATATGTTGAACAGAACTGGAAGAAGATCTGGATGCTGCCGTCAGGACAGTGAGAGAGACAGGGGAGGACACTGATGCTGGTGTGAGTTGCTTGTGTGTGTGACTCTGCGTGCGTGTGTGTGTGTGTGTGCGTGCGTGTGTGTGTGTGTGTGTGTGTGTGTGTGTGTGTGTGTGTGTGTGTGTGTGTGTGTGTGTATGTGTGTGTGTATGTGTGTTTGTGTGTGTGTGTGTGTAAGTATGTATGCATGTAAATAGGTGGGTATGTATGTATGTCTGTGTGCATGTATGTGTGTATGTATTTATGTATATATGTATGTGTGTGTATGTATGTCTGTGTGTGTGTATGTATGTATGTATGTATGTATGTATGTATGTATGTATGTATGTATATATGTATGTATGTGTGTGTGTGCATGCTTGTGTGTGTGCATGAGTGTTTGTTAGTGTGTGTGTGTGTGAGTGTGTGTGTGTGTGTGTGTGTGTGTGTGTCTGTGTATGTGTGTGTGTGTGTGTGTATGTGTGCATGTGTGCATGCATGTGTTTGTGTGTGCGTGTGTGTGTATGTGTGTGTGTTTGTGTATGTGTGTGTATGTGTATATGTGTGTGTGTATGTATGTGTGTGTATGTGTGTGTATATATATATATATAAGTGTGTGTGTGTGTGTGTGTGTGTGTGTGTGTGTGTGTGTGCATAAGTATGCACAGATTGTCAGATGGAACAAACAGAAATACAGACAGACATTCATCCAGACAGAAGTACTCAAATAGAGAAACAGGACATAATAGGTGTTTTTTTTTTTGTAAACTGAGGATTTCATTTTGGTATTATTGTGATTATTATTGAATTGCTCTTACATTTATATAAAAAAGTGTGTGTGCATTCATGCATATATCTGTGTGTGAGTGCATGTAAGTATACGTGCATATATATATGATATTATCATATATTTATTGGTTTGTGTTTACTGTGCAGATCATACGTGAACTGGGCTCCAAGCCCAGCCTGGTTCAGAAACCAGAAGTGGTGGATGACTTTGTACGTAACTTTCTAGTTCGTATGGGCATGTCCCGCACCCTTGACTGCTTCCAGACTGAATGGTCAGTTGATCTAATATGGTACAGCATAACACAACGCAATCTTTTATTGTATCCTCTTTTTAAGAAAACAATTCAGTGCAAAACAACACAGCACAACAAACCACTTAACATAGCAGAGCACAACACACACAACACACACAACACACTAGTGTATAGGCATGCCCCCCATCATCGAGTGTTTTCAGGCTGAATGGTCAGTTAGATTACACAACACAGCATGACACAACAGATCATGACACTCAGCACAGCACATCACAGTGCAGCAAAAAAACACTATGTAAAACACTACACCCCACAACAGGAAAGCTGGAGGGGAAGAGAACACCAGGTAGACCCAGGGATAAAATACTGGGTGGACTTGCAGGATGGCTGAGGACAGAGAGGGTGAGAGATGTGCTTGCGGTGACAAGGGATAGATGCATATGGAGGGCCATGATTGCCAATGCCATGCGGCAGGGCACATGGTAATGATGATGAAAACAATACAACATAACAGAATGAAACAGCACAACACTGCAGCATAACATAAGGCAACAATACAGCACATTTAAGAAACACAGCATAATGAAAATACCACAGTCCACATAACATAAGGCAACAATACAACTCATTTACAAAACACAGCATAATGATAATATCACAGTCTAGCACATGCTTGTTGGACCACACTCTTCACCATCAGGAGTGTACGTTGGACAGAACAAGGTTGTGGTTATTGAGGACTTCACCTACCTGGGGAGTTCAGTCAACAGTTCAAGCGATGTGACTAAAGAACTGAATTGTCACATGGGCAAAACAATGACAGCACTCAGCAAGCTGTCTAAAATCAGGAACAACAAGAAAATGTCCATTGGTCTAAAACTGCAGTTCTATAGTTCCAGTGTTTTGCTGTGTAGCTTGAAACATTGCACCTGAAAGCAAGCCAGGAGAAGATGCGAAACACAATTGACCTAAAATGCCTGCACAAGATCTTGAGCATCAAATGGAAATACTGTGAGGAAGAGGAAATGGGCATCACCTTCCCAGAGAGAAATTGAAGTCTCTGCCACCTCACTTCTCCCTGACCTATACTGTTTACCTTTACCTGTGTTGTGTTACACTGCATCATCTTGTTTTGTGTTGTGACTTGAACATAAGTTCTGTGACATTGTCAGGTATGAGCTCCAGCAGCGAGGCCTGTTGCATGAAGAGGACATTGGGGTGGTTCCTGACATCTACAGTCGCAACAGTGACCTTGACAGTGAGCTCAAGTTCCTCAAGACAGAGGTCACCAAGTTCCGCAATGCTGCTCTGTAAGTTCGTGTTTGATTAGATGGGATTGTTTGAAAATAGAAAGAAGTTATGTTTGCTTAAGAAAAGATGATGTTTAGTGCAGTATTTCAAAATGGAATGAAGTTATGATTGCTTGAAGAAGCATGATTTTAAGGAGGAATTCAGTGTAATATTTCAAAATGGAATGAAATTATGATTGCTTGAGAAGGCATGACATTAAAGTGGAATCCAGAGCCTCTTTGCCTGGTTGATAGTATGTGCAACTGACTGATTTTGTATGGGAAAGTAGATACGAAATGCATGGGATACGAAGACTGTATACAACTTAGTCTTTTACTCTTTTCCTTTTTGGAGAGAGGAGATTAGTTCAGATCACGTTCTCATGCACACACATGTTTCTGTGTTCAGTGTGTGTGTGTGTGAATCTTTGTGTGTCTGTCTCTTTTTTTTTTAACGGAAAGTTGGTAACAATTCCTCACCTGTTTTAGAGGTAAATCTTCAAAATGAAAATAAGCACTAAGTTAACCTTGATACAGTCTCCCTTTCTCTTTGAAAAGCATATGTTATATCCATCCTTTTCCTTATCCAGGAAAGCCAAAGAAACCTACGTTAAACTGCGCAAGGAGCGTGACTACCATCGCATGCACCACAAGCGGGTGGTTCAGGAGAAGAACAAACTGATCGATGACCTGAAGCGACTCAAGCGTCACTACGCCCAGTATGAACCCACCCTGCAGACCCTGAAGAGCAAGTATGAAGTTGCCATGAAGGAAAAGATGCTGGCCAAACTGGAGCGTGATCGTGCCGTGGGGCAGGCCTCGGGTCTGCAGAGCACTCTCAAGAGTGTGGAGAACATGAAGAGCAGCGCCGGCTCTGTCAGAGGTGAGAGTGAATGAATGGGCGGGGGAGAGTATCTGTCAGGAGCATACAGATGGTGGGGATATGTGAGAGTAGGAGGTATGGGGTAGAGAGGCAAGCATCAAAAATGAGTTAGAGAGAGAATATATGTTATCACAGGCATCACAATAATCCTTGATAGTTAAGTGACTTAGAGAGGAGATATGTAAACAGTAAGTTAGGGAGGAGATACAAAACAGGGATGAGGTAGGGAGTAGAAGTAGAACAAGGAGAGTACAGGCACACATTGGAAGAAGAGATTCAGACAAATGGAGGAGCAAAACAGGGAGAGTATGGACAGACTAGAGACAGAGGGATTCACAGAGAGAGTGGTAGAACAGGAAGAGTATGGACAGACTAGGGACAGAGGGATTCACACAGAGAGTGGTAGAACAGGAAGAGTATGGACAGACTAGGGACAGAGGGATTCACAGAGAGAGTGGTAGAACAGGGAAAGTATGGACAGACTAGGGACAGAGGGATTTACAGAGAGAGTGGTAGAACAGGGAGAGTATGGACAGACTAGGGACAGAGGGATTTACAGAGAGAGTGGTAGAACAGGGAGAGTATGGACAGACTAGGGACAGAGGGATTTACAGAGAGAGTAGTAGAACAGGGAAAGTATGGACAGACTAGGCACAGAGGGATTCACACAGAGAGTAGTAGAACAGGGAGAGTATGGACAGACTAGGGACAGAGGGATTCACACAGAGAGTGGTAGAACAGGAAGAGTATGGACAGACTAGAGACAGAGGGATTCACACAGTGAGTGGTAGAACAGGGAGAGTTTGGACAGACTAGGGACAGAGGGATTCACACAGAGAGTGGTAGAACAGGAAGAGTATGGACAGACTAGAGACAGAGGGATTCACACAGAGAGTGGTAGAACAGGGAGAGTTTGGACAGACTAGGGGCAGAGGGATTCACACAGAGAGTGGTAGAACAGGGAGAGTATGGACAGACTAGGGACAGAGGGATTTACAGAGAGTGGTAGAACAGGGAGAGTATGGACAGACTAGGGACAGAAGGATTTACAGAGAGTGGTAGAACAGGGAGAGTATGGACAGACTAGAGACAGAGGGATTCACACAGAGAGTGGTAGAACAGGGAGAGTATGGACAGACTAGGGACAGAGGGATTTACAGAGGTGGTAGAACAGGGAGAGTATGGACAGACTAGGGACAGAGGGATTCACAGAGAGAGTGGTAGAAAAGGGAGAGTTTGGACAGACTAGGGACAGAGGGATTCACACAGAGAGTGGTAGAACAGGGAAAGTATGGACAGACTAGGGACAGAGGGATTCACACAGAGAGAGTGGTAGAACAGGGAGAGTATGGACAGACTAGGGACAGAGGGATTCACACAGAGAGAGTGGTAGAACAGGGAGAGTATGGACAGACTAGGGACAGAGGGATTCACACAGAGAGAGTGGTAGAACAGGGGGAGGAAGGATAGGGGTGGGAACATGACAGATAGGGACAGAGGGATTTACAGAGAGTGGTAGAACAGGGAAAGTATGGACAGATAGGGACAGAGGGATTCACAGAGAGTGTGGTAGAACAGGGAAAGTATGGACAGACTAGGGACAGAGGGATTCACACAGAGAGTGGTAGAACAGGGAGAGTATGGACAGACTAGGGACAGAGGGATTCACACAGAGAGTGGTAGAACAGGAAGAGTATGGACAGACTAGAGACAGAGGAATTCACACAGAGAGTGGTAGAACAGGGAGAGTTTGGACAGACTAGGGACAGAGGGATTCACACAGAGAGTGGTAGAACACGGAGAGTATGGACAGACTAGGGACAGAGGGATTCACACAGAGAGTGGTAGAACAGGAGAGTTATGGACAGACTAGAGACAGAGGGATTCACACAGAGAGTGGTAGAACAGGGAGAGTTTGGACAGACTAGGGACAGAGGGATTCACACAGAGAGTGGTAGAACAGGAAGAGTATGGACAGACTAGAGACAGAGGGATTCACACAGAGAGTGGTAGAACAGGGAGAGTTTGGACAGACTAGGGACAGAGGGATTACACAGAGAGTGGTAGAACAGGGAGAGTTTGGACAGACTAGGGACAGAGGGATTTACAGAGAGTGGTAGAACAGGGAAAGTATGGACAGACTAGGGACAGAGGGATTTACAGAGAGTGGTAGAACAGGGAGAGTATGGACAGACTAGAGACAGAGGGATTCATACAGAGAGTGGTAGAACAGGGAGAGTATGGACAGACTAGGGACAGAGGGATTTACAGAGAGTGGTAGAACAGGGAGAGTATGGACAGACTAGGGACAGAGGGATTTACAGAGAGTGGTAGAACAGGGAGAGTATGGACAGACTAGGGACAGAGGGATTCACAGAGAGAGTGGTAGAACAGGGAGAGTTTGGGCAGATAGGGACAGAGGGATTTACAGAGAGAGTGGTAGAACTGGGAAAGTATGGACAGACTAGGGACAGAGGGATTCACACGAGAGAGTGGTAGAACAGGAAGAGTATGGACAGACTAGGGACAGAGGGATTCACACAGAGAGTGGTAGAACAGGGAAAGTATGGACAGACTAGAGACAGAGGGATTCACAGAGAGAGTGGTAGAACAGGAAGAGTATGGACAGACTAGAGACAGAGGGTATTACAGAGAGAGTGGTAGAACAGGGAGAGTATGGACAGACTAGGGACAGAGGGATTCACACAGAGAGTGGTAGAACAGGAAGAGTATGGACAGACTAGGGACAGAGGGATTCACACAGAGAGTGGTAGAACAGGGAAAGTATGGACAGACTAGGGACAGAGGGATTCACACAGAGAGAGTGGTAGAACAGGGAAAGTATGGACAGACTAGGGACAGAGGGATTTACAGAGAGTGGTAGAACAGGGAGAGTATGGACAGACTAGGGACAGAGGGATTTACAGAGAGTGGTAGAACAGGGAGAGTATGGACAGACTAGGGACAGAGGGATTACAGAGAATGGTAGAACAGGGAAAGTATGGACAGACTAGGGACAGAGGGATTTACAGAGAGTGGTAGAACAGGGAGAGTATGGACAGACTAGGGACAGAGGGATTCACAGAGAGAGTGGTAGAACAGGGAAAGTATGGACAGACTAGGGACAGAGGGATTCACACAGAGAGTGGTAGAACAGGGAAAGTATGGACAGACTAGAGACAGAGGGATTCACAGAGAGAGTGAGAGAACAGGGAGAGTATGGACAGACTAGGGACAGAAGGATTGAGAGAGGGGGAGAGAGAGAGAGAAAGAGAGAGAGAGAGAAAGAGAAGAGAGAGAGAGAGAGAGAGAGAAGAGAGAGAGAGAGAGAAGTGCAGACTGGGGGACGGAGGGATTCACAGAGAGAGAGAGAGAGAGAGAGGGGGGAGAGAGAGAGAAAGAAGAGAGAGAGAGAGAGAGAGAGAGAGAGAGAGAGAGAGAACAGTGCAGACTGGGGATGGAGGGATTCACAGAGAGAGGGGGAGAGAGAGAGAGGAGGGGGAGAGAGAGAGAGAGAAAGAGAGAGAGAGAGAGAGAGAGAGAGAGAACAGTGCAGACTGGGGATGGAGGGATTCACAGAGAGAGAGGGAGAGATGGAGCAGAGAAGAGGACGAGAGAGTGATGAGAAGAGAGAGTGAGAGAAGAAGAGAAGAAGGAGAGAGAGAGAGGTAGAACAGAGAGAGTATGGACAGACTAGGGACAGAGGGATTCACACAGAGAGTGGTAGAACAGGGAGAGTATGGACAGATTAGGGACAGAGGATTAGAGAGGGGAGAGAGAGAGAGAGAGGAGAGAGAGAGAGAGAGAGAGAGAGAGAGAGAGAGAGAGAGAGAGAGAGAGAGAGACAGTGCAGACTGGGGATGGAGGGATTCACAGAGAGAGAGAGAGGAGGGAGAGAGAGAAGAGAGAGAGGAGAGAAGAAGAGAGAGGCAGATGGAGGGATTAAGAGGAGAGAGAGAGGAGAGAGAGAGAGAGAGAGAGAGAGAGAGCAGTAGAACAGGGAGAGTATGGACAGACTATGGATGGAGGGATTCACACAGAGAGAGAGAGAGAGGAGAGAGAGAGAGAGAGAGAGAGAGAGAGAGAGAGCAGTAGAACAGGGAGAGTATGGACAGACTATGGATGGAGGGATTCACAGAGAGAGAGAGAGGGGAGGAGAGAGAGAGAGAGAGAGAGCAGTAGAACAGGGAGAGTATGGACAGACTATGGATGGAGGGATTCACACAGAGAGAGAGAGAGAGAGAGAGAGGAGAGAGAGAGAGGAGGAGAGAGAGAGAGAGGTGAGAGAGAGAGAGAGAGAGAGAGAGTAGAACAGTGCAGACTGGGATGGAGGGATTCACAAGAGAGAGAGAGAGGAGAGAGAGAGAGAGAGAGAGAGAGAGAGAGAGAGAGAGAGCAGTAGAACAAGGAGAGTATGGACAGACTATGGATGGAGGGATTCACAGAGAGAGAGAGGAGAGAGAGAGAGAGAGAGAGGGAGAGTAGAAGAGGAGAGTATGAGAGAGAGGAGCGTTAAGAACAGGGAGAGTATGGACAGGACTAGGGGACAGAGGGATTCAAAGAGAGAGAGGGACAGAGAGAGAGAAAGAGAGGGAGAGAGAGAGAGAGAGAGGGAGAGAGCAGTAGAACAGGGAGAGTATGGGCAGACTGGGTATAGAGGGATTCATAGAGAGAGAGTGGTAGAACATGGGCAGACTAGGGACAGAGGGATTCACACAAAGACAGAAGGGGTTAGAACAGGGAAAGTGTTGGCGATAGATGGCCAGTGTACACTGTCATTGCTAATATACAGAGCCAGCCACACAGACAGCCAAACAGACAGAAATAAAGAAATACAGAGAAATAAAAACAGAAAACGAGACTGAAGAAAGAGAAACAAGAGGTTTATTCACATTCAGATCTTGCATTTTCTCAGAAAACCTGAGCACAGGAGCAATGCGACATCGCTACATGGTGGATGAACGAGGGATGGGACCCACACAGCGCACCCTGCTGGAGATGAGGAAAAAAGCGGAAGCTGCGGAAGATGTGGCCGAGTATCCCAAGGACTTCAAGAGACACCCTAAGGTGATTGTTGTCTTTGTCTTTCTCTGACTTGCCACATTATGATGCCTATTTCAGGGCTCCAAGGATCCACCTTGAAGCCAACAGATGGGTGCGTGAAAGTGAAGGTGAAATAGACATTTAATGCTGGGGACTCATCATCATCATCATCATGTGCCCTGCCGCATGGCGTTGGCGATCATAACCCTTCATACGCATCTATCACTTGCTGCCGCAAGCACATCTTCCACCCTCTCTATCCTCAGCCACTTTGCAAGTCAGTCCAATATTTTCTACCTGGGTCTACCTGGTGCTCTCTTTCCGTCCAGCTTTCCTATTGTGACCAGGTGCTCTAATTCCCCTTTCCTTATAAAATGGCCTATAAATGTTGCCTGTCTTTTCCTAATCTTCCTTATGAATGATCTTCTTGCGTCTGCCTCCATCAAGACTGTCTGATTTGTTTTCTTTGCTGTCCATGGAACTCTCAACATTCTTCTTAGAAACCACATCTCGGCTGCCTGAATCTTGTTCTGGCTTTGCATATTGACTGTCCATGCCTCACAACTGTATAACATTATCGGTTCTATATAACATTCAAGAACTCTCTTCCTGATGTTAATTGATAGGCATTTGTTGGTAAGAATGCTTTTTATCTTCTTGAATGCTGTTTGGTTTTGGCCGATTCTGCTGGCTATTTCTGATGTGCATCTGCCGTCTGGTGAGATGATTGTTCCTAGATATTCAAACTTCTCAACCAGTCTGAAAGTCTTGCCGTTTGCTGTTATTTTGCATGAGGTGTTTTCATGCTTTTTACTGATTACCATGACTTTAGTCTTCTTGCTATTTAGTTCCAGCCCTTTATTTTTGATTTCTGTTTCATATCAGATTATATCTGTGAGAATTTTCTTTGGCTGTCCAAGTTCAAATCCGTGATTTATGTGTCGTAAGCCTGTGTTGTAATCCAGCTTTTCTCTGTCTGGTTTCCAGGACTCGGAGTTTCCACTGGACACCGGAGTTAACCCTGAACTGGCCAAGAAAGGTCCACCTGGTCATCTGACACGTACAGGAGGCTTCCGTCTGTCTAACACGTTTAACGCCCATAGCCAGCCTGTCAGTGGGTATGTGATGATAATGATGGATATTTGTAATGTGCTTATTTTTGCTTTGCCTGAAGTACTGATAAGTTCAGAATAAATTTTCACTTAGAGAGAACATAGGTACTGATTGTGTATGTAAACATACAAGTATGAATACTTACATGTACAAACACTCACGTGTACAGACATACATAAGTGTGCACACACATACATCCCTTCACACACACACACACACACCCTACACACACCCCTGCACACACACACACACCGCATGCAAGCATGCACCACGCATGCACACACACACCACATACACACACATACACACACACACATACACACACACACACACACACACACACACACACACACACACACACACACCACACACACACACACACACACACACACACACACACTCACTCGCATACATACACACACACACACACACACATACACACAAACATACACACACACACACACACACCACACACACACTCACTCCACATACATACACACACACACACACACACACACACACACACACACACACACACACACACAACACACAACACTCACACACCACACACAACACACACACACACACACACACACACCACACACACACACACACACACACACACACACACACCATACACACACACACACACACACACACACACACAAACACACACAGATGTCAAGACAGACTTTAAAACCATCATCATCATTACTATAATCTATTTCACCAGCGTGGCGCTGCATCCTCGTAAGCAGATCCTGGCCACCAGCAGTGATGACCATACCTGGAAGATCTGGTCGGTGCCGTCAGGGGAGATCATCTTCACAGGCACAGGACACACAGAATGGGTGTCTGACTGCGACTTCCATCCCAGGTGAGGGCACTGTCTGTTTTCATACAATTTAACTTTTTACTCCCTTATCCTATCCAGCAGCTTCCTGGAGGAGTTACAATCAGTTTTCATACAACTTAACTTTTTCTCCGTTATCCTGTCCACCAGCTTCCAGCAGGAGTTACAATCTGTTTTGATACAGTGTAATCCTTTTACTGCCTCACCCAATCCACCAGCTTCCTGTAGAAGTCACGGGATGTTTTCATTCAAGTCAGTCTTTTGCTTTCTCACCCTGTCTACCAGCTTTCTGCAGTAAAATGGCTGAGGCATATCACAGATATGTAAGATGCGTACGCATTAACTGTCAGACATTTAAAAAAACAACAAAAAAAAACAGAAGAACAAGAAAACCAATGTAAGCGCGTATCCAACGAGACAAAACAAAACAAGCGCAAATTTTCGGCCAACTAGCCTTTGTCAAGCGCGAACGCACAGTCACAGACAGATCACAGACACCAAACAATGGATATTAAGTCCCGGACTAAAAACTTCCCTGCCGCCTCGTCCAGTGGGTAAGAAATGAATTCCATTTCTTACCCACTGGACGAGGCGGCAGGGAAGTTTTTAGTCCCGTTTTTATTATCCATTGTTTGGTGTCTGTGATCTGTCTGTGACCGTGCGTTCACGCTTCACAAAGGCTAGTTGGCCGAAAATTTGCGCTTGTTTTGTTTTGTCTCGTTGGATACGCGCTTACATTGGTTTTCTTGTTCTTCTGGTTTGTGTTTGCTTGGGCGCGGGCAGTCAAACTTGTTTTGGATCTTGTCAGACATTTGTTGTTGTCACTTTGTTCAAAATAAGGAGAAAGACATGAGGATTGGCTTTCAGATTTATTGTGAAGTCACTTAGTTCATGGTACATCAGGGAGACATAAGGATTGGTTTTTACAGTAATTGTGATACCATGTAGTTCATGATACAACACAGAGACATTGGTTTGGCTTTCAGATTTGTTGTGATGTCACATAGTTCATGATACAACACAGAGACATAAGGATTGGCTTTCAGATTTGTTGTGATGTCACATAGTCCATGATTGTGATGTCACCTACTTGACAGCTGTTTTGGCTTTTATCTATATGTATTGTGTTGAAGTAGACCCACTTGATGACCATAATGGCTTTATCCTCTTCAATGGTTCACAGCAGCGTCACACAAAGAGGAGTCTGCTGCATGGGAAACCGCAGGTTCTGCCATATCACCATGCCTCGGATTGTGTGTAGTGGCACAACTCTCTTTTCCTTAGGGACTGAAGGCAATCAGTCAGCTCAGCTCTTTATGTTGTTGGCATCTTTCAGGCACACAATGTGGTCGAAGATATATACGTGAACAGAGCAGAAACAATATTAACCTTTTGACTCCTGCACCCTGTCTGTCAGCATCCTGCATCGTCAACCATGCTCGCAAAGCAAAAACTTAACCCTTTGACTTCCTCACCCTATCCACCAGCTTCCTGCAGGAAGCTGGTGTATAGGGTGAGGGAGTCAAAGGGTTAAGTTTTTGCTGTTGGCGTATAAGGTGTGGGAGTGAAAGGGTTAAGTTTTTGCTGTTGGTGTATAAGGTGTGGGAGTCAAAGGGTTAAACACATAAGACAAGATGGTGAACATTGACTCTAGTTTGGGTTCAGGTTATATTACGTTGGTTTGTGTTGACGGTCATAGTTTTAGTTTTGCAGGGTGTGTGTACAGTGTGTGCAGGAACATCCCTGTATGTTGACTGACTGTTGTGTGAAGAAATGCCATAATGCCGTTCGTACAAACATATGTTGGCTGTGTGTTGTTGCTGCTGACTGACTGTTGTGTGAAGAAATGCCATAATGCCGTTCGTACAAACATATGTTGGTGGTGTGTTGTTGCTGTTGACTGACTGTTGTGTGAAGAAATGCCATAATGCCGTTTGTACAAACATATGTTGGTGGTGTGTTGTTGCTGTTGACTGACTGTTGTGTGAAGAAATGCCATAATGCCGTTTGTACAAACATATGTTGGCTGTGTGTTGTTGCTGCTGACTGACTGTTGTGTGAAGAAATGCCATAATGCCGTTTGTACAAACATATGTTGGCTGTGTGTTGTTGCTGTTGACTGACTGTTGTGTGAAGAAATGCCATAATGCCGTTCGTACAAACATATGTTGGTGGTGTGTTGTTGCTGTTGACTGACTGTTGTGTGAAGAAATGCCATAATGCCGTTCGTACAAACATATGTTGGTGGTGTGTTGTTGCTGTTGACTGACTGTTGTGTGAAGAAATGCCATAATGCCGTTCGTACAAACTTATGTTGGCGGTGTGTTGTTGCTGTTGACTGACTGTTGTGTGAAGAAATGCCATAATGCCGTTCGTACAAACATATGTTGGTGGTGTGTTGTTGCTGTTGACTGACTGTTGTGTGAAGAAATGCCATAATGCCGTTCGTACAAACATATGTTGGTGGTGTGTTGTTGCTGTTGACTGACTGTTGTGTGAAGAAATGCCATAATGCCGTTTGTACAAACATATGTTGGCTGTGTGTTGTTGCTGTTGACTGACTGTTGTGTGAAGAAATGCCATAATGCCGTTCATACAGACATATGTTGGTGGTGTGTTGTTGCTGTTGACTGACTGTTGTGTGAAGAAATGCCATAATGCTGTTTGTACAAACATATGTTGGCTGTGTGTTGTTGCTGCTGACTGACTGTTGTGTGAAGAAATGCCATAATGCCGTTCGTACAAACATATGTTGGTGGTGTGTTGTTGCTGTTGACTGACTGTTGTGTGAAGAAATGCCATAATGCCGTTCGTACAAACATATGTTGGTTGTGTGTTGTTGCTGTTGACTGACTGTTGTGTGAAGAAATGCCCTAATGCCGTTTGTACAAACATATGTTGGTGGTGTGTTTCAGTGGATCCATGTTGGCCACAACAAGTGGTGATACCACCGTGAAGATCTGGAATTTCTCACAGCCAGGATGTACCCATACTTTCACCGATCACACCTTAGCAGGTAGTGTGTTGTGTTGTATTGTGTTGTGTTGTGTTTGTGTTTGTGTTGTGTTGTGTTGTGTTGTGTTGTGTTGTGTTGTGTTGTGTTGTGTTGTGTTGTGTTGTGTTGTGTTGTGGTTGTGTGTTGTGTTGTGTTGGTTGTGTTGTGTTGTGTTGCGGTGTGTTGCGGTGTGTTGTGTTGTGTTGTGTTGCGGTGTGTTGTGTTGTGTTGTGTGTGTGTCGTGGTGTGTCGTGGTGTGTTGTTGTTATTGTTATTGTGTTATTGTTGTGTATGTTAACTGTCAGTGTTGTCATTATGTGTGTGCAGTATAGATTGTGTACTTGTGTTATTGTTGTGTATGTTAACTGTCAGTGTTGTCATTATGTGTGTACAGTATAGATTGTGTACTTGTGTTATTGTTGTGTATGTTAACTGTCAGTGTTGTCATTATGTGTGTACAGTATAGATTGTGTACTTGTGTTATTGTTGTGTATGTTAACTGTCAGTGTTGTTGCTATGTGTGTATAGTATAGATTGTGTATTTGTGTTATTGTTGTGTATGTTAACTGTCAGTGTTGTTGCTATGTGTGTATAGTATAGATTGTGTATTTGTGTTATTGTTGTGTATGTTAACTGTCAGTGTTGTTGCTATGTGTGTATAGTATAGATTGTGTATTTGTGTTATTGTTGTGTATGTTAACTGTCAGTGTTGTTGCTATGTGTGTACAGTATAGATTGTGTACTGTGTTATTGTTGTGTATGCCAACTGTCAGTGTTGTTGCTATGTATGTACAGTATAGATTGTGTACTTGTGTTATTGTTGTGTATGCCAACTGTCAGTGTTGTTGCTATGTGTGTACAGTATAGATTGTGTATTTGTGTTATTGTTGTGTATGTTAACTGTCAGTGTTGTTGCTATGTATGTACAGTATAGATTGTGTATTTGTGTTATTGTTGTGTATGTAAACTGTCAGTGTTGTTGCTATGTGTGTACAGTATAGATTGTGTATTTGTGTTATTGTTGTGTATGTTAACTGTCAGTGTTGTTGCTATGTGTGTACAGTATAGATTGTGTACTTGTGTTATTGTTGTGTATGCCAACTGTCAGTGTTGTTGCTATGTGTGTACAGTATAGATTGTGTACTTGTGTTATTGTTGTGTATGCCAACTGTCAGTGTTGTTGCTATGTGTGTACAGTATAGATTGTGTACTTGTGTTATTGTTGTGTATGCCAACTGTCAGTGTTGTTGCTATGTATGTACAGTATAGATTGTGTACTTGTGTTATTGTTGTGTATGCCAACTGTCAGTGTTGTTGCTATGTGTGTACAGTATAGATTGTGTACTTGTGTTATTGTTGTGTATGCCAACTGTCAGTGTTGTTGCTATGTGTGTACAGTATGGAATATTTGTTGTGTTATTGTTATGTATATTGTATTAATTTCAGTGTTGTTACTATGTGTGTACAGTATAGATTGTGTACTTGTGTTATTGTTGTGTATGCCAACTGTCAGTGTTGTCATTATGTGTGTACAGTAGTGAATATTTGTTGTATTGTTGTTATGTATATTGTATTAATTTTCAGTGTTGTTACTATGTGTGTACAGTATAGATTGTATACTTGTGTTATTGTTGTGTATATTAATTGTCAGTGTTGTCATCGTGTACATGCAATATGGAATATTTGTTGTGTTATTGTTGTGTATATTAACTGTCAGTGTTGTCATTATGTATGTGCAGTATGGAATATTTGTTGTGTTATTGTTGTGTATATTAATTGTCAGTGTTGTCATTATGTATATGCAATATGGAATGCATATTTGTGTAATTGTAGTCATTGTTTATGTGAACAGTGTGGAGCTGTACATGGCACACATGTGGAGATTTCTTGGCAACAGCTTCCATGGACAACACCGCCAAGGTGTGGGACCTTAACAGGTAAAATACCCTTTCCATGTCATCTCTCTCTCTTTTCATCTCCCTTCTCTCTGTCTCTGTCTTTCCCTTGTTACAAGGATCATACATTCCATTTCTTACCCACTGGACGAGGCGGCAGGGAAGTTTTTAGTCCCGTTTTTATTATCCATTGTTTGGTGTTTGTGATCTGTTTGTGACCGTGCGTCCGCGCTTGACAAAGGCTAGTTGGCCGAAAATTTGCGCTTGTTTTGTTTTGTTTTGTTGGATACGCGCTTATATTGGTTTTCTTGTTCTTCTGGTTCCAAGGATCATACAATAAATATTGAGAACACTGTGATAATTGAACCCTTTGACTCCCACACCCTGTCCGTCAGCATCCTGCATTGTCAACCATGCTAGCAAAGCAAAAGCTTAAACCTTTGAAGCTGGTGGATGGGGTGAGGGAATCCCCAAGAAGAAGCTGGTGGATAGGGTGAGGGAGTCAAGGTGTTAAGTTTTTATAGTTGGTAGTGCTTTTGCTCTGGATGTCAGTGTGACCAGATTGGTGGAATGTCGTTTTGTTACTATGAAAATTGTGACAGCTTCCCTCACTATGAAGAACAATTGTGTGAGTTTTGCACTATGTGTGTGTGAGGCCTGGGCTGTGTGTGTATGAAACTTGCACTGTAGAATGTTATTTTGTCATTGTGAAGATTAGGATAGTTCCCTCTCTGTCAAATAACTGTGTGAGTATTACAATTTTTGTTTCCTTTCTGTGGTAAGGAAATTGTGACACTCGTACTATGTAAATTTGTTTTTGTTATTCAGAAAATGATGATAGTTCTTCTTGGTATGAAATAACTGTGTGTAAATCTGGAACTGTGTCTCAACTGTAATTGTGATAGTTTCCTCATATGAAATGACTGTGTGTCTTGCACTGTGTAATATCATTTTGTTATTCTGGAAATGATGATAGTTTTTATCTGTATGAAGTAACTGTGCGTATCAGCCTTGCACAATGTCTCATGTCTCGTAGTGATACCCATTAAAACCAGATGGTGATGTTTGTCTGTGTGTGAGTACAGTCAGCGGTGCAGGGGTACCCTACGAGGACACACAGACTCTGTGAACAGCATCGAGTTCCTTCCGTACTCCAACTCGTTGATTACATGCTCTGCTGATAAAACTCTGTCTCTGTGGGATGCTCGTGTGGTGGGTTACTGTGGTGTGTGTGTGTGTGTGTGTGTGTGTGTGTGTGTGTGTGTTGTGTGTGTGTGTGTGTGTGTGTGTGTGTGTGTGTGTGTGTGTGTGTGTGTGTGTTGTGTGTGTGTGTGTGTGTGTGTTTGTGTGTGTGTATGTGTGTGTGTGTGTGTGTGTTGTGTGTGTTGTGTGTGTGTGAGTGAATGAGTGATGTGTGTTTGTGTGTGTGTGAGTGAATGATGAGTGAGTGTGTGGTGTGTGTGTGTGTGTGTGTTTGTGTGTGAGTGAGGATGAGTGAGTGAGTGTGGTGGTGTGTGTTGTGTGTGTGTGTGTGTGTGTGTTGTGTGTGTGTGTGTGGGTGGTGAGTGTGTGTGTGTGTGTTTGTGTGTGTGTGAGTAAATGAGTGAGTGAGTGTGTGAGTGTGTTTGTGTGTGTGTGTGTGTGTGTGTGTGTGTGTGTGTGTGTGTGTGTGAGAGAGAGAGAGAGAGATGAGAGGAGAGGGGAGAGAGAGGAGAGTGAATGAGTGTGATTATGCTCCACATGATTACTGAAAAACCAAAGAAAAAGACAGAATGGTGACTCTGTTCTGTGACAATTGAGCTATATAATCCAGGCTGTATATTGTTGTGTGTGTGTGTATGTGTGTGTGTGTGTGTGTGTGTGTGTGTGTGTGTGTGTGTGTGTGTGTGTGTGTGTGTGTGTGTGTGTGTGAGTATGTTGTGTGTGTGTGTGTGTGTGTGTGTGTGTGTGTGTGTGTGTGTGTGTGAATGAGTGTGATACTGTATTGAGATGATTATTCTATGTTATTTTTCTTCACCTGAGCATTGTAGAGTTCTGAACAGCGTTTATATTCTGGAAGGCTCTCTTCATCGTATTGAATTGTTAGTAATCATTATAATTCTCATTATTATTATCATTAGCTTATGACCTGACTCGCTGTTCACACGTGTTCCAGAACAATCCGGCCCATTCTTTCTTTGGACACGCCAACTCCATCAACCATGTCACTTTCAATGGAAGAGTAAGTCTCTGCTGTTTGACATGTGTGTGATTTTTGTTGTGTTGGCTTAGTTTGTGTGGCTTGTGACTGTTTTCTATAGTGTGGGGGGCTGTGTGTTTAATTTTTGGGTAATGCTTCTTTGTGATGTGTTGTTTGTTATGTTTGATTTGATTTGTATACTGTTCCCAGTGCTTGATACAGAAAAAAATCAAGTGTGTGTTGTACATTGTGTTCTGCTGCTCACATGATACACTAGACACATGCAATGATGTCAGTGTTTTCTCTGTAGTTTGTATATATATATAAACCCAACCACTAATCAGAAAGTAGAGAAACTCAAACAATAATCAGAAAGTAGATAAACCCAACCACTAATCAGAAAGTAGAGAAACCCAAACAATAATCAGAAAGTGGAGAAACCCAAACAATAATCAGAAAGTAGAGAAACCCAAACAATCATCAGAAAGTGGAGAAACCCAAACAATAATCAGAAAGTAGAGAAACCCAAACAATAATCAGAAAGTAGAGAAACCCAAACAATAATCAGAAAGTAGAGAAACCCAAACAATAATCAGAAAGTAAAGAAACCCAAACAATAATCAGAAAGTAGAGAAACCCAAACAATAATCAGAAAGAGAAACCCAAACAATAATCAGAAAGTAGATAAACCCAAACAATAATCAGAAAGTAAAGAAACCCAAACAATAATCAGAAAGTAAAGAAACCCAAACAAATAATCAGAAAGATAAACTCAAACAATAATCAGAAAGTAGATAAACCCAAACAATAATCAGAAAGTAGAGAAACCCAAACAATAATCAGAAAGTAGAGAAACCCAAACAATAACCAGAAAGAGAAACCCAAACAATAATCAGAAAGAGAAACCCAAACAATAATCAGAAAGATAAACCCAAGCAATAATCAGAAAGAGAAACCCAAACAATAATCAGAAAGAGAAACCCAAACAATAATCAGAAAGAGAAACCCAAACAATAATCAGAAAGATAAACCCAAACAATAATCAGAAAGATAAACCCAAACAATAATCAGAAAGATAAACCCAAACAATAATCAGAAAGATAAATCCAAACAATAATCAGAAAGATAAACCCAAACAATAATCAGAAAGTAGAGAAACCCAAACAATAATCAGAAAGTGGAGAAACCCAAACAATAATCAGAAAGTAGATAAACCCAAACAATAATCAGAAAGTACAGAAACCCAAACAATAATCAGAAAGTAGATAAACCCAAACAATAATCAGAAAGTACAGAAACCCAAACAATAATCAGAAAGTAGAGAAACCCAAACAATAATCAGAAAGTGGAGAAACCCAAACAATAATCAGAAAGTAGAGAAACCCAAACAATAATCAGAAAGTAGAGAAACCCAAACAATAATCAGAAAGTAGAGAAACCCAAACAATAATCAGAAAGTGGAGAAACCCAAACAATAATCAGAAAGTGGAGAAACCCAAACAATAATCAGAAAGTAGAGAAACCCAAACAATAATCAGAAAGTAGAGAAACCCAAACAATAATCAGAAAATGGAGAAACCCAAACAATAATCAGAAAGTAGAGAAACCCAAACAATAATCAGAAAGTAGAGAAACCCAAACAATAATCAGAAAGTAGAGAAACCCAGACAATAATCAGAAAGTAGAGAAACCCAAACAATAATCAGAAAGTAGAGAAACCCAAACAATAATCAGAAAGTGGAGAAACCCAAACAATAATCAGAAAATAGAGAAACCCAAACAATAATCAGAAAGTAGAGAAACCCAAACAATAATCAGAAAGTAGAGAAACCCAAACAATAATCAGAAATAGATAAACTCAAACAATAATCAGAAAGTAGAGAAACCCAAACAATAATCAGAAAGATAAACCCAAACAATAATCAGAAAGTAGAGAAACCCAAACAATAATCAGAAAGTAGAGAAACCCAAACAATAATCAGAAAGTAGATAAACCCAAACAATAATCAGAAAGTAGATAAACCCAAACAATAATCAGAAAGTATTGAAGATATCTCATACTGTGCTGTGTCACTGAACGAGCAGCACTCTTGGATCAGCAGTGGAAAAGCGTACACACAATTTAAGTCACACAATAGGAATAATGAAATAGTTTGTTACGATATCATACTGTTTCATATAAGACATAGATCTAGTGAAACATCAGGGAAGACAGCTGATGTGTTGCTTTTGTCCTTAATCGAATAAACCTGTTTCATTGTCACTTGTGTACGCTTTACAGAAGCCATTTGCCCCAAATCTGTGTCTTCTTTGTTTTATGAATTAAATATACATTCTCATTCTATTTTTGTGTCTTTCTGATTTAAGTGGGAGTGGTGTTAACCAAAGTGACAGCAATAGCAATTACAATGATGGCAATATTAGTAATGATACCAGTATTAACAATAATGTTAAGTGATATGCTCACTCCCTCTGCCACAGGGACACTCAAAAATTACACAATACAAAGTGTAACATTAACTATGAAAACAGAAACTATCATTGTGATATTCATAACTACACCAGTTATAACAACATATATCCCAGAATCTGGTACAACACACACACACCCATGTACTGCCCACTCTCTCACCCCCCCCCCCACCCCCCGGACTACCCCTGCAAGATACACACCAGGCCAGTCTTCATCAAAATACTGTTTTAAAAATTGAAAAAGATTGCTGGAAGAGATATGTTTTGAGGGGATGGCAGAAGGACATTGAAGACATAATAGACAGAAAAAGGTAGAGAATTCCACATAATTGAACTACAAAGGAAAAGACTGTTTCACCAAAAGCTTGGGTATTTATAACATGCCATCATGCCACCTCTTACTAGGAAGCCCTATCTCCACTCACCTTCTCCCTTCCCTTGTGCATACATACTCACAGATCTAAGAACAGAATATAGGAGTATGATTTATGGTGATACTTGGTGTTTGGTGACCTGTGGATGTGGTTTACCTGTGCAGTGTGAAGAGTGTGGCCCCCCCCCCCCCCCCGCAGGTAACTAATGATGGTATAACTTCAGGGTGACACCTTGATGTCGTGCGACTTATGGATGTGGTTTACCTGTGCAATATGAACAATGTGGCCCCTCCCAATCACACACACACATAAGGTAATAATGATGGTATAACTTCAGGGTGACACCTTGGCGTCGTGTGACTAGGATGTGGTTTATTCTTACTGTGGCTATATGGAATAATGATGGAAACTGACACCCTCACCCTTGCGATTCTCCCCCCCTCCACCCTACTCACACATAGGTAATAATGATGGTATAATTTCAGGGTGACACCTTAGCGTCATGTGACTCTATGGGTGTGGTCCACCTGTGGGACGTGAGGAAAGTGGCCACCATGATGACCATCAACGTGGGACCACACCCTGCCAACAAGGTTGCCTTTGATCCTACAGGTACGTTTGCCTTCACTAAAAATCCATCTTTTTTTTTTCATCTGCACTCTTGTGCTTGGAAATATATTTGTTGTGGATAGTTTTGCCTTACAGTTTGTCGTCTTGTTTTTGTGTTGTTCTGTTTGTGCACTTGACAAAGACCCCAACATGTGTACCTGTTTTGTGTTATTGCTTTTGTTCTTTTTTCATGTGTTTCTGTATTGTTGGCTGTTGCACTCTCTCAGAATACAGCGCCCAACACTGAACCCAGTGATGCTGACAAGTGAGGCAAGTAAGAGGTCTGTGTTGTTACATATGTAATGATTAGGTGGTACCTGAAGTGAATTCAGGTTGGGCTCTTGAGAGTCAGTGGTTCATGGGGGCTGTTATCAAAAGGGTTGTGATGGTGATTTCCTTGCTGGGACATCTCTCTCAGTCTGGCTTTGTGACTGAGTGATTTCTGTCATTAGTTGGTTACTTAGAAGGCAGAGTCCTTAACCCTTTGACTCCGGCATTCATGTCCACCAACTGCAAAAACTTAACCCTTTTGACTCCCTCACCCTATCCACCAGCTTCCTGCAGGAAGCTGGTGGATAGAGTGAGGGAATCAAAGGGCTAAGTTTTTGCTTTGCTAAGCGTGGTTGGTAATGCAGGATGCTGGTGGACAGGGTGCGGAAGTCAAAGGGTTAATAAGTGGATCAGAACAGGCACTGTTGAACTCCACTGAGATGACCTAAGAGCAGTGCAGAGTATTCTCTGTTGGACGACCTCGTGTGCTTAGCATTGCCGGCTTCCATGATTTCCTTGTGCTGGGA
>JAPXFY010000023.1:15576185-15606185 GCA_030674185.1 Monoplex corrugatus | reverse complement strand
GTACTATTCTCACCAAACATGTACTATGAAGAAAAGGTACTATTCTCGCCAGACAAACAGGTACTATGAAGAAAAGGTACTATTCTCACCAGATAAACATATACTGTGAAGAAAAGGTACTATTCTCACCCAACAAACACGTACTATGAAGAAAAGGTACTATTCTCACCAGATAAACAGGTACTATGAAGAAAAGGTACTATTCTTACCAGATAAACATGTACTATGAAGAAAAGGTACTATTCTCACCAGACGAACAGGTACTATGAAGAAAAGGTACTATTCTCGCCAGACGAACAGGTACTATGAAGAAAAGGTACTATTCTCGCCAGACGAACAGGTACTATGAAGAAAAGGTACTATTCTCGCCAGACAAACATGTACTATGAAGAAAAGGTACTATTCTCACCAGATAAACATATACTATGAAGAAAAGGTACTATTCTCACCCAACAAACATGTACTATGAAGAAAAGGTACTATTCTTGCCAGACAAACATGTACTATGAAGAAAAGGTACTATTCTCGCCAGACAAACATGTACTATGAAGAAAAGGTACTATTCTCACCAGACAAACATGTACTATGAAGAAAAGGTACTATTCTCGCCAGACAAACATGTACTATGAAGAAAAGTACTATTCTCGCCAGACGAACATGTACTATGAAGAAAAGGTACTATTCTCGCCAGACAAACAGGTACTATGAAGAAAAGGTACTATTCTCGCCAGACGAACATGTACTATGAAGAAAAGGTACTATTCTCGCCAGACGAACATGTACTATGAAGAAAAGGTACTATTCTCGCCAGACGAACATGTACTATGAAGAAAAGGTACTATTCACACCAGATAAACAGGTACTATGAAGAAAAGGTACTATTCACACCAGATAAACAGGTACTATGAAGAAAAGGTACTATTCACACCAGATAAACAGGTACTATGAAGAAAAGGTACTATTCTCGCCAGACAAACATGTACTATGAAGAAAAGGTACTATTCTCACCAGACAAACAGGTACTATGAAGAAAAGGTACTATTCTCACCAGACAAACAGGTCTATGAAGAAAAGGTACTATTCTCACCAGGTAAACATATACTATGAAGAAAAGGTACTATTCTCACCCAGCAAACACGTACTATGAAGAAAAGGTACTATTCTCACCAGATAAACAGGTACTATGAAAAAAAGGTAATATTCATGCCAGATAAACATGTACTATGAAGAAAAGGTACTATTCTCACCAGACGAACAGGTACTATGAAGAAAAGGTATTATTCTCGCCAGACAAACATGTACTATGAAGAAAAGGTACTATTCTCGCCAGACAAACACGTACTATGAAGAAAAGGTACTATTATCGCCAGACAAACACGTACTATGAAGTAAAAGGTACTATTCTCGCCAGACATACACGTACTATGAAGAAAAAGGTACTATTCTCGCCTGATAAATATGAACAAAAACCATGAATAAGGACGTGTTACTTGTTAGTGACATGGTTCAACCTGTGGGTCTCCTTGATGCCATGGACACTGACATACAGGCATGGTAGTGATATGATTCTACCAGTGGGTCTTTGACATGTTGTACAAAGACACAGCCCTAACAAAATCATTAGTGACAGTGTGTTAGCTGCCTGTTTCAGCTTATGGTTCTGTAGACAAAGATACAACAGAACCGAAAGTAAGAGAGATTAATTCCCTGAAACGTAACAGTGTGAAAAAAAGGGACTGATTTATCTTATTTGTGTTCCCTGAAACATTACATGAACACAAAGAGGATGGATTCATCTTCATTGTGTTCCCTGAAAAATTTCATGAACACAAAGGGGACTGATTCATCTTCTGTGTGTTCCCTGAAACATTATAATATGAACACAAAAGGGACTGATTTATCTATCTACCTTCTTTGTGTTCCCTGTAACTTTTCACAAACTCAAAGGGGACTGATTTATTTTCTTTGTGTTCCCTGAAACATTACGTTAACACAAAGGGGACTGATTTATCTTCTGTGTGTTCCCTGAAACATTACATGAACACAAAGGGGACTAGTTTATCTTGTTTGTGTTCCCTGAAACCTTATATGAACACAAAGGGGACTGATTTATCTTCTGTGTGTTCCCTGAAACCTTATATGAACACAAAGGGGACTGATTTATCTTCTGTGTGTTCCCTGAAACATTACATGAACACAAAGGGGACTGATTTATCTTCTTTGTGTTCCCTGAAACATTACATGAACACAAAGGGGACTGATTTATCTTCTTTGTGTTCCCTGAAACATTACAAGAACACAAAGGGGATTGATTTATCTTCTGTGTGTTCCCTGAAACATTACAAGAACACAAAGGGGACTGATTTATCTTCTTTGTGTTCCCTGAAACATTACAAGAACACAAAGGGGACTGATTTATCTTCTGTGTGTTCCCTGAAACATTACAAGAACACAAAGGGGACTGATTTATCTTCTTTGTGTTCCCTGAAACATTACAAGAACACAAAGGGGACTGATTTATCTTCTGTGTGTTCCCTGAAACATTACAAGAACACAAAGGGGACTGATTTATCTTCTTTGTGTTCCCTGAAACATTCATCATCATCATCATGTCGAGCTTGCTCGGCTATCCATGACACGTTTCTTCCATCCTTCTCTGTCAGACATTGCAGTAGGTAGTTTATCATACTGACAGCCCGTATCATCAATCAGTTGGTCGATGAAGGTCTTCTTTGGACGTCCTGGTCTTTGTTTGCCATGGCTGGGTCTTCATAGTAGAACATCCCCCACCAGTTCTTCTTTGGTACGCCAGCATTGTCCCACGAAGCGTAGTCTTTGCTGACGTATTGATTTACCGATTGGTGGGATCTTACCATATAACTATAATAATAATAATAATTACAATATTTATATAGCGCAAAATCTTGATAAAATCAAATCAAAGCGCTGAAACACACACACACGCACGCACACACACGCACGCAAGCACGCACACACACGCACATACACACACACACGCACATACACACACACACACACACACACACACACACACACACACACACACACACACACACACACACACACACACGGCTATAAATGGGGAGAAAGAATAAAAACAATGGAAAATTATAGAGCATATTATATACAATTATATATTGCAATGTGATTCCCCTCCGAGTGGAGACAGGCTGCAGAGGGGATTGAGTGAGGTCAGGATTTTATGCAGAGGAGAAAAGGTGAGTTTTGAGAGCGGACTTGAAGGAGACAAAAGTAGGTTGCTGACGGACTGAGAGAGGAAGTTTGTTCCAGGAGAGCGGACCAGAAACAGAGAAGGCTCGTGGACTATAGGTATTGAGCTTAGTGCGTGGAAAGCGAAAAGTCAGAGGATCGGAGGCAGAGCGGAGGGTACGTGAGGGAAGATAGATCTCAAGTAGGCTTGACAGGTAATCGGGGGCTGCGTTATTGAGGCTTTTGTAGCACATGGTGTCTAGTTTGTACTGTATGCGCTTTGATATAGGGAGCCAGTGAAGTTGTGCCAGGAGAGGAGATATGTGGTCAGCTTTTTTCTTTTTGAGTACAAGGTGTGCAGCATTGTTTTGAATGCGCTGTAGGATGTGAGTGGTGGAGGCAGGAAGACCGGACAGGAGTGAATTGCAATAGTCAATGCGAGACATTATGAAGGAGAGAACGAGTTTTGTTAGTTGGATGTTCTCTCCAGGATTTGTTCAGGACTGCACGCAGCATTCTTGTATATGCTCCATCAATCTTCCTCTCCAATGTCATTGTTAGGGTCCAAGAGATTGAGCCATATGTAAGAACGGACTCCACCGCTGCTGAAACATTACATGAACACAAAGGGGACTAGTTTATCTTCTTTGTGTTTCCTGAAACATTATGCGAACACAAAGGGGACGGATTTATCTTTGTGTTCCCTGAAACATTACATGAACACAGAGGGGACTGATTTATCTTCTGTATATTTTCAGACCAACTCCCTGATCGGCCATGAAGACGCGGTGCAGTGCCTGTTGTTTGATCGTTCTGGAGAGTTCATGGTGTCTGGGGGCAGTGACAGCACCGTCAGGATCTGGTCCTAACTCACATGCTCTTCCAGCAGTCGTCATTCCTCCCTCCACACACCTCAGTTCTGCTCTTGTGTAACTCTCTACCATGGACAAGTCTTCTTTCCCAGTTGTAATCACATGAAGTTGATAGTTTGTCTCTTAGACTCTATGTAAGGTATATAGAGTTGTTTGTGAGAATAAACTGTGTACAAATCTTTTTTCACAGTCTTAACTACCTAAATTTGTGCTTTAGATCATGTGTAAGGTACATTGCATTGTGGATTACAATCTACTGTGAACAAGTCTTTTATCCCACTTTTAGTCAATTTTAAGTTGATGGTTTGTGTCTTACAGTTGTGTGTAAGGTACAGACTTGTGAATCACAATTGGTCATTCTGACAAGACAACTATTCTGTTTTTAGGTAATACAAATCTGTTCGTTTGTTTGGATTTATGACATTCTTTTAATGGTTAACGAAACTCCATCACTAGAAAAAGTAATATCTCTTTGGTTTAAACATAGAATGGTATTGTTGTCTTTGCTGCTAACAGTACAGTTTCGGTGTTTTTTGTTTTTCAAGTTAAAGTTTCAGTTTTTTTTTATTCGTTTTTGTAAGTGGGACTTAGGGTGTAACTTTAAAATAGTAAACATTTGAAGAAAAATATTACACACTCGTTCCCAACATAAAATATTGTTCATTTGTGACCCAATGAAAGTACTGTGCTCTTACAACAGAAAACGTCTGTTTATGGTGAACACAAAATATGTGTTTATTCGGTTGTCACCTACACAAAATAATTCAATACATTCCTTGAAGATAATAGTATCTGGTTGTCACCTATGTAAAATAATGTCATAAACCCCATGGAGAAAATAGAGTACATTTTTCATCTACAGAAAATGTGTATGTTCCACAGATAAAATTCAGTATCCCTAAAATGTGTATGATCCACAGATAAAATTCGTTGTTCATGTCTCTCTCCTCAGTGTAAGACCTCATTCTGAACCATTTTATACTTGGCTGAATGTTTTCCAACCTTCTCAGGTAATGTTGTGTGAAATGAGCGAATTGTTCATGATGATTGACAGACATGAATGTTCAAACATTCACAAAAAAGGTTCAAAGTGTCAAGAACAGACATAGAAGAAAACCTGTTCATGTTTTAGTCACTTATTTCCTCCCCCTCTATGAGAGAGGTAAAGGAAACTACAAGATCCATTACAGCTTATCACAACACAAGATTTTGTTCTACAGTGAAAGGAAACAAGTATGATGCATCAAGACTGCAGGCTATAGGGACAGTTTGTGATGAAATGGAACAAAGATATGGCTCACTATGCACAACAAAGTATGAAGCAACACACAAGACAGTGAAATGTAACGCAAACGTGGCTCACTTTTGAAAACCAAGTATGAAGCAAGAAGACTGTACACTGGATAATGAAATGAAACAGATACGGCTCACTCTTTGAAACACAGTATGAAACAATACACAGATTATAAATACAATGGATAATGAAATGTAATACAGACGTGGCTGACATTTTAAAACCAAAATTATGAAGCAACAAGGCTGTACACTGGATAATGAAATGAAACAGATACGGCTCACTCTTTGAAACACAGTATGAAACAATACACAGGCCATACATACAGTGGATAAGGAAACATAAGGCAAATACGGCTCATTTTTAAGTAGTATGAAGCAACAAGTCTGCACAGTGGATAATGAAATAAAGTGCAAAGATAGTTCACTATTTAAAACGCAGTATGAAGTAACAAGGTCACAGGTCTAAGCTTTAGTATCCAGACCATGATGATTGTGATGTTGATGTGGTGATTGTGTAACTGTATTTATGTTCAGTATGGATAAGAAACCTCTGTTATGTAAGGAAATATACATTGTTTCTGATGATATGGGTTTATGAAAGAATGTAGAACTGTCCATATTCGTCTTGGCTTGCTTAGAATTGATGATGTCAAACTGGGGGAAGTGATAGGACTTTAAATGTTGACCTTTTAGGCGAACAGTGTATATATACCCATTCAGATTTGTATAAATACATAGACACACACACTTATTTCATACAAATGCAAGACACACACACTTATTTCATACAAATGCATTACAGTTCCCTATGTGGATGTAAATACAGGTGCATACTTTCTGAATGCAAACACCAACTTCACGTAGCTGAAACACACACACACCACAGAAACACATACAAGTATGCAATCCTTTTTTTTGGATGAACACACACACGTACACACACACGCACACACAGACAGAGTATTTGGAGAACACATGAGTGTTTTTGTTATTATATTGTAAGTGTTTAAAAATGGAACACTTTTCAGAGAATAAACTCTTACCTGTGCTATCACCTGGTTGTGTTTATAAACTCTTACCTGTGCTGTCACCTGGTTGTGTTTATAAACTGTCTTACCTGTGCTATCACCTAGTTGTGTTTATAAACTGTCTTACCTGTGCTATCACCTAGTTGTGTTTATAAACTGTCTTACCTGTGCTATCACCTGGTTGTGTTTATAAATTGTCTTACCTGTGCTATCACCTGGTTCTGTTTATAAACTGTCTTACCTGTGCTGTCACCTGGTTGTGTTTATAAACTCTTACCTGTGCTATCACCTAGTTGTGTTTATAAATTGTCTTACCTGTGCTATCACCTAGTTGTGTTTATAAACTGTCTTACCTGTGCTATCACCTGGTTGTGTTATAAACGGTCTTACCTGTGCTATCACCTGGTTGTGTTTATAAACTGTCTTACCTGTGCTATCACCTTGTTGTGTTTATGAATTGTCTTACCTGTGCTATCACCTAGTTGTGTTTATAAATTGTCTTACCTGTGCTATCACCTAGTTGTGCTTATAAACTGTCTTACCTGTGCTGTCACCTAGTTGTTTATAAACTGCTTACCTGCTATCACCTATTGTTTATAAACTGTCTTACCTGCTATCCTAGTTGTTTATAAACTGTCTTACCTGTGCTATCACCTAGTTGTTTATAAACTGTCTTACCTGTGCTATCACCTGGTTGTTTATAAACTCTTACCTGTGCTATCACCTAGTTGTTTATAAACTGTCTTACCTGTGCTATCATCTGGTTGTTTTATAAACTGTCTTACCTGTGCTGTCATCTGGTTTTGTTTATAAACTGTCTTACCTGTGCTATCACCTAGTTGTTTATAAACTGTCTTACCTGTGCTATCACCTAGTTGTTTATAAACTGTCTTACCTGTGCTATCACCTAGTTGTTTATAAACTGTCTTACCTGTGCTATCACCTAGTTGTTTATAAACTGTCTTACCTGTGCTATCACCTAGTTGTTTATAAACTGTCTTACCTGTGCTATCACCTAGTTGTTTATAAACTCTTACCTGTGCTATCACCTAGTTGTTTATAAACTGTCTTACCTGTGCTATCATCTGGTTGTTTTTATAAACTGTCTTACCTGTGCTGTCATCTGGTTGTTTTTATAAACTGTCTTACCTGTGCTGTCATCTGGTTGTGTTTATAAACTGTCTTACCTGTGCTGTCACCTAGTTGTGTTTATAAACTGTCTTACCTGTGCTATCACCTGGTTGTGTTTATAAACTACAAACTGTCTTACCTGTGCTATCACCTGGTTGTGTTTATAAACTGTCTTACCTGTGCTATCACCTAGTTGTATTTTCAAGCATAAAGTATCATAAAAAACTTTCTGCTTCCATTAGACGATGTCCAGATTATTCCAGCATCGTTCTGATGGATCACAGTAACCAGTGTGGTAGTCATGGTAACTGATGGAACACAGAACCAGTGTGGTGGTCATGGTAACTGATGGAACACAGTAACCAGTGTGGTGGTCATGGGAACTGATGGAACACAGTAACCAGTGTGGTGGTCATGGTAACTGATGGAACACAGTAACCAGTGTGGTGGTCATGGGAACTGATGGAACACAGTAACCAGTGTGGTGGTCATGGAAACTGATGGAACACAGTAACCAGTGTGGTTGTCATGGAAACTGATGGAACACAGTAAAAAGTGTGGTTGTCATGGAAACTGATGGAACACAGTAACCAGTGTGGTGGTCATGGTAACTGATGGAACACAGTAACCAGTGTGGTGGTCATGAAAACTGATGAAACACAGTAACCAGTGTGGTGGTCATGGGAACTGATGGAACACAGTAAAAAGTGTGGTTGTCATGGAAACTGATGGAACACAGTAACCAGTGTGGTGGTCATGGTAACTGATGGAACACAGTAACCAGTGTGGTGGTCATGAAAACTGATGAAACACAGTAACCAGTGTGGTGGTCATGGGAACTGATGGAACACAGTAACCAGTGTGGTGGTCAAGGAAACTGATGGAAACAGTAACCAGTGTGGTGGTCATGGTAACTGATGGAACACAGTAACCAGTGTGGTGGACAAGGTAACTGATGGAACACAGTAACCAGTGTGGTGGTCATGAAAACTGATGGAACGCAGTAACCAGTGTGGTGGTCATGGTAACTGATGGAACACAGTAACCAGTGTGATGGTCCATGAAAACTGATGGAACACATCAACAGACAGGATCCTCCAAGGCCCTCTCTCTGGATGGAGGAACAAGCAAGTCAGACATTCTACTTCTCCATTTAAAGCTGTGGAGAACCCATTTATAGCATGCGACATCACAAAGGAAGAAATATCATTCTCCTTCAGTGTTCCCAAGCCACGCTCAGGTTGTGCCATCAAATCTTAAGGGTGACATCCACCATTTTCTTTTAGTGCTGTTGCTGATCTCTAAAAACTTTTCCCAGAGACGAGCTATCTTTGGTGAGTGATGATATCTGATCAACTGGTAATCCTGGTCAGCTTTGATACCCCCGACAGTCTGGTAATTTGAGTATTCCCCAAGGAAGCATTATGTAGTCTGTGCCAGTGTCTCTCATCAGATGGGTGGTTTTACCCCTTTCACTCTCTCGCACCATCCACCAGTCTCCTGCAGGAGCGTAGTGGATAGGATGAGGGAGTAAAAGGGTTAAGTTGGAGGGGAAATAATACTGGAGTCTCCTCACACGACTTGGCACAAGTGTTGTCATACAATGAACACTGCAATATATTTCATATCTGCGGAGCACGAAGTTGGCTGTATAGCTTTTGTTTCACTTATCAGTTTTTATGATGGTATCTTTTTCTTTTCACACACACACACACACACACATACCACACACACACACACACACACACACACACACACACACACACATAAACAGAGAGAGAGAGAGAGAGAGAGAGAGAGAGAGAGAGAGAGAGAGAGAGAGAGAGAGAGAGAGAGACAGAGACAGAGAGAGAAAGACAGAGAGAGAGAGAGAGAGAGAGAGAGAGAGAACAGATACACACATAGTAACACACAAAGAAGATGCAATAAAATTGTTTCTATTAAAATAGTATCACACAATAAGAAGGCAAAACCTGAGTATAAAATGGTCGGGTCTGACAACCCATTAAATACACAGTATCCATCACACACCATCATTATACAGTTATAACCTATACTGCTCTCAAAACACAAATGAAGATTAAAAAAACACAACAACCGGAAAACATTTACAAATTTCCCCATTTTTATATGCATCTATTCTTCACACACATCTTTTCTTCTTTTTTTCTCCTTTCAGTTTCAATTGGTCCCCAGATAAATGTGTCAATGAGGTGGGAAATTCAGTGACAATGGCCTATGCCAATGTAGATCAAATGGTGTATATGAAGACCAAAAATGCCATCAGTTAGACCAAAAATGCCATCAGTTAGCCTAAGGCCATGTAACCTTGAAAACAAAACTGGATGACCATTACATCAGACTACATCAACCAAAACAGATGTAGTGTCATGGCCAATGCAGCCACTTAGCTTGCCAACACACCCCAGTTTGAATCATTCTTTCATCATCCACAACCATCATCATATTTTTTCCTCATATTTTCCAGTAAGCTTGCTGACAGACCATAATTTGAATCAACCCTTCATCATCAACAACCGTCATGTGTTTCATCATATTTTCTAACCAGTTTGCCAACAGACCTCAGTTTAAATCATTTAATCATCAACAGCCATCATCATGATTTTCTTCATAGTTTCCAGTAAGGTTGTTAACAAACCACAGTCTGAATCGTCAACCATCTCTGACCATCAAACATCATTCAGTTTTTCTTCATTGTTTCATTTACTTCCTGATACATGTCATCAGCTTCACCAAAAAGGCAGGAATGTTGAGTTTAAAAACAAAATATTAAAAAATACCTTGTTTGTAAAAGATCCTTGGGAGTATAAAACACAACGTTTCGAGCCCAGGCCCTTTGTCAAGTGAAAAATAAAATGACAGAGGAGTATTGAAAACAGTTCAATACTGTCCCCTCTGTCCCCTATTTCCTTGAACTGTCAAGTGAAAAATAAAATGACAGAGGAGTATTGAAAACAGTTCAATACTGTCCCCTATTTCCTTGAACTGTTTTCAATACTCCTCCGTCATTTTATTTTTCACTTGACAAAGGGCCTGGGCTCGAAACATGTTTTATACTCCCAAGGATCTCTTACAAACAAGGTATTTTTTAATATTTTGTTTTTACCCTCAAGATCTAGCAGTCACATTTTGTTTTACTTTTAATGTTGAGTTTAGTTTTACATTTATTTATCCATTTCTATTTCTGTCAACACATTCAAATCTCAGCTCATTTTCAGTTCAGTTTCTGAACTAGACATGAACTAAAATCTGAATCTGTGTCCACAATCTTGTGCAGTCAAGACAGACAGAATTTGTGTTTATTTTTCATGTTGCTGTCACTATCATCACAGTCAAATCCCAGACCCTGAAGAGCATTTGAAGAAGTGCATACAACAACAACAACAGCATATACAACAACAAAATATCCACAACAGCAGCAACAACATACCTGAAGCTTTCAGCCTGTATTTGTTCTGCCCAAGTATAATCTTTTGTTCGAAATAAATGAACTCCTGCTTGAGACCCAACAATTTATCAAACTCAACACACACAGACACAGACACGCACACACCCACACATACACATACACACCCAAATGCACACACACACCCACATACACATGCATGCACACACACACACACGCACGCACACACACACCTACCCTCACACACACACACAAAAGACACATAGAGCTGACCAAGAGAAAACCAAAGCCTCTACCTCCACCCTTCCATTGCACTATCTGAATAATGATGGATCTCTAACAGTCTCAGAACAATTTCATACAATAACTTACACTCAGATGATCAGTAGACTATATCAGTGGGAAAAAACATTCTGATATTGACAGAATGGTGAATCCAAGTTATGTAAATGTGCTAAAAATTTGATTCGAAAAGTTGCTTGAAATTTGATTCTAAAAAGTTGTGCTTGAAATTTGATTCTAAAAAGTTGTACTTGAAATTTGATTCTAAAACGTTGTGCTTGAAATTTGATTCTAAAAAGTTGAGCTTGAAATTTGATTTCAACAAAATGCAATAAAATATGTACAAACAGACAGACAGACAGACAAAGATACAATGATAGTGGAGATGCAAAAAAGCAAGCACGCCACAACAAAACAAAACAATCACCAGTTAAATGACCACAGCACAGAATAATTACAGAAAAGGACAAAGTAAAACAAAACGAACGAACCACTTACCCCCCCCCCCCCCACACACCTACACCCCCCCTACCCCCCTTTGCAGGTTAACAGTGTTTAAACCAGGTCAACTATTGGTTTTCTGTGATTTCTGGGACAGGTAGTCAGGGTAACCACGACATGCCTTCTGCATGATAGTCAGGAACTGGGCACTCCCGTCTGTAACAAACCACAGGTAAGAATTAAGTAACACTGGTTACATAATACATAAATAACATGCACATTACTGGTTACATAATACACCAGTAACAACATGTGCTCCAGTCAAGCAACGCTGGTTACATGGTACATCAACAATAACATACATATCAGTCAAATAACACTGGTTATGTAGTACATCAACAATAACATGTACACCAGAAACTTTAGTAACATTAACTCTAATTACATAACACATCAACAATAAGTACATCAGACAGTTAAATAACACTGGTCAATAACGGGTCAATAAGTACTTCACCCTTAACTACTCCATGAAGAGTTGTGTGATAACACAGGTTACTGACAGAGCATCACGTTCCAATGGGAAAAACCGTTAATAAAGACAACCGCATGACGTTTCTGATATAAATACTAAGATTTGCAATCCAAAAGAAATGCAAAACAGTGTTAAATGATTCACCACTGACATTACATGACAAAGTGTCTCGCCTCAAAGCAGAAGGTAACATCACTTACATAATAATAATAATAATAATACCATGTCATATCAATGAGATGCCCAGCTATACCTGGCCTTGTCTACATCTATGAGTTCCATAGCCTTGATCTATTTCCCAAGTTGAAAGAACCCGTACATGGTGCATGTTTCTATAACTTAAATAACTCTGAGGTGACCAAGCATGTACAACAAATGTTCTGATTACCTAGAAACGGGAGTCTGGACCCTTCCAACAGCTGGGAATCGGTCAACAGGAAAATGGATATCACATCAAACAAATATAAGAAAGGTACTGGTCATTATCTCATTTTTCTACATACTGGATGACCACTGTGGTTAGGGAGAGGGGATGGGCGCCGCCCTTGTGGTGCTGGCCCCACGAAAAGTTGAGGTCTCTGTCACCTCACTCCCCTATGACCCCAGGGTTATGGAACTATCTAGGTAGGACATCAGGACCTGGCCAGCTTGTGGGTTTATGTGCGGGCTTAAGGCTTAAGCCGTGATCATTGTGGATCTTCTCCATCACATGGCATCTGTGACGTTAGTGCATATTCAATTCATTCCGAGCGCGGAGATGTCAGAAACTGAAACTGAAACTGTGGCATTTGCAAGCAAGGAAATGTTAAGTTAACAAAGACAAAATACTAAGAAGGAAACAGCAAAGTACCAGTAAAAGTACCTGCTTCCACCATTCACATCCTACAGCGCATTCAAAACAATGCTGCATCCCTTGTACTCAAAAAGAAAAAAGCTGACCACATCTCACCTCTCCTGGCACAACTTCATTGGCTCCCTGTATCAAAGTGCATACAGTACAAACCAGACACCATGTGCTACAAAAGCCTCAATAACGCAGCCCCCGATTACCTGTCAAGCCTACTTGAAATCTATGTTCCCTCACGTACCCTCCGCTCTGCCTCTGATCCTCTGACTTTTCGCTTTCCACGCACTAAGCTCAATACCTATGGTCCACGAGCCTTCTCTGTTTCTGGTCCACTCTCCTGGAACAAACTTCTTCTCTCAGTCCGTCAGCAACCTACTTTTGTCTCCTTCAAGTCCGCTCTCAAAACTCACTGTCTCTCTTCTGCATAAAATCCTGACCTCACTCAACCCCTTCTGCAGCCTGTCTCCGCTCGGAGTGGAATCACATTGTAATATATATTTGTATATAATACGCTCTCTATAATTTTCCATTGCTTTTCTTCTTTTTCCCCATTTATAGCCATGTGGTGTGTGTGTGTGTGTGTGTGTGTGTGTGTGTGTGTGTGTGTGTGTGCGTGCGTGCGTGCGTGCGTGCGTGCGTGCGTGCGTGTGTGTGCGTGTGTGTGTATGTGTCTGTTCAGCGCTTAGATTTGACTTCCATCAAGATTTTGCGCTATATAAATTGCAATTGCATCAGCCTTGTTGTGGCGGGGGAGCTTGTGTGTCCTTACGATCCCAGGAGCTATGCCGGCGGGGACTTCGTGGGCCCTGGCAGCTTCAAGCAAGCCGGACAGGTCGCTGGGGGAGGGGCCAGACTAAGGGGTGCATACAAACAAGTCCTGGCAGCAGGGGATGGGTGAAAAAGAGGGTAAAGAAGATACACTTTTCATATATGGCTTCTTTTTCAATGTCGTGAGCAGATGATTTCTTCGAAGGAACAATGGTCAGGATCTCAGCACTGTAAGTGCACTGCGCGGCAAGAAGGCACCCGCAAACTACTTGCTTGTACTTTTGCTAATCATTGCATATGATGAACTTACAAAATGGAAAACGTTATAGTTCTGTGTCCTCTGAGTCCCCCAGGGGGGACCTGAACTCAATGGCTACTGGGGAGGGAGAGTCCGTGTCTGTGAAAGGTAGCTGTGATGACGGTAATGGATTACCCGACGGAGGTTATTGGAAGCGGACATGTAGAAACTCCTCAAAAATGCAAAATCACAAAAAGAAAAAAATGCAAAAAAAGGATTTGAATATAGGGACATGGAATGTACAGACTATGTTAGAATTAGGAAAGCTCTACCTACTAGTCAAAGAATTAGAAAGGAGCAAGATGAACATAACAGGGCTCTGTGAGGTTAGATGGAGTGGGCAGGGACTTTTTACTGTAGGAGAGCATACAGTTGTATATAGTGGAAATGAAAAAGGTGGCTCAAGAGGAGTAGCAATTGTGCTGGACAAAAAGCATGCTGGAGCTCTGAAAAGCTATAATCCAATTAATGACAGATTTCTCACTGTCAAAATAAATACCAAATATGCTGTTTTGAACATAGTTCAAGCTTATGCTCCAACATCCACTAGCTCAGAAGAAGAAATAGAAAATTTTTACAATGACCTCCAAATTATCAGAGACAAAATTCCCAAAAAGGAAATATGCATTGTGATGGGTGACTTCAACGCTAAAGTTGGAGAGGGGGCTGACACAGAATGTGGAATAGGACCATATGGTTTAGGAGAACGAAATGAGAGAGGTGACATGCTGGCTCTGTTTTGTCAGGCAAATGAGATGAACATCACAAATACTTTTTTCCAACAACCACTGCGCAGAAGATACACATGGATCTCTCCAGGAGACAGGTGTCGTAATCAGATTGATTATATTATCATTGACAGATCCTGGAAATCAACTGTCCTCAATGCAAAAACAAAGCCTGGAACAGACTGCGACACGGATCACATTCTTGTGACAACCAAATTAAGAATGAAAATATTGAAGAAGCCTAAAACCAAAACTACGCCAAAGTTCGACATATCAAAATTAGAAAACCCTGAGCTGGCGTTAGAATTCAGTATAGAAACAAGTAATCGTTTCTTAAAGTTACTTGAAGTTTGGGATGAAAATGACTCATATCCTGATGAAATCTGGACAGACATAAAAAACACACTGACCAAAATCTCTGAAGAAAAACTAGGAAAAGAAGAAAAAAGGAAAAAAGCTAAGCCCTACATAAGTCAGGAAGTGATAGATCTGGCAGAAAAGAAAAGTCAAGCTCGAAAGCAGGGAGAGCGGAAAAATACTCAGCACTGAAAAGGGAAATAAAAAGTAAAGTCAGAAGAGACAAAGCAAATTGGCTGGCACAAGAATGCAGTAAAATCAATGAACACAACGAAAACAGGAAGTCGAGGGAGCTCTTCAAACAAATAAAAAAAGTGAAAAAAACAAATTTCAAAGCAACAAACCAATGCATCAACAACAAGGATGGTCACACTCTGACTGAACCAGATGATGTCTTGGATAGGTGGAACGAATATGGCACATCACTTTTTGGCAAGCCTGACAGCCATGAAAATAATTTAGAGCCAAATTTGGAATTGATCCCTGGAGATACGGAACCTGAACCTCTGCTCAGCGAAGTTGAATCTGCCATTAAAGATCTAAAATGCAGAAAGTCTCCTGGTCTTGACAATATTCCTGGAGAGTTGTTGAAACACTCAGGTGATGGTGGACTCAAAGTAATGCATCACTTATGCTGCAAGATATGGAAGACTTGTCAGTGGCCTACAGACTGGAAGCTCCAAGAATTTGTCATGTTACATAAGAGTGGAAATGTCAAAGACTGCAACAATTATAGAACAATTGCACTGATCAGTCATGCCAGTAAAATACTGCTGATAATAATTTTAAACAGGTTAAAGCCAAAAGTAGAGGAAGAGCTATCCGACTGTCAGGCAGGCTATAGGAAAAACAGGGGAACAACAGATATGCTGTTTGTACTCCAGATATTGATAGAAAAGATTAGAAACACAGACCAAGAGATGTTCATCGTTTTCATTGACTACAGCAAAGCATTTGATAGCGTGATTCACCAAAGTCTTTTCCACTTCATGATCAAAATGGGTTTTCCAAGACATCTGGTTTCCCTCATAGCTTCATTATATAATGATCAAAAAGCAACAATCAGATGGAATAATCAAAACTGCAAATTTTTTAACATCACTAAAGGGGTAAGGCAAGGTTGCATCCTGTCTCCACATCTCTTCAGCATATACACTGAACATATCATGAGAGAAGCAGACATAGAAGACATGGGAGTAAATATTGGTGGTAGAAACCTGTCAAATTTACGCTACGCAGATGACACAGGATTACTGGCAGACAACATTACAGGCTCTAGGAGGATCCTGTACAGGGTAGACCGGGTTGGAAAGGCAGCTGGGCTGGACTTAAATTCAAAGAAGACAAAGGTTATGCATGTTGCAGGCAAATATAACACTAGACAGGACCAGATCATGCTAAACCAAGTCCCTCTAGAAAATGTCAAGGACTTTAGATATTTAGGTTCAGTCAAGACACACCATGGAACATGCTCAAAAGACATAAAGATGAGAATTGGAATGGCCAAGAACAGTATGGTTCAATTGAACAATATTTGGAAAGACCACAGCATAACAGCAGACCTTAAGATAAAACTCTTAAAATGTCTTGTCTGGCCAGTGATGTTATACGGCTGCGAGGCATGGACAATGAAGAAAGAGGATGAAAGACGAGTGGAAGCAGCAGAGCTGTGGTTTTACCGAAGACTGCTGAGGGTCAAATGGACGGATAGGCGCTCAAATGAAAGCATACTGAATGAGTTGGGTACTACACGCAAGCTTCTAGTACTCATACAACGGAGGAAACTGAAATATGTTGGACACGCAATCCGTAATGAGAGAACAGACTTGATGTCCACTGTCCTCCAAGGTAAAGTGGAAGGAAAGAGAAACAGAGGACGGCCACCTGCATCACTTGCTAGAAACATCACAAACATCAGTGGCAAGAAACTCCAGGAGGTGGTCAGACTTAGCCAAGATCGAGAGTGCTGGAGGCAACTTGTGAGGACATCATGTGCAGCGGCCAACACTGTTCCCGGTGACGCCGACAGGTGAGACAGGTGAGAAATATTGTAATTATTATTATTATTATTATCATAAAACAACAAACACACACGTATCCCCACCGATCTTCTCCGTACTCACACATGGTCAATGGACCTGTACACACACACACACACACACACACACACACACACACACACACACACACACACACACACACACACACACACACACACATGCACGCACACCTGAAGACCAGGATATGAGTCTCACCTTGGCACCCCAGTTGATTAACCAGGTGGGGATATTTCCTTTGGGGTTGTCATAATAATGCATATAGGCTGCAACAAGACAACACATCTCCATGGTGACAAAAAGGACAACATTAATATCATTATCAGCTTACAAACACCTCCCCCCCCCCCCCCCCCCCCCAGATTCTGCTTAAACTTGAAAAACAAGTAGGTAAAAGTGCAGGGTAAAAAACAAACAAACAACAAATAAGCCCCAAACAAACAATACAATACAATACAATACAATATTTTATTTATATAGCGCAAAATCTTGATAAAATCAAATCTAAGCGCTAAAACACACACACACACGCACGCACGCACACACATGCACTCACGCACGCACGCACGCACGCACACACACACACACACACACGCACATGGCTATAAATGGGGAGAAAGAATAAAAGCAATGGAAAATTATAGAGAGCATATTATATACAATTATATATTACAATGCGATTCCTCTCCGAGTGGAGACAGGCTGCAGAGGGGATTAAGTGAGGTCAGGATTTTATGCAGAGGAGAAAAGGTGAGTTTTGAGAGTGGACTTGAAGGAGACAAAAGTAGGTTGCTGACGGACTGAGAGAGGAAGCAAACAAACCAACAATAAAACAAAAGAAATGCTAAACAAACTCTGATAATAAAGATAACACAGAGGAGAAAAACTTTCTTAGTAAGAATAATAACATACATGAGAAAAAAATTCTGTTAATGATACTTTTTTTGAACACAAACTGCAAATCACTGTTTTGGACATAAGGAAAAATATGACTGTATGTATAATACAAAATTATATGCAAAGTAATCAAGCTGTGTACTCAAAATTACATACAATGTATACATGATTTCATATAGACACTGTTGCTTACATGTTTATATTCACTTTTTTCAAAATTGAATGACAACACATCATTAATTGATAACAATGTTTCATCATCACAAACCTTCAGCCATCAGAAAGAACACAATGAAGAAAACTGTCAAGCCACAGCAGCGCTCTCCCTTTCCTGTGAAATCCATGAAATTGAATTTTGGGGAGTTTCAGCCTTATACGATATGATATCCATTTCTTAGAAACCTGGCTAACAGTCTCTGGATCCCTCTCACTACGAAACAAAATGAAATCTAACAATCTCTGATCCTTCTGTCTGACAGACAATATGAAATCTAACAATCTCTGATCCTTCTCTCTGACAGACAATATGAAATCTAACAATCTCTGATCTTTCTCTTTAAGAGACAAAATGAAATCTAACAGTCTCTGATCCTTCTGTCTGACAGACAATATGAAATCTAACAATCTCTGATCCTTCTCTCTGACAGACAATATGAAATCTAACAATCTCTGATCCATCTCTCTGACAGACAACATGAAATCTACCAATCTCTGATCCTTCTCTCTGACAGACAATATGAAATCTAACAGTCTCTGATCCTTCTCTTTAACAGACAATATGAAATCGACCAATCTCTGATCCATCTCTCTGACAGACAACATGAAATCTACCAATCTCTGATCCATCTCTCTGACAGACAATATGAAATCTAACAATCTCTGATCCTTCTGTCTGACAGACAATATGAAATCTAACAATCTCTGATCCATCTCTTTGACAGACAATATGAAATCTAACAATCTCTGATCCTTCTGTCTGACAGACAATATGAAATCTAACAATCTCTGGTCCTTCTGTCTGACAGACAATATGAAATCTAACAATCTCTGATCCTTCTGTCTGACAGACAATATGAAATCTAACAATCTCTGATCCTTCTGTCTGACAGACAATATGAAATCTAATAATCTCTGATCCATCTCTCTGACAGACAATATGAAATCTAACAATCTCTGATCCATCTCTCTGACAGACAATATGAAATCTAACAATCTCTGATCCATCTCTCTGACAGACAAAATGAAATCTACCAATCTCTGATCCATCTCTCTGACAGACAATATGAAATCTAACAATCTCTGATCCATCTCTCTGACAGACAATATGAAATCTAACAATCTCTGATCCATCTCTCTGACAGACAATATGAAATCTAACAATCTCTGATCCATCTCTCTGACAGACAATATGAAATCTAACAATCTCTGATCCATCTCTCTGAGAGACAATATGAAATCTAACAATCTCTGATCCATCTCTCTGACAGACAATAAGAAATCTAACAATCTCTGATCCATCTCTCTGACAGACAATATGAAATCTAACAATCTCTGATCCATCTCTCTGACAGACAATATGAAATCTAACAATCTCTGATCCATCTCTCTGACAGACAATAAGAAATCTAACAATCTCTGATCCATCTCTCTGACAGACAATATGAAATCTAACAATCTCTGATCCATCTCTCTGACAGACAATAAGAAATCTAACAATCTCTGATCCATCTCTCTGACAGACAATATGAAATCTAACAATCTCTGATCCATCTCTCTGAGAGACAATATGAAATCTAACAGTCTCTGATCCATCTCTCTGACAGACAATAAGAAATCTAACAATCTCTGATCCATCTCTCTGACAGACAATATGAAATCTAACAATTTCTGATCCATCTCTCTGAGAGACATTAAGAAATCTAACAATCTCTGATCTTTCTCTTTAACAGACAATATGATATTTAACAATATCTAATTCTTCTCTCTGAGAGACAATATAATATCTAACCGTCTCTGATCCTTCTGTCTGAGAGACAATATAATATCTAACCGTCTCTGATCCTTCTCTTTGAGAGACAATATAATATCTAACCGTCTCTGATCCTTCTGTCTGAGAGACAATATGAAATCTAACAGTCTCTGATCCTTCTCTTTGACAGACAATATGAAATCTAACAATCTCTGGTCCTTCTGTCTGAGAGACAATATGAAATCTAACAATCTCTGGTCCTTCTGTCTGAGAGACAATATGAAATCTAACAATCTCTGATCCTTCTCTTTGACAGACAATATGAAATCTAACAATCTCTGATCCTTCTCTCTGACAGACAATATGAAATCTAACAAACTCTGAATCCTTCTCTCTGACAGACAATATGAAATCTAACAATCTCTGATCCTTCTGTCTGAGAGACAATATGAAATCTAACAATCTCTGATCCTTCTCTTTAACAGACAATATGAAATCTAACAATCTCTGGTCCTTCTCTTTAACAGACAATATGAAATCTAACAATCTCTGATCCTTCTGTCTGAGAGACAATATGAAATCTAACAATCTCTGGTCCTTCTGTCTGAGAGACAATATAAAATCTAACAATCTCTGATCCTTCTGTCTGAGAGACAATATGAAATCTAACAATCTCTGGTCCTTCTGTCTGAGAGACAATATAAAATCTAACAATCTCTGATCCTTCTGTCTGAGAGACAATATAAAATCTAAGAATCTCTGATCCTTCTGTCTGAGAGACAATATAAAATCTAACAATCTCTGATCCTTCTGTCTGAGAGACAACATGAAATCTAATAATCTCTGGTCCTTCTGTCTGAGAGACAATATAAAATCTAACAATCTCTGGTCCTTCTGTCTGAGAGACAATATAAAATCTAACAATCTCTGATCCTTCTGTCTGAGAGACAATATAAAATCTAACAATCTCTGGTCCTTCTGTCTGACAGACAATATGAAATCTAACAATCTCTGATCCTTCTGTCTGAGAGACAAAATGAAATCTAACAATCTCTGATCCTTCTCTTTAACAGACAATATAAAATCTAACAAACTCTGGTCCTTCTCTTTAACAGACAATATGAAATCTAACAATCTCTGATCCTTCTGTCTGACAGACAATATGAAATCTAACAATCTCTGGTCCTTCTGTCTGAGAGACAATATAAAATCTAACAATCTCTGGTCCTTCTCTTTAAGAGACAATATGAAATCTAACAATCTCTGATCCTTCTGTCTGACAGACAATATGAAATCTAAGTCTCTGGTCCTTCTGTCTGACAGACAATATGAAATCTAACAATCTCTGGTCCTTCTGTCTGAGAGACAATGTAAAATCTAACAATCTCTGGTCCTTCTCTTTAACAGACAATATAAAATCTAACAATCTCTGGTCCTTCTCTTTAACAGACAATATGAAATCTAACAGTCTCTGATCCTTCTCTTTAACAGACAATATGAAATCTAACAATCTCTGATCCTTCTCTTTAACAGACAATATGAAATCTAACAATCTCTGATCCTTCTTTTTAACAGACAATATGAAATCTAACAATCTCTGATCCTTCTCTTTAACAGACAATATGAAATCTAACAAACTCTGAATCCTTCTGTCTGAGAGACAATATGAAATCTAACAATCTCTGGTCCTTCTGTCTGAGAGACAACATGAAATCTAACAATCTCTGGTCCTTCTCTTTGACAGACAATATAAAATCTAACAAACTCTGAATCCTTCTCTCTGACAGACAATATGAAATCTAACAAACTCTGAATCCTTCTCTCTGAGAGACAATATGAAATCTAACAATCTCTGGTCCTTCTGTCTGAGAGACAACATGAAATCTAACAAACTCTGAATCCTTCTATCTGAGAGGCAATATCAAGTCCATTTTTTTCAGATAACTATGTTACCTCTTCAGTAGATTATCAAGCATAAGTTGTGTTCCTTCAACTGACAAAGGCAAATTCCGTTTGTATCATCGAAAATCTTGGGTACATACATATGACTCAAATATGGCAAACATCTTTGGTACATACATATGACTCTAGTTTCAAATAGCTCTTAAAGAGAACGCTGACACATTTTCTGATTTAATTTAATCGCAACACGTTCAGTTATATTTTTCTTAAGTGAAAGAATAAATACACAGAAAACAGTACAAAAATAAAAACACATGCACAAAACACACTGTACTGGTTACCTTTGGTTCCCACTTTGCCATCAGAGGTGAGGGCAGCAGACTGTATGTAATCGTCCACCCGTACAACGCCAGACTTTTCTGGAATACTGGGTGTGGTCTCACTACGGGCCATGACAACCCAGACCTTTTTGCCGTAGTGATCCACTGTTCTCAGCTCTCGATTATAGACATACTGACAGGGTCAAGGTTAACTTGTTATTGTTGTTTAAAGCCCAGCCGACTGCGTAGAGCCATATCAGGGCTATAACTGCTTGAAAACATCTCAAAATTTCAACAGGAAAAAGAAAAGAAAAATAAGTACACATATCAATACATTCGAGCACATAATCTAACGAGATGCCCCTGGCGTTGACCACTCCATCCAATTTATCGCACTGGGGATTTAAAAAACAGACCTGAATACAAATTTATGCATATCCAAGGACACCAAAACATATAAAAACAGGCATACATTACCCAAATTTGCTTCTGCATATCACATCTCCCCAGAGCCAAAAATGCACTTAATACATGTAACCAATTATCAATCCTAAGAAAAAAATATGTAAGACTTTATCGAACACATACAGGAGAATGGACCAGCAAGGCAGAAAATGATAGGAAGAAACGACAGAAAGCACAGGAACAAGGCAGAAACAAAGAGACTGACAGAAAAGAGGAAATTTCTAGCACAGAATTTCCAGACGGTGCAGGTACTATTTATAATGAAAGAGCCCCCGACATCCCCACAGGGGGAATATGCTAGCACTGTATTCGAATTTAGACAATGGAAGTAGAGTATCTCAAAGCAAAAATATCAAGCTATCTTTTGCAATAAACTCTTTCACCCTATCCACCAGTTTCCTGGAAAAACCCTTTCACTCCCTCACCCTATCCACCAGTTTCCTGGAAAAACCCTTTCACTCCCTCAGCCTATCCACCAGTTTCCTGGAAAAACCCTTTCACTCCCTCACCCTATCCACCAGTTTCCTGGAAAAACCCTTTCACTCCCTCACGCTATCCACCAGTTTCCTGCAAAACCCCCCCAACCCTTTCACTCCCTCACCCTATCCACCAGTTTCCTGCAAAAACCCCCCAACCCTTTGACTCCCTCACCCTATCCACCAGTTTCCTGCAAAAAAAAACCTTTTCATTTCCTCACCCTATCCACCAGTTTCTTGTAAAAACCCTTTGACTCCCTCACCCTATCCACCAGTTTCCTGCAAAAAACCTGTTTGAAACCCTTAGTACAATAAAAATAATCAGTAATTGTTGTCAAACATCTAACCTTATAATAAATATAATCACTAAATGTTACCCAAATCCCAAGCTTCATCTGAAATTTTTGATATAAACTTTTAACACAGTGATATAAACATACCCTCGATCTCATTTTTAAAAGAATACAGAAGACCATAACACCATGGACCAGTCAGTTACAGAAGGATCTTAAAGACCTCACAGAACAATGGACCAGTCAGTGACAGAAGGATCTTAAAGACCTCACAGAACAATGGACCAGTCAGTGACAGAAGGATCTTAAAGACCTCACAGAACAATGGACCAGTCAGTGACAGAAGGATCTAAAAGACCTCACAGAACAATGGACCAGTCAGTGACAGGATCTAAAAGACCTCACAGAACAATGGACCAGTCAGAGACAGAAGGATCTAAAAGACCTTACAGAACAATGGACCAGTCAGTGACAGAAGGATCTAAAAGACCTCACAGAACAATGGACCAGTCAGTGACAGAAGGATCTAAAAGACCTCACAGAACAATGGACCAGCCAGTGACAGAAGGATCTTAAAGACCTCACAGAACAATGGACCATCAGTGACAGAAGGATCTTAAAGACCTCAAAGAACAATGGACCAGTCAGTGCAGTGACAGAAGGATCTAAAAGACCTCACAGAACAATGGACCAGTCAGTGACAGAAGGATCTAAAAGACCTCACAGAACAATGGACCATCAGAGAGAGAAAGATCTGGAATATTTCATAATAGAATGGATCAGTCAGTGACACAAAGGTCTAGAATTCAACAATACCATGGACCAGACATGAAAGTATAGAATACTTTACAATACAATGAATCAGTCAGTGACAGGAAGGTCTACAATTTCACAATACCATGGACCAGTTAGTGACATGAAGGCCTAGAATACTTCATAATGCAATGAATCAGTCCGTGACAGAAAGGTCGAAATTCAACAATACCATGGACCAGTCAGTGACACGAAGGTCTAGAATACTTTACAATACAATGAATCAGTCAGTGACAGAAAGGTCTAGAATTTCACAATACCATGGACCAGTCAACGACACAAAGATCCAGAATATTTCATAATACAACAAATCAGTCCGTGACAGAAAAGTCTAGAATTTCATATACCATGGACCAATAAGTGAGTGACACAAAGGCCTAGAAACTTCATAATACAATGAATCAGTCATCAGTCAGTGACACAAAGGTTTAAATACTTCATAATACAATGGATCTGTCAGTGACACAAAGGTTTAAATACTTCATAATACAATGGATCTGTCAGTGAAACAAAGGTTTAAATACTTCATAATACAATGGTATCTGTCAGTGAAACAAAGGTTTAAATACTTCATAATACAATGGATCTGTCAGTGACACAAAGGTTTAATTTTAAAAAACAACACTTCAACACACAATGGAGCAGATCAGTGACACAAAGGTTTAAACACTACAAAACACGATGGAGCAGTTAGTGACAGAAAGGTTTTAAATACTACAACATACAATGGAGCAGTCCACAAGGAAAGGATACATCCCTGTTCCACAAAGGGAAGGGAAAGCTAACTTGCCAGTAGATCAGTTTCTTGCCGTCCCCTTCTGTTTCATACAGCTCTGAAATACAACACAAATAGTTTGTCACTGTCATGGACATATTTGATTATTGCTATTTCCGTTATGATATGGAAAATAATGCATGCATGCACAAGTAAAATGACAAACACACACTTCTGTTTAAATATACACAAAATACTGCATGTAATTAAAAGTATAACAACAAAAACACATTTCTATCTAAATACATAAAATAATCCATGTGTGCACAAGTAAATAAAGACACACACAAACACATATTTCCAGTCAACTATACGCAAAATACGGACTGAGGCTGAACTCTTGAGGGACTATGAGGAGGTCTGGCCCCCAGACATGTGGCATGCAGGCCCACCAGTGTGTGGACATGTCCTGGTGCCCACAAACCAGATCCCCAGCTATGGTAAACAGCACCACTGCCTTGTGGTTGTCTCAGGAGAGACCAAGGCTAAGGGAGTATACCCTGACAGAAAATCACCCCTCACTGTTCCATACAATGGGAAGGAGTTTCCCCTGTCTACTTGACAGTCACATACTGTTGTCTTCCTTCAAATCTAACTTAACCTATTGTGACTGCACTTGCCACAGCTGAGCTCTCCTGCTGGCCTAGGGCTGCCACAGTGAAATCACTGAGAAATGTCGCCTTTGAGCCATTTTCCATCGATTTTAGACAAAGAAACCGGCAAAAGTAGCTGAAGCGTTCAACAGAAGTTCCCTCACAAAGGAAGCAACTGCAAACTACAAAATCATTAGCATAACAAAAGAAGTGGGAGTTACATATCTAGACCGTCTGTTACTATGATCGAAGTAGCCTGTCCTCAGTGAGAACTCAGCTGTTACTTCAATCAAAGTAGCCCGTCGTCAAAGAGTTAAAGCCATACCTTGAGGCAGCTGAAATGTGGTTTCTAAGAAGAATGATGATGTGCAAAATAAGGCATGTATTATAACAAATAATCAGGACCCACAAACACACCCACAGACATCCTCCAATACCCCTTCAACCCCGTAATACACTCTCCAACCATACATATATGTAAACACACAGAGTGGTTTGAGAAAGTGCTCCAGTAACACTTCTACACTTGGAAAGGAAAACTTTGAAGTCTTTTCAGTTTTAGTGCTTGTTATAATGATGATATGCTTTTTTATTTTTAGTTTGGTGAGGAGTTATGCTACTGCACAGGAGTTATGTTACTGCAGAGTTATGTTACTGCAGAGTTATGTTACTGCAAAGAGTTATGTTACTGCAAAGAGTTATGTTACTGCAAAGAGTTATGTTACTGCAAAGAGTTATGTTACTGCACATAGTTATGTTATGCACATAGTTATGTTACTGCAAAGAGTTATGTTACTGCAAAGAGTTATGTTACTGCAAAGAGTTATGTTACTGCACATAGTGATGTTACTGCACAGTTATGTTACTGTACAGAGTTATGTTACTGCAGTCTGTACACACACTGTCTTTGGTGGGTGTACATGCTGGGTATTTTCAAGTTTTCGTAAACTATGCAACACCAACATGGATTTCAGGGTCTTTAACCCTTCGACTCCTGCACCCTATCCACCAACTGCTAAAACTTAACCCTCTGACTCCCTCACCCTACCCACCAGCTTTCTGCAGGAAGCTGGTAGATAGGGTGAGGGAGTCAGAGGATGAAGTATCTGCTTTGCTTTGCTAGCATGGTTGGCGATACAGGAGGCTGGTGGACAGAATGCGAGAGTCAAAGGGTTAACGTGCATATTTCATTAAACACACAAAGGGGGTTCAGACACAAGCAGATCTCCACATATCCTGATCTGGGAGATCGTAAAGTACTCAAAATATCTACTCTTTACACACTAGGCAATTTGCGGCAGGATTGAACTCACAACTGATTGGAAGTCTGCCGTCCTGAATCCTTGGCCATCACACCCACTGCTCAACCTGTTCTTACTTTATACATTATCAAACTTCTTGCTTTATATATTATTTCACTGTCACCCCAGTCACAAATGATTGTCACCTTTAGCATATGTGTCCCACTGGCGGCGGTAGTCCAGATCCATATAAACATCCGCACAGACCTCTGGTAGAACATCGTCTAACACACCATAAATCTTGTACTGGTACAACCCTGATATCTGAAAATGAAAAACCAACAATGTCTGTCATTAGTTTTACATTCACTTCTTTCTGAATAAAAAGACACAACACTGTCTAACTACACGGTATGTTTTGTACCAGTACAACTTGGACATTTGGAAATGGGAAGCTTAACACTACTGTTGTTCTGGTGGAGTCAGTATACGATTAGATAATTCACCCTTCCCCTACTTCCCTGGGATGGTTATTCCCGTCAGCCAAATCACCTCAGGAGGGCTTTGACGTAAAAACTGAACCAAATCAATCAATCAATGTACATGACTTTACGCACCTCATTATACAGTCTGTATATGGTCACTCCATAAAAAGCTCAGTACTAATTATATACATGACTTTACGTACCTCATTATACAGTCTGTATATGGTCATGCCATAAAAATCTCAGTACTAATTATATACATGACTTTATGCACCTCATTATAATTTATACAGTCTGTATATGGTCACTCCATAAAAATCTCAGTACAAATTGTAGTATATATACACTAGATGACTTTACAACCTCATTGTACAGTACTAATTATATACACCAGATGACTTTACACACCTCATTGTACAGTACTAATTATATACACTAGATGACTTTACACACCTCATTGTACAGTACTAATTATATACACTAGATGACTTTACACACCTCATTGTACAGTACTAATTATATACACTAGATGACTTTACACACCTCATTGTACAGTACTAATTATATACACTAGATGACTTTACACACCTCATTGTACAGTACTAATTATATACACTAGATGACTTTACACACTTCATTGTACAGTACTAATCATATACACCAAATGACTTTACACACTTCATTGTACAGTACTAATCATATACACCAGATGACTTTACACACCTCATTGTACAGTACTTATCATATACACCATATGACTTTACACACCTCATTGTACAATACTAATTATACACACTAGATGACTTTACACACCTCATTGTACAGTACTAATTATATACACCAGATGACTTTACACACCTCATTGTACAGTACTAATTATATACACTAGATGACTTGACACACCTCATTATACAGTACTAATTATATACACCAGATGACTTTACACACCTCATTATACAGTACTAATTATATACACTAGATGACTTTACACACCTCATTATACAGTACTAATTATATACACCAGATGACTTTACACATCTCATTATACAGTACTAATTATATACACTAGATGACTTGACATACCTCATTATACAGTACTAATTATATACACCAGATGACTTTACAACCTCATTATACAGTACTAATCATATACACTAGATGACTTTACACACCTCATTATACAGTACTAATCATATACACTAGATGATTTTACACACCTCATTATACAGTACTAATCATATACACTAGATGACTTTACACACCTCATTGTACAGTACTAATTATATACACCAGATGATTTTACACACCTCATTGTACAGTACTAATTATATACACCAGATGATTTTACACACCTCATTGTACAGTACTAATCATATACACTAGATGACTTTACACACCTCATTGTACAGTACTAATTATATACACTAGATGACTTTACACACCTCATTGTACAGTACTAATTATATACACTAGATGACTTTACACACCTCATTGTACAGTACTAATTATATACACTAGATGACTTTACACACCTCGCTGTACAGTACTAATTATATACACTAGATGACTTTACACACCTCGCTGTACAGTACTAATCATATACACCAAATGACTTTACACACCTCATTGTACAGTACTAATTATATACACTAGATGACTTTACACACCTCGCTGTACAGTACTAATCATATACACCAAATGACTTTACACACCTCATTGTACAGTACTAATTATATACACTAGATGACTTTACACACCTCGCTGTACAGTACTAATCATATACACCAAATGACTTTACACACCTCATTGTACAGTACTAATTATATACTCTAGATGACTTTACACACCTCATTGTACAGCACTAATCATATACACCAAATAACTTTACACACCTCATTGTACAGTACTAATTATATACCCTAGATGACTTTACACACCTCATTGTACAGTACTAATCATATACACCAGATGACTTTACACACCTCATTGTACAGTACTAATTATATACACTAGATGACTGTACACACCTCATTATACAGTCTGTAGATGGTCACTCCATGGGACTCCACAAAAAACTCCCAGCCATCCACCCGCGGCTCCTCCAGCTCCTTACAGGCATTGTGGAACTCTTCATCCTGAAAGACCACTGCCATCTTCACAGACCTGTGTGTGTCCTTGTCTGTCACTCTGAAAAGTAACAATTATATTAATAACATTTAAAATCCAAAACAAGTGTGACTGCCCGCGTTCAAGCAAACAGGAACCAGAAAAAATACATGAAAAAAGACTCAGAACGCGTATTTAGTACAAGCAGACAAGACAGGCGCAAATTTTTGGCCAAAAGGCCTTTGTCAAGCGTAAGATCACAAACACAAAAACACCAAATACAAAAATTAGGAGAAAAAGATTGGACGGAGCAGCAGAGAAGTTTCAGTCTTTTTCTCCTAATTTTTGTCCTGGACGAAGCAGCAGG
>JAPXFY010000023.1:15533685-15558685 GCA_030674185.1 Monoplex corrugatus | reverse complement strand
AATATAGACAGTAACATAGATTGGCACTTGGCAGACTCCTGAAGTATGATAGTATCAACAATGTTTCCTTCTTGTTCTGTAGGATGAACGCCTGTATACCTCGAAATAATGTTGAGACAAAGTAAAGATTGTTGTCTGGTGCAAATCCTAGATTTATCTGGGGTTAGTTTATTCTAAGTTTAAATACCTGGGAACGATCATTTCACCAGACGGCAGATGCACATCAGAAATAGCCAGAGGAATCGGCTAAGCCAAAACAGCATTCAAGAAGATGGAAGGCATTCTTACCAACAAATGCCTACCAATTAACATCAGGAAGAGAGTTCTTGAATGTTATATAGAACCAATGCTGTTGTGCGGTTGCGAGGCGTGGACAGTTAACAAGCAAAGCCAGAACAAGATTGAGGCAGCCGAGATGTGGTTTCTAAGAAGGATGTTGAGAGTTCCATGGACAGCAAAGAAAACAAACGAGACAGTCTTGATGGAGGCAGACACAAGTAGATCATTCATAAAGAAGATTAAGAAAAGACAGGCAACATTTATAGGCCACAACAGGAAAGCTGGAGGGAAGGAGAGCACCGGGTAGACCCAGGGAGAAGATACTAGACGGACTTGCAGAGTGGCTGAAGGCAAGGAGGGTGGAAGAGATGCTTGAAGCAACAAGAGATAGAGACAGATAGAAGTCCATAATCACCAACGCCATGCGGCAAGGCACCTGATGAATGAATAGTTTATTCTTATTTGCATATTTCAGACCGAGATGGGAGCTTTTTCACAAGTTTCGTTTCTGTTTCAGTCTTGGGCTTTTCTGATTATAAACTTCTCCATTTAAAACAGTTTGTACGTTGCTTACTTGTCATCAGTTTTTTTTTCTAATGACAGAAATTTGCAACAGAATTGAATTCAAATTAAGCCAGCTGATCGACACAGCAATGTATGTATATCAAAACGATATTATCACACAGTGCGACAGAACTAATTGCCTATCTCCCTATCCTTGTCTGTGATCACATGACAGAGCACGATAGAGTTATTTACCTGTCTCACTATCCATGTCTATTATCATATTACATGTAATAGAGCTAGTTACCTGTCTCCTTATCCATGTCTATGATCATATCACAGTGCTGATGAAGTCATTGTCTTACACCTGTCAGTATTTTAGGAAGACCAGCCACTCGCCTCTGGAATGTGGTCTGGCACCCTCACCACCCTCTCCCATCCCAAGGGAGTGTACAGCCGTCACGCATGTGAAAAAATGGCAGAGAAGAAAGTTGGTAGCACTTTGTGCGCGGCACTTAACACTACAAATTCACATAGAAATGGATGGAGAATGTTTGAATTTCCTATGCTGCAAATCAGTTTCAAACATTATTATGATTAAGATGAATGGCAAAACAAACTTCTCACGATCTCTAAAAATGACTAATACACACACGGTAGAAATATTCACGTCTTAAACCCACCTTGTCACAGTGCACAAGCACCTAAACTAATTCACAACAGGTTAATCAAAATCACCCATCATCATCATCATCATCATCATCATCATCATCATCATCATCATCATCATCATCATGATCATGTGCCCTGCCGCTTGGCGTTGGCATTAATGGCCCTCCTTATGTATCTATCCCTTGTTGCTGCAAGTACACCTTCCGCCCTCTCTGTCCTCGCCACCCTGCAAGTCCGTCCAATATCTTCTTCCTGGGTCCGCCTGGTGTTCTCTTTCTCTCCAGCTTTCCTGTTGTGACCAGGTGCTCTAATTCCCCTTTCCTCATAAAATGCCCTATAAATGTTGCTTGTCTTTTCCTAATCTGCTTTATCAATGACCTTCTTGTGTCTGCTTCCGTCAAGACTTTCGTTTGTTTTCTTTGGAACTCTCAACATTCTTCTTAGAAACCACATTTCGGCTGCCTCAATTTTGTTCTGGCTTTGCGTGTTGACTGTCCACGCCTCACAACCGTATGACAGTATCGGTTCTCTATAACATTCAAGAACTATGTTCCTAATGTTAATGATAGACATTTGTTGGTAAGAATGCTTTTCAGCTTGTGGAATGCTGTTTTGGCTTGGCCGATGCTGCTGGCTATTTCTGATGTGCATCTGCCGTCTGGTGAAATGATCGTTCCCAAATAGTTAAACTTCTCAACCTGTCTCAAAGTTGCGCCATTTGCTGTTATTTTGCATGAGGGGATTTCCTGTTTTTTTTGTTTTTTTTTAACTGATTACCATGATTTCAGTCTTCTTGCTATTTAGCTCCAACTCTTTATTTTTGTTTTCTATTTCTATTATATTCACAAGGTTTAAAGGTCTCTTTCATTTTCTGCAATTAGCACGGGTCATCTGCGTAACGAATGTTGTTTATAATTTTTCCTCCAACCTTTATATCAGGGCATTCTTCTAGTTTCTCATGATGGTCTCGCTGTAAAGTGAAAACAGATCTGATGACAAAGCACAACCCTGCCTGACTCCTCTTTTGATATTTTGGAAAGAGCTTTTATTGTTTTCTAATCTCATTGTTGCTGTTTGTTCCCAATACATATTTCTGATTATTCGTAGATCGTTTCCATCAGTATTGAATCTTTCTAGTTGACTGATCAATTGTTTATGTCTTACCCGATCGAAAGCCTTGGTATAATCAAGAAAGCATAAATATAAATCTTTATTCATCTCGATTGACCTCTCTATGATAGTTCTTAGGATGTATATGACATTAATAGTTCCTTTCCATGCCACAAATCCACACTGTTCTTCTGCTATTTCTCGTCTGATTCTGTTCCTTGTCCTCATTATGATTATTCTTAATATCACAAAAACATTTTTTCTTCAACCCCTGTTTCAGTTATCTGAAATCTCTTCTGGTCACAATTTCAATGTTATGAATGCTTCGATCTCTGAGTCCTTTCTACAAAAACTTCTGTCAGTCAGCATCATTTTCATCACAGAGAACGTTCTACAGACTAGTAATCTCGTATGAAACTCTTTACACCATAAACCAATGACAATAAGCTGTTGCCATGACTGCCAAATAGATTCACGATCTAAGAACAATACAGTGCTCAATAGCACCGCAGGAAACAGGAATATATCCTGCCTCCTCAAAATTATTTAGCTCTCTGACTTTGAAACTCAAAATAATAGTTCTCCAAGAACTTTATAAACACAGCTTACTTTTCACAAGACAGGTGACATGTAAGGTAACTACTTGAAGCCCGTGACAACGGCGCATCAAAGTTAGAAACGACAGGCCATAGTACGAGCTAGAAATGATGTACCACTGTTAGAAATGATTTACCAGAGTTAGAACTGATTTACCAGAGTTAGAACTGATTTACCAGAGTACGAGTTAGAAATGATTTACCAGAGTTAGGGAGTTAAACTGATTTACCAGAGTTAGAACTGATTTATCAGAGTACAATTGGAAATGATTTACCAGAGTTAGAAATGATTTACCAGAGTTAGAACTGATTTAACAGAACGAATTAGAAATGATTTACCAGAGTACGAGTTAGAAATGATTTACCAGAGTACGAGTTAGAAATGATTTACCAAAGTACAGTTAGAAATGATTTACCAGAGTTAGAAATGATTTACCAGAGATTAGAAATGATTTACCAGAGTTAGAAATGATTTACCAAGTACGAGTTAGAAATGATTTACCAGAGATAGATTAGAAATGATTTACCAGAGTTAGAATGATTTACCAGAGTACGAGTAAAATGATTTACCAAGTACGAGTTAGAAATGATTTACCAGAGTTAGGAGTTAGAACTGATTTACCAGAGTTAGAATTGATTTACCAGAGTACAATTGGAAATGATTTACCAAGTACGGTTAGAACTGATATCAAGTTAAAACTGATTTACCAGAGTTAGAAATGATTTACCAGAGTACAAGTTGAAATGATTTACCAGAGTATGAGTTAGAACTGATTTACCAGAGTATAGTTAGAAATGATTTACCAGTAAGTGAATGTTAAGAAGTTAGAATGATTTACCAGAGTTAAAATGATTACGGTTAAATGATTTACCAGAGTATGAGTTAGAAATGATTTACCAGAGTATGAGATTAGAACTGATTTACCAAGAGTTAGAACTGATTTACCAAGTAATGATTTACAGTAGAATGATTTACCAGAGTTTAGAAATGATTTACCAGAGTATGAGTTAGAACTGATTTACCAGAGTATGAGTTAGAACTGATTTACCAGAGTATGAGTTAAACTGATTTACCAGAGTGGTTAGAACTGATTTACCAGAGTACGATTTAGAAATGATTTACCAGAGTATGAGTTAGAACTGATTTACCAGAGTATGAGTTAGAACTGATTTACCAGAGTTGAGTTAGAACTGATTTACCAGAGTATGAGTTAGAACTGATTTACCAGAGTATGAGTTAGAAATGATTTACCAGAGTAGAGTTAGAAATGATTTACCAGAGTATGAGTTAGAACTGATTTACCAGAGTTAGAACATGATTTACCAGAGTTAGTGAAAATGATTTACCAGAGTTAGTAAATGATTTACCAAGTTAGAAATGATTTACCACAGTACAAGTTAGAATGATTTACCAGAGTAGAGAATGATTTACTAAGTTAGAGTTAAAAAATGATATTACCAGAGACGTTGATTTTATAGAGTTAAAAATGATTGACCAGAGTTGATTTACCAGAGTTAAAAATGATTGACCAGAGTTGATTTACCAGAGTTAAAAATGATTGACCAGAGTTGATTTACCAGAGTTAAAAATGATTGACCAGAGTGATTTACCAGAGTTAAAAATGATTGACCAGAGTGATTTACCAGAGTTAAAAATGATTGACCAGAGTTGATTTACCAGAGTTAAAAATGATTGACCAGAGTTGATTTACCAGAGTTAAAAATGATTGACCAGAGTTGATTTACCAGAGTTAAAAATGATTGACCAGAGTTGATTTACCAGAGTTAAAAATGATTGACCAGAGTTGATTTACCAGAGTTAAAAATGATTGACCAGAGTTGATTTACCAGAGTTAAAAATGATTGACCGGGAGAGTTAAATGATTTACCAGAGTTGATAAAGATTGATACCAGAGTTGATTTACCAGAGTTAAAAATGATTGACCAGAGTTGATTTACAGAGTTAAAAATGATTGACCAGAGTTGATTTACCAGAGTTAAAAATGATTGACCAGAGCTGATTTACCAGAGTTAAAAATGATTGACCAGAGTTGATTTACCAGAGTTAAAAATGATTGACCAGAGTTGATTTACCAGAGTTAAAAATGATTGACCAGAGTTGATTTACCAGAGTTAAAAATGATTGACCAGAGTTGATTTACCAGAGTTAAAAATGATTGACCAGAGTTGATTTACCAGAGTTAAAAATGATTGACCAGAGTTGATTTACCAGAGTTAAAAATGATTGACCAGAGTTGATTTACCAGAGTTAAAAATGATTGACCAGAGTTGATTTACCAGAGTTAAAAATGATTGACCAGAGTTGATTTACCAGAGTTAAAAATGATTTATCAGAGTTAGAAATGATTTACCAGACAACGGAGTAGGGAGCCTTCAGCACTGCTGTGTGAGGGTGTTTGACTAATGACGTCAAGTAGCATCGTGTAGTCTGTGTCCAGTGATGAATGGCGGTGTGTGGAGTTGTTCACCTGCAAGCCATAGATGTCATGGTACAGCCACGCAAACCCTTTGTCCTCTTGGATTTTTTATTTGACAAAACTGTGTAGGCCTACTCCTTGCCGGGTGACCCAAGCCAGACAGGTCAAAGGGTAAATTCCAGAAGAATCGTGATACATCCCTGAAGACAGAGAATGCGGATTCTCTGCAGCAACATAATTCTGTTGTTTACACCGTATCATCATCATCATCATCATCATCATCATCATCATCATCATCATCATCATCATCATCATCATCATCATCATCATCATCATCATCATCATCATCATCATCATCATCATCAAGTGCCTTGCCACATTGCGTTGGCGATCATGGCCCTCCATTTGTATCTATCCCTTGTTGCCGCAAGCACATCTTCCACCCTCTCTGTCCTCAGCCACTCTGCGAGTCCGTCCAATATTCTTTCCCTGGGTCTACCTGGAGTTCTCTTTCCCTCCAGCTTTCCTGTTGAGACCAGGTGCTCTAATTCCCCTTTCCTCATAAAATGGCCCCTAAATGTTGCCTGTCATTTCCTAATCTTCCTTATGAATGATCTTCTTGTGTCTGCCTCCATCAAGACTGTCTCGTTTGTTTTCTTTGCTGTCCATGGAACTCTCAACATTCTTCTTAGCAACCACATTTCGGCTGATTCAATCTTGTTCTGACTTTGCTTGTTGACTCTCCACGCCTCACAACCGTATAACGTTATCGGTTCTATATATAACATTTAAGAACTCTCTTCCTGATGTTAATTGATAGGCATTTGTTGGTAAGAACGCTTTTCATCTTCTTGAATGTTGTTTCGGCACAGCATGGGCTAGAATGATGTGAACACACGTGTCCGATATAAATGATTATTCCTCTCTGATATGACTTTTTTTTTTTACAGATCTTAACGGCTTTGACTGGTTGTGACCTGAACTAAAACTGTGATCGGTTACTTTGTAAACAACATGACTTATTTCCAGTTAAGAACACGCGTCTTTGCCATAACTCATTATTCTGAAAAATGAGCCACACGCAAGTCTAGGTATATTGATGGCTAACAGCAAAACGTGAAGCAAAATACAGACGCCCATAGACTGGCTACACAAAGAGAATGGTGCAGATCAAATAACTTCGGGTTAATTTAATGATGGAAGTTGAGGCTTGTCACGAACGCTTATAAAAGATCAGTTTCACCGGAAGAAAACACAGAAAACCTGGCCTTTGTCTTAACTTATTTCATGAATCTGTTTCAGGAAGGAAGGAATCTTTCATACATGTCTGCCCACAATATTGATTTTACATACCAACATACCCACACACACACCCACCACACCACACACACACACACACACACACACACACACACACACACACACACACACACACACACACACACACAAACACATACACACACATACACACACACACATACACACACACACACACACATACACACACACACCCACACACACACACATACACACACACATACACACACATACACACACACACATACACACACACACACACACACACACACACACACACACATACACACACACACACACACATAGAGGAGAGAGAGACAGAAAGAGAGAGAGAGACAGAGAGAGAGAGACAGAGAGAGACAGAGAGACAGAGAGAGACAGAGAGGGACAGAGACAGAGACAGAGACAGAGAAAAAGAGAGAGAGAGACGGACAGAAAGAGAGAGAAAGAAAGAAAGAGAGTGAGAGAGAGAAAGAAAGAAAGAGAGAGAGAGAGAGAAACGAAACGACAACCATTGGATAAAACAAAAATAATGGGGGGTGGGGGGTGGGTGGTATTAAGGGATATGAAGCTGAAAATCAAACCAATAATTCACAACAAAGTCAAATAAGTGTTGATGACAATCTGCCACCGGGACAGCTGAGAATTTGATGAACGATCTGAAAAAGTCATTGCTGTTGCTGGAAAGGACGTCTGTGAAGTCATAACACAGTGAAGAAAAATCCAGTCAGCTGTTACTGTACATCGTAAGTAAGATAAGGCATTCAAAGGATAAGTGCTATATCATCATCACGTGCCCTGCCGCATGGCGTTGGAGATCATGGCCCTCCATTACGAATCTATCTTTTGTCGCTGCAAATAGATCTCCCAACCTCTCTCTCCTCAGCCACCCTGCAGATCCGTCCAATATTTTCTCCCTTGGTCTACCTGGTGCTCTCTTTCCCTCCAGCTTTCCTGTTGTGACCAGGTACTCTGATTTCTCTTGCCTCAAAAGATGTCCTGTAAATGTTGCTTGTCTTTTCCTAATCTTCTTTATTAATGTTCTTCTTGTGTCTGCCTCCTTCAAGACTGTCTCGTTTGTTTTCTTTGCTGTCCATGGAACTGTCAACATTCTTCTCAGAAACCACATTTCAGTTGCCTCAATTTTGTTCTGACTTTGCTTGTTGACTGTCCACGCCTCACAATCGTACAACAGTATCGGTTCTATATAACATTCAAGAACTCTCTTCCTGATGTTAATTGATAGGCATTTGATGGTAAGAATGCTTTTCATCTTCTTGAATGCTGTTTTGGTTGGCCGATTCTGCTGGCTATTTCTGATGTGCATCTGCCGTCTGGTGAGATGACTGTTCCCAGATACTTAAACTTTGTCAACCTGCCTTAAAGTTGTGCCATTTACTGTTATTTTGCATGAAGGGGTTTCTCGTTTTTTTGTTTTTGTTTTTTTACTGATTACCATGACTTCAGTCTTCTTGCTATTTAGCTCCAGCCCTTTATTTTTGCTTTCTATTTCTCTTATCTTCATAAGATTTTGTTGGTCTTTTTCGTTACCTGCAATTAGCACGGTATCATGTACTATGCAGATGTTGCATTTTTGTGTTTTTTTCATCTACCAGGAGTTAAGCCCTAGCTTGTGTATATATCAAAGCCACTAACTGTCTGGAGCAATGCCAAAGAAGACACAGGGTTGATACACTCATGCCTTTTTGCTTTACTTTAGTGTTCGTGTCTTTATCAAAATATTCAAATGTCAGTTTGAGAGTGAGTGTACAGATGATTGTATGTCTTTATGCAATCTGTATACACGTGTGTGTGTGTGTGTATGTATGTGTGTGTGTGTGTGTGTGTGTGTGTATATGTGTGTGTGTGTGTATGTGTGTGTGTGTATGTGTGTGTGTGTATGTGTGTGTGTGTATATGTGTGTGTGTGTATGTGTGTATGTGTGCGTGCGTGCGTGTATGTGTGTGTGTGTGTGTGTATGCGCGTGCGTGCTCAGACGCGCTCATGCGTGTATGTGTGTATATGTTTTTGATCATAAATGAGTATACACACATTTTGTATATTTGGATTGTCATATATAATATCCATTTAAGTGTGTGTTCTGCAAAAATGAAGTTTATGTTTATATTGTATGAATTTTTTTCCCTAAACTTGAATAAAAAAAATTGAAGAAAAAAAATGACGAAAAAGATTAACAGTAGTTGAGAAACTAGTATAAACTTAGTTGTCTAACCAAGAAACAATTTCATGAACTGATAATACTAGATTCCTGTATTCTACAGAATTTGCATTACTCGAGACACTCTCTGTAGCTAATTCAGCAAATGGACTGGAACCAGAGACTGGCATGAAACAGTGAGGAACATTCAGCAGCTAAAACTCACGTCAGCTCACTGTCTCAGACTTGCTGGTGTCATCATCACCAGGTGCCCTGCCGCATGGCGTTGGCGATCATGGACTTCCATCTGCTTCTATCTCTCGTTGCCCCTAGCATCTCCCCCACCCTCCCCGTCCCCAGCCATTCTGCAAGTCCGTCCAGCATTTTCTCCCTGGGTCTACCCGATGCTCTCTTTCCCTCCAGCGTTCCCGTTGTGACCAGGTGCTCCAAATCCCCCTTCCTCATAAAATGGCCTATAAATGTTACCTGTCTTTTCCTAATCTTCCTTATGAGTGATCTACTTGTGTCTGCCTCCATCAAGACGTCTCGGTTGTTTTCTTTGCTGTCCATGTTCTTTGCTGGTGTGACGGGGCAAATACAGATCCTACGGTAGAGAAGGGAGCGGCAGTGACTGGGGAGAGTGGAGGACGATAGAGAAGCGGACAGAAAATGTGACCTGTGCTAGTGAAACACAGACTGATCGTAGTGTGTGCACACGAGAATTGTGAATCAGATTTCGGATGTGGATCAGTAATCGATCAGTGGATAGTTATGGGGGTTTATGAGGTAGGAAATTGGGGGGGGGATAGGGAGAGAGAAGGAGAGAGAGAGAGAGAGAGAGAGAGAGAGAGAGAGAGAGAGAAGAGAGAAGAAGAGGAGAGAGAGAGAAGAGAGAGAGAGAGGAGAAGGAGAGAGAAGGAGAGAGAGAGAGAGAGGAGAGAGAGAGAAGGAGAGAGAGAGAAGAGAGAGAGAGAGAGAGAGAGAGAGAGAAGGAGAGAGAGAGAGGAGAGGAGAGAGAGGAGAGAAGGAGAGAGAGAGAGAGGAAGAAAGGAGAGAGGAAGAGAGAGAGGAAGAGAGGAGAGAGAGAGGAGAGACGAAGAGAAGAGAGAGAGAGAGAGAGAGAAGGAGAAGAGAAGAGAGAAGAGAGAGAGAGAGAGAAGAGAGGAGAGAGAGAGAGAGAGAGAGAGGAGAGAGAGAGAAGAACAGAGAGAGAGAGGAGAGAAGAGAAGACAGACAGAGCAAGAGAGAAGAGAGAGACAGGGAAGACAGAAGGAAGAGAGAGCAGAGAAGAGAGAGAAGAAAGAAAGAGAGAGAGAAGAGAGAGACACACAACACAGACAGACAGACAGAAGAAAGGAGAAGGAGAGACAGAGAGAAGAGAGAAGAAGAGAAAGAAGAGAGAAGAGAGAGCAGACAGACAGAAGAGAGGAAAGAGACAGACAGACAGACAGACAGAGACAGACAGACAGAGACAGAGAGAAGAGAAAGAAAGAAAGAGAGAGAGACACACACACACACAGACAGACAGACAGATACAGAGACAGGGAGACAGAGACAGAGACATAGAGAGACAGACAGACAGACAGACACAGAGACAAACAGACAGACAGAGACAGAGACAGAGAGAAAGAAAGAAAGAAAGAAAGAGAGAGAGAGAGAAACACACACACACACAGACAGACAGACAGATACAGAGACAGGAGACAGAGACAGAGAGAGAGACAGAGAGAGAGAGAGACAGACAGACACAGACAGACACAGAGACAGAGAAGACAGAGAGAGACAGAGACAGGGAGAGAGACAGGGAGGGAGGGAGTAGGAGGAGGAGAAGAGAGCTGTGTGGTATAAAGTTATAGAGAGGACGACTTCAGAAGACCGTAATACTCGGATTTATTTTTCTAACCCCCCCCCCCCCCCGTGTATATATTCAAGGGACTGGTCAACGCCAGGGACACATCAGATTATGCGCGCAAATGCGTTAATATGTGTACTTAATGTTCATTTCCAGGGTATTTTTTTCAGGTTCAGGGAAGTTTCAGCCGTCTTTTTCTCAAAATTTTTGTACCTGGTGTTTGTTTGTTTGTTTGTAATCTTACGCTTGACAAAGGCCAAGTTGGCCTGAAAATTTGCGCCTGTCTTGTCTTGTTGTATTAAATACGCGTTCGTGTTCTTCTTTCGTGTTTTTTTCTGGTTTAAATAATTATGATAATAATAATGATAATACTCTGGATACACTGGGAGGGAGGGGTGTGGGTGGGTGGAGGCAAGTGACAGAAAAGGCAGGCAAGCCAGAGAGCAGAGAGTTACACAAATCGATACAAGGCAGGCTGAGAAAAGTCCAAATCTAGATGTTGCTTCAACTGAAAAATACTGCAAATAGAACTGATTCGCCGCAGTTGACCGTAGTAGACCGACAGGTTTGGCCGATGACCTGTAGAGAGGTGGGCGGGAGATAGAAGAGAGAAGGGGGGGGGGAGAACAGAGAGGGAGAGAGAGAGACACAGAGAGAGAGAGACAGAGAGAGAGAGAAAGAGAGAGAGAGAAGAGAAACAGAGAAGAGAGAGACGAGAGAGAGAGAAGACAGAAGAGAGAGACGAGAAAGAGAGAGAGACAGAGAGAGAGGGAGACAGAGAGAGAGAAGAGAGGACAGAGACAGAAGAGAGAGACAGAGACAGAGAGAGACGAGAGAGAGAGAGAAGAGACGAGAGAGAGAGACAGAGAGAGAGAGAGGACAAAGAGAGAGAGAGAGACAAAGAGAAGAGACAGAGAAGAGAGAGAGAAGAGAAGAGAGACAGAGACAGAGAGAGACAGAAGAAAGAGAACAGAGAGAGAGAGGACAGAGAGAGAGACAGAGAAGAGAGAGAGAGAGACAGAGAGAGACAGAGAGAGAGAAAAGAGAGAAGAGAGAGAGAGACAAGAGAGAGAGACAGAGAGAGAGAGAAGACACAGAGAGAAGAGAGACAGACAGAAGAGAAGAGAGAAGAGAGAGAGACAGAGAGAGAGAGACAAGAGAGAGAAGAGAGAGAGAAGACAGAGAGAGAGAGACAGAGAGAGAAAAGAGAGAGAGAGAAGACAGAGACGAGAGAAAGAGAAGAGAGAGAGGAGAGGGAGAGAGAGGGGAAGGAACTGTGAACGGTATCAGCAATGTGCACGTGAAAACAGTTTACAACAGCTCGTGCGTCGTTATCGGTCTCTTATCGTAAATCTACCTATATGTGAGGTCCATTATCATCTAATCATATATGAACAATTCCCAGACAAATAGTAACGTGAAGATGGACTGAAAATGGACATAGACAATTATTTATGTACACACACACACACACAACAGCGCGCGCGCGCACACACAAACAGAGAGAGAGAGAGAGAGAGAGAGAAAGAGAGAGAATTACTTGTATATATATATATAGTGGTAAATAACGATATATGCAGATGGATACACACCTTTTACAAAAAAAAAAAAAAAAAATAAAAAGTACAAACAACAAATCAAACAAACAAAAAAACCAACCAACCAAACAACCAAAACAACAAAACAACAAACACCAACCAACCAAACAAACCAAACAAAAACCAAACAACAAACCAAACCAAACCAAACCAACCAAACCAAAACCAAACCAAACCAAAACAAACCAAACCAAAAAACCAAACCAAACCAAACCAAACCAAACCAAACCAAAACAAAACAAACCAACCAAACAAAAACAACCAAACCAAACAAACAACCAAAAACCAACAAACCAAACAAAAAAAAACCCAAACAACAACTGAAGTCCACGGTAACATTAACTCTTTGACTCCCGCACCCTATCTACCAACTACAAAAACTTAACCCTTTGATTCCCTCACTCTATCCACCAGCTTCCTGCAAGTGGAAGGAGTGGTGGTGATAACTGTATAAATCGTGTGATATTTGTCAGCTGTCTGTCTGTGTTTCACCCGTGGGGATGCCGGGGGCTCTTTCAGTATAAATAGTATCCCCACCTTCTGGAAATTCTGTGCTAGAAATTTCCTCTTTTCTGTCACTCTCTTTGTTTCTGCCTTATTCCTTTACTTTCTGTCATTTCTTCCTGTCATTTTCTGCCTTGTTGGTCCATTCACCTGTATGTGTTCAGTAAAGTCTTATATACTTTCTCTTAGGATTGATTAATTGGGTACAGCATATTAAGTGCATTTTTGGCTCTATGGGAGGTGAGATGTGCTGAAGTAATTTTCGGTAATTTAGGCCCGTTTTTTTCATGTTTTAGTGTCTTTAGTTATGTTTAAATTTGTATTCAGGTTTGTGTTTTAAATCCCCTGTGTGATCAGTTGGACGGAGTGATCAACACCATGGGGGATCTCCTTAGATTATGTGCGCGAATGCATTGACATGTGTACCTAATTTTCTTCTTTTTTTCCTGTTGAAGTATTGTATATGTTTTGAATGGTTGTAGCCCTGATATAGCTCTGTGCAGTCGGCTGGGTTTAAACAACAATAACAACAACAAAGAAGCTGTCTGTGTGTCTGGCTGGCTGGCTCTTTCAGTATCTCATCATCATCTCATCATCATCATCAGGTGCCTGCCGCATGGCTGGCGACATGGACTTCCAACCATCTCTATCTCTCGTTGCCCCCAGCATCTCCCCCATCCTCCTCGTCCCCAGCCACTCCGCAAGTCCGTCCAGCATTTTCTCCCTGGGTCTACCCGGTGCTCTCTTTCCCTCCAGCTTTCCCGTTGTGACCAGGTGCTCCAAATCCCCCTTCCTCATAGAATGTCTATAAATGTTGCCTGTCTTTTCCTAATCTTCCTTATGAGTGATCTACTTGTGTCTGCCTCCATCAAGACTGTCTCGTTTGTTTTCTTTGCTGTCCATGGAACTCTCAACATTCTTTTGAGAAACCACATCTCGGCTGCCTCAATCTTGCTCTTTTGAGAAACATTTGTATATCCACGATATCTGAGCTTACCCTGTCAAAACTGGAAAATGTTATTAGAAAGTTGAAGAGAATGAAGTCACCAGGAAGAGTAGGGTCATGAGTGAACTGACTTTATTCCTTGAATCTTGTAACAGTGGTAATTTCCCCATGGAAGTAAACCCGAACATTCCTATTTGGAAGAAAGAAAGAAAAGAAAGAAAGCAGTGAAGAAACTGTAGACCCATCAACCTGTTGGACTGTCCAGAAGAAACTAAAGCGGATCATCAGCAAGAGAGTCAATAAAAGCGAGACTGTGATCTGCAAAGAACAAAATTAATGCTCATCAGCTTTCAGGAAGAACTGTAGCACAGAAAATTCTTTGGTCTGTCTTTTACGAGCTGAGAATCACTTGAAAATATTGTCAGGAAAAGGAAGCCTTTGTCTCTCTCTACGGCTTTCGAAACACTCATCATCATGTCCTGCCGCATGGCGTTGGCGATCATGGCCCTCCATACAAATCTATCCCTTGTCGCTGCAAGTACATGTACATCTCCCACCCTCTCTGTCCTCTGCCACTCTGAAGTTCGTCCAATATTTTCTCCCTGGTCTACTTGGTGTTCTCTTTCCCTCCAGCTTTCCCGTTCTATAAATGTTGCGTATCTTTTCCTAATCTTCTGCGTTATTGTGCTGCTTGTGTCTGCCTTCTTCGAGACTGTCTTGTTTGTTTCCTTTGCTGTCTACGGAACTCTTAACATTCCTTCTTAGAAACCACATCTCGGCTGACTCAATCTTGTTCTGACTTTGCGTGTTGACTGTCCACGCCTCACAACCGTACAACAGTATCGGTTCTATATAAAACTCAATAACTGTCTTCGTGATGTTAATTGATAGGCATTTGGTCAAAATAATCAATGTGTCTTGATTCTGCTCCACCCTCTTCTCCCATGAAAGGACTGTTGACCTATAATCATTAACATTTTCTATTTTTCTTTTTTGTCGCGTGCTTACGTGTGCCTGACCATTTCTTCTGTCTGGCAGTAAATCAGGCTGGATGTAACAAAACAACAACAAGAACAACAACAAGAACAACAACAACAACAACAGCAGCAGCAGCAGCAGCAGCAACAACAACAACAACAACAACCCCAATCATCAACAGAAAGAAAGAAAAAAACAAAAATTCCAGACAACCAAATATTTATTTCTAAGTAACACAGATTTCTTCAAGGATCATCCCACTTACAGACTTTTCCTCGTGCTCACCTTTTTCTTTCTTTCTCTTCTTTATTTTCTTTTTCTTTCTTTTGTTTTCTTGTTGTTGTTGTTGTTCCATTTTCTACGCCACCTTAATGGCCACAGAAACTGCACAGTTTTTACAATGTGATGATGATGTTGATGATAATGATGATAATCATGATGCTATGGAGTTCCATCTAGGATTGAGACTACGTGACGGGGCTGTACTCTACGCTTACTGTCATAATATATCCTGGCGTCAACCTGGAGAGATACAGATACCTGCAGTGTTTGCCAGAAGATTTGAGCACCACCGTCAATGACGTATCCTTGAAGTGGATGAGATGCGACCGTGTGGTTCCAATCTTCCCAATGAGCCCAGAGGAGCCAGTTAGAGCCCCCCAAAAAAAAAAAAAATCCCACGATAATTTTTTTTTCAAGGGACTGATGGGGATTCGAACCCACAACCTTCCAGTCATAGTCTGTTCCGCTAACCACTACACAACATCGACTGGTCAAATAACACAGATTTCGTTGTAGTCAGTTTCAGTTACAGGTAATGACATTTGTGCCTTTCAATGAAAAGATGTGGACTGCTGTCACTCCAGAGACTGCGATACCTCCTTCCCTACCTGTACTTCCACCCTCCCCCTCCCCTCCCCCAGCCTCCCCCAACTCACTCCTCCACCAGCACAGCCAGCCACGTGACAGAGGATCACCACCGTCTCTTTTCACACCACCACCACCACCGCCACCACCACCACCACCACAGCCAGCCACCCACACGGCCACCGGACCAATAACCACAAGTGACTGACGACGGGGGCGGGTCTCTTTCTCCTCTTAAGAACTCTTGAGGCGCCAGTTGGGTCGACTTCTTTCACATATTGGCACGGTTCTCCCCCTTCTCTCAACTGTTTCGTAAAACAGCCAAGAAAAACAGCTGACCAAGTCATACATTTCAGCAGAACTCTTTGACCGATCTGTCGTACAGGCTCCTGATTTCAGCAAGCAACCTGAAGGACTGTTAGTCTGACCATTGTTGTTGATACTCGTTTGGCTGTTAAAGAGAGCAACTCGGTCCTATTTTCACAGCTACACCTCTGGAAGATTCACAAAGAGATTTGTTGAACTTGTGATCAACGAAACTGAAGGGGACGAATGTTGATGTGAAAGCTAAGACAGATTGTCTTTTAGAGAAAAACACTGATCAAAGTAAAAGTCGATAAACGAAGTCCGAGTTGCTGTTTATTTAGTTGAAGTAGACGTAATTGCCGTGAAAACGACAGTTTCTGGTCATTCAAGTTTTTTTCTCTGTGAGGTAAGTTTGATTTTGTTCTTTCTGTCTTGTATGTCTTGTCCGTCCGTCCGTTCGTCTGTCTTCTGTCTGTCTGTCTGTCTGTCTTCGTCTGTCTGTCTGTCTTGTCTGTCTGTCTGTCTGTCTGTCTTGTCTGTCTGTCTCTGTCTGTCTGTTTTCTGTCTGTCTTGTCTTCTGTCTTCTGTCTGTCTGTCTGTCTTGTCTGTCTGTCTTGTCTGTCTGTCTGTCTTGTCTGTCACGTCTCTAGTGTCTTCTTGTCTTTGTCTTTCTCGTGTCTTTTCTATTTCCGTCTTCCTGTCTGTTGTTTCTGTCTTTGTTTCTGTTTTTTTCTATTATTCTATCTTTATTTTTTTATTTGTTTATTTATATCTATTTATTTATTTATGTTATTTATTTATTTATTTATCGATTGATTTTATTGATTTATTTGTTTATTCATTCATTTATTCTTGTCTTTTGGTTGTACAGGCTTTTCTGCTTTTTCTCTCTGTGTCTATTAGTGAGATTTTGTTTGTCTGTGTTTATCGTTTCCTTCTGTAATTGTCTTTTTTCCGCTTATTTTCTGGTAACACTTTTTGAGACACACTTTTTTGATGAATTGAAACTGTTCAGATACTTCGTGTTTCCCTCTGACTTTCTGATAATGCTTTTTATGGAGAAACGACAATTTTCTGATATTTAATGTTTTGTCTTATTTTTTTTTGTGTCAATGAAGGTTTTGCAGAGAAACAGATTTGTGCTACTTTTAAACAAACGGAGATTAACTGAGGCGAAACTACTCACATTTTATGTCGGCTCTTTAGATACTGAGTTCTTCGGTGTTATGGAGAACCGATACTGTTGTACGGTTGTGAGGCGTGGACAGTCAATACGCAAAGCCAGAACAAAATTGAGGCAGCCGAAATGTGGTTTCTCAGAAGAATGCTGAGAGTTCCATGGACAGCAAAGAAAACAAACGAGACAGTCTTGAAGGAGGCAGACACAAGAAGATCATTGATAAAGAAGATAGGAAAAGACAAGCAACATTTATAGGCCATTTATGGAGAAAGGGGAATTAGAGCACTTGGTCACAACAGGAAAGGTGGAGGGAAAGAGAGCACCAGGTAGACCCAGGGAAAAAATATTGGACGGACTTGCAGAGTGGCAGAGGACAGAGAGGGTGGAAGATGTGCTTGCGGCAGCAAGGGACAGACACGTATGGAGGGCCATGATCGCCAACACCATACGGCAGGGCACTTGATGATGACTTTAGATACTGAGTTCTTGAGAGTTATGGAGAGCCGATACTGTTGTACGGTTGTGAGGCGTGGACAGTTAACACGCAAAGTCAGAACAAAATTGAGGCAACGTAAATGTGGTTTCTAAGGAGAATGTTGAGAGTTCCATGGACAGCAAAGAAAACAAACGAGACAGTCTTGAAGGAGGCAGACACAAGATCATTAACAAAGATTAGGACAGGACGAGCAGCATTTATAGGACATTTATGAGGCAAGAGAAATTAGAGCACCTGGTCACAACTGGAAAGGTGGAGGGAAAGAGAGCACCAGGTAGACCAAGGGATTTGCGGGGTGGCTGAGGACAGAAAGGGTGGGAGATGTAGACCTACTTGCAGCGACAGGGGACAGATTCGTATGGAGGGCCATGACTGCCATCGCCATGTGGCATGGCACACGATGATGACGATGATTTTAGATACTAAAGTAGGACAGACGTGCTGTCAGAGTTTGTCAACAAATCGCGTTCATTCAGTCATGTATTCATTCTTCTTCTTCTTTTTTTTTTTTTTTTCGTTTTTTTTTTTTCGCTTGACAAGTTCTTCAAAATTGGTGAATAAATCGCATTCGTTTTCTTCTTTTCTTCTTGTTCTCCTTCTTTCTTTCCTTCTTTCCTTCCTTCTTTCTTTCCTTCTTTCCTTCCTTCTTTTTTCCTTCTCTTCCTTCTTTCCTTCCTTCTTTTTTTCCTTCTTTCCTTCTTTTTTGTTTCCTTCTTTCCTTCCTTTCTTTCCTTCTTTCCTTCCTCGTTTCATTCCTTCTTTCCTTCATCATTTCATTCCTTCTTTCCTTCCTCCTTTCATTCCTTCTTTCCTTCCTCATTTCTTTCCTTTTTTCTTGCCTTCTTTTTTCTGTCATCGGCTGATTGATTAATTGATTGGTTCGTTCATTATTTCTTTGGGGATGGTTTCAAACTACAGTCTAACATTTACCTTGAAACGAGATGGTGACTTGTTATCAAATGACAGGGACAACTGACCTTTTGGATGCGACCACAAACCGAGCCCACTCTCAGCTTAAGTTGTTATTGTTATTGTTATCGTTGTTTAAAGCCCAGCCCGACTGCGTAGAGCCATATCAGGACTATAACCATTTCAAAACGCATACAAAACTTAAACAGGAAAAAAAGAAAATAAAATAAAATTAAGTACACATGTCGATGCATTCGCGCACATAATCTAAGGACATGCCCCTGGCGTTGACCACTCCGTCCAATTTATCGCACAGGGGATTAAAAAAACACACCTGGATACAAATTTAAATATACCTAAGGACATCAAAACATGTATAAAAACGGGCATACATTACATAAAATTGCTTCCACATATCTAACTTTCCTAGAGCCCAAAATGCACTTAATACATGTATCCATCTATAAATCTTAAGAAACAGTACGTAATACTTCATCAAACACATACAGGTGAATGGACCAGCAAGGCAGAAAGTGATAGGGAGAAATGACAGAAAGCAAAAGAGGAAGAGAGAAACAAAGAGAGTGACAGAAAAGAGGAAAATTCCAGCACTGAATTTCCAGAAGGTGGGGATACTATTTATACTGAAAGAGCCCCCGGGATCCCTACGGGGGCATCAGCGCAAGTTAAAGATCCTACGGCATCAAGAGTTGTCTCTGGCAAAATTCTGCAGGAAAATCCACGTTCAAACAATACGTAGAAATACACACATACAAAATAAAACAAGAAATAAAGGTAATGCTGTACATTGTACTGCTATGGCGTGCTCTTCTTGAGGAGAGCAGCTCCAATTTTACATGGTATGACCATGGACAGCAAAGACAATAAACGGGACAGTCTTGATGGAGACAGACACAAGAAGATCATTCATAAGGAAAATTACGAAAAGACAGGCAACATTTATAGGCCCATTTTATGAGAAAAGGGGAATTAGAGCACCTGGTCACAACAGGAAATCTGGAGGGAAAGATAGCACCAGGTAGACCCAGGGAGAAAACATTGGACGGACTTGCAATGGTGGCTGAGGACAGAGAGGGTGGAAGATGTGCTTGAGGCAACAAGGGATAGATGCATATGGAGGGCCATGATCGCCATCGCCATACGGCAGGGCACATGATGATGATGACCATTATGACTAAAAAGAAATGAATAAAAATGAATACAGTGCACATAAGTATTTACTTTCTGGGAATAAATCTACCGACTAAATAGGAAGTTCTGCATGTACTTGCCTCTCTCTATATTTAGATCAATACAAGATTCCAGTTTCTGTATGTATACTCACTTCTATCTATAGATCGTTTTGTACTAACAAGTATGTTGTCACAGTTTGCCAACAAATCTCTTTCATTCATTCATTCATTCATTCATTCATTCATTGATTATATGTACTCACCTTTACCTATAGATCAGTACAAGATAGTAAGTACTATATGTACTCAACTCTTCTATAGTTCAATTACTTGATAGTACTATTATGTACTCAACTCTGTCTATAGATCAGTACGAGACAGTAAGTACTATATGTACTCCTATAGTTCAGTACAAGATAGTAAGTACTATATGTACTCCTATAGTTCAGTACAAGATAGTAAGTACTATATGTACTCCTATAGTTCAGTACAAGATAGTAAGTACTATATGTACTCCTATAGATCAGTACAAGACAGTAAGTACTATATGTACTCCTATAGATCAGTACAAGACAGTAAGTACTATATGTACTCCTATAGATCAGTACAAGACAGTAAGTACTATATGTACTCCTATAGATCAGTACAAGATAGTAAGTACTATATGTACTCCTATAGATCAGTACAAGACAGTAAGTACTATATGTACTCAACTCTGTCTATAGATCAGTACAAGATAGTAAGTACTGTATGTACTCCTATAGATCAGTACAAGACAGTAAGTACTATATGTACTCAACTCTGTCTATAGATCAGTACAAGATAGTAAGTACTGTATGTATTCAACTCTATAGTTCAATACAAATAGTACTATATATACTCAACTCTGTCTATAGTTCTGTACAAGATAGTAAGTACTCAAGTACTCTGTACTCAACTCTGTCTATAGTTCAGTACAAGACAGTAAGTACTCAAGTACTCTGTGTACTGTACTCTGTCTACAGATCAGTACAAGATAGTACTCTATGTACTCAACTCTGTCTATAGTTCAGTACAAGATAGTAAGTACTCAAGTACTCTATGTACTCAACTCTGTCCATAGTTCAGTACAAGATAGTAAGTACTCAAGTAAGTACTCCATGTACTCAACTCTGTCTATAGTTCAGTACAAGATAGTAAGTACTCAAGTACTCTGTGTACTCTGTCTATAGATCAGTACAAGATAGTAATAATAATAATAATTACAATATTTATATAGCGCAAAATCTTGATAAAATCAAATCTAAGCGCTGAAACAGACACACACGCACGCACGCACGCACGCAGGCACGTACGCACGCACACACACGCACGCACGCACACACACACACACACACACATGCATGGCTATAAATGGGGAGAAAGAATAAAAGCAATAAAAGCAAGAATAAAAGCAATGGAAAATTATAGAGAGCATATCATATACAATTATATATTATAACAAAGTGATTCCCCTCCGAGCGGAGACAGGCTGCAGAGGGGGGGTTGAGTGAGGTTAGGATTTTATGCAGAGGAGAAAAGGTGAGTTTTGAGAGCGGACTTGAAGGAGACAAAAGTAGGTTGATGACGGACTGAGAGAGGAAGTTTGTTCCAGGAGAGTGGATCAGAAACAGAGAAGGCTCGTGGACCATAGGTATTGAGCTTAGTGCGTGGAAAGCGAAAAGTCAGAGGATCGGAGGCAGAGCGGAGGGTACGTGAGGGAACATAGATCTCAAGTAGGCTTGACAGGTAATCGGGGGCTGCGTTATTGAGGCTTTTGTAGCACATGGTGTCTAGTTTGTACTGTATGCGCTTTGATACAGGGAGCCAGTGAAGTTGTGCCAGGAGAGGAGATATGTGGTCAGCTTTTTTCTTTTTTAGTACAAGGCGTACAGCATTGTTTTGAGTGCGCTGTAGGATGTGAATGGTGGAGGCAGGAAGACCGGACAGGAGTGAATTGCAATAGTCAATGCGAGACATTATGAAGGAGAGAACGAGTTTTGCAGTTGTTTCCACAGAGAGATACTTCCTGATCAGGCTTATACGATGGAGATGATAGTAGCAAGATCTGGCAGTTTGAGAAACAAAAAGTTGTTCATGGAGAGGGTAGAGTCAATGCAGACACCAAGGTTTTTAGCTGAATCAGAAATTGGGACTGATGTGTTACATAATGGGAGAGAAAGAGGAGGCAGCTGAGAAAGTTTCTGACGGGTGCCTACTTGAGATCTATGTTCCCTCACGTACCCTCCGCTCTGCCTCCGATCCTCTGACTTTTCGCTTTCCACGCACTAAGCTCAATACCTATGGTCCACGAGCCTTCTCTGTTTCTGGTCCACTTTCCTGGAACAAACTTCCTCTCTCAGTCCGTCAGCAACCTACTTTTGTCTCCTTCAAGTCCGCTCTCAAAACTCACCTTTTCTCCTCTGCATAAAATCCTGACCTCACTCATCCCCCTCTGTAGCCTGTCTCCACTCGGAGTGGAATCACATTGTAATATATATTTGTATATAATATGCTCTCTATAATTTTCCATTGCTTTTATTCTTTTTCCCCATTTATAGCCATGTGTGAGTGTGTGTGTGCGTGTGTGTGCGCGCGTGCGTAGGTGTATGTTCAGCGCTTAGATTTGATTTTTATCGAGATTTTGCGCTATATAAATATTGTAATTATTATTATTATTATTTATTACCAACAAATGCCTATCAATTAACATCAGAAAGAGAGTCCTTGAATGTTATATAGAACCAATACTGTTGTACGGATGCGAGGCGTGGACAGTCAGCAAGCAAAGCCAGAGCAGGATCGAGGCAGCCGAGATGTGGTTTCTCAGAAGAATGTTGAGAGTTCCATGGACAGAAAAGAAAACAAACGAGACAGTCTTGATGGAGGCAGACACAAGTAGATCACTCATAAGGAAGATTAGGAAAAGACAAGCAACATTTATAGGCCATTTTATGAGGAAGGGGGATTTGGAGCACCTGGTCACAATGGGAAAGCTGGAGGGAAAGAGAGCACCAGGTAGACCCAGGGAGAGAATGCTGGACGGACTTGCGGAGTGGCTGGGGATGAGAAGGGTGGGGGAGATGCTGGGGGCAACGAGAGATAGAGATGGTTAGAAGCCCATGGTCGCCAACGCCATGCGGCAGGGCACCTGATGATGATGATGATGATGATGATGATGATGTGCTGTGGACATGGTGCCATAACACGTCGTCTTCTGTCAATAATGGTCTTACTACACATATCATCTGTCAGTGTCGATTGCTCCATGTTTGTTACATATTGCAGTGATTTATTTCAGTGATTAGTCAGGCGCCAACTTTAGCATGGGCTGGATGGCAAAAAGGACGCCGATTTTTTTTTATCAGTTACGAGTTCATATCCTCACACGGAAAAAATGTGTATGTGCCCAAAGGAAATCCTGCTCGACGCGATGAGGGAAGGAAGGGCAATTTTACCTGCTAGCACACCCTTCACTTTAGCATGTGTGTGTGTGTGTGTGTGTGTGTGTGTGTGTGTGTTGTGTGTGTGTGTGTGTGTGTGTGTGTAAGTGTGTAAGTGTGTGTGTGTGTGTGTGAGTGTAAGTGTGTGTGTATGTGTTTGTGGGTGTGTGTATGTGTGCGTGTGTATAAGTGTGTGGATGTGTGTGCGACTCTGTGTGTGTGTGTGTGTGGTGCGTGCGTGCGTGCGTGCGTGTGTGTGTGTGTGTGTGTGTGTGTGTGTGTGTGTGTTTGTGAATGTGTGTGTATGAGTGTGTGGATGCGTGTGCGACTCTGTGTGTGTGTGTGTGTGTGTGTGTGTGTGTGTGTGTGTGTGCGTGTGGTGTGTGGTGTGTGTGGTGTGCGTGTGCGTGCGTGCGTGCGTGGTGTGTGTGTGTGTGTGTGTGAGTGTAAGTGTGTGTGTGTACATGTATGTGTTTGTGGGTGTGTGTGTGTGTATGAGTGTGTGGATGTGTGTGCGACTGTGTGTATGTGTGTGTGCGTGCGTGTGCGTGTGTGCGTGTGTGTGTGTATGTGTGTGTGTGTGTGAGTGTATGCATGTGTGTTTATGAATGTGTGTGTGTATGAGTGTGTGGATGCGTGTGCAACTCTGTGTGTGTGTGTGTGTGCGTGTGCGTGGGCGTGTGCGTGCGTGTGTGTGTGCGTGCGTGCGTGCGTGTGTGTGTGTGTGTGTGTGCATGGGCCTAAACATGTATGTTAGAAAAAATCATGAAAAATGTGAACATGTTGGATTGTGACAGGCAAGAGACATTTAGATTTATTACTAATCGCTTTATCACTTTTATCATTGATATGAACTTTAATCACAGATTCTATGTTTTAATAGCTATGCTTTGTTGTTAGTCGAAATTCTGATTTTACTTGAGAAAGACATTATAAAGTCGAAAATTTGACCCCTCTACAACAAAGTATTTGGCTGTTGTGCACAGTAAGAAACAGAAAAAAATATTACTACACGTCCCTCTTACACAATTTCTCCAAACCTAGTTCTGAAAGATCCAAAAACAAGTGCGACCGCCCGCGCCCAAGCAAACAGGAACCAGAAGAACAAGAAAACCAATGCAAGCGCGTATTCAACAAAACAAGCGCAAATTTTCGGCCAACCGGCCTTTGTCAAGCGCGAACGCACGGTCACAAACAGATCACAAACAACACCAAACAATGGATAATAAAAACAGGACTAAAAACTTCCCTGCCGCCTCGTCCAGTGGATAGAAAGTTTGGTCCCCTTTTTATCCACTGGACGAGGTGGTCCCCTTTTTATCCACTGGACGAGGCGGTCCCCTTTTTATCTAGTGGACGAGGCGGTCCCCTTTTTATCCACTGGACGAGGCGGTCCCCTTTTTATCTAGTGGACGAGGCGGTCCCCTTTTTATCCACTGGACGAGGTGGTCCCCTTTTTATCCACTGGACGAGGCGGTCCCCTTTTTATCCACTGGACGAGTTGGTCCCCTTTTTATCCACTGGACGAGGTGGTCCCCTTTTTATCCACTGGACGAGGCGGTCCCCTTTTTATCCACTGGACGAGGTGGTCCCCTTTTTATCTAGTGGACGAGGTGGTCCCCTTTTTATCCACTGG
>JAPXFY010000023.1:15518685-15531185 GCA_030674185.1 Monoplex corrugatus | reverse complement strand
TCATTGTTTGGCCCAAATGGTGACGCAAATAATCCGCCAGTCTTACAAAAAACTCTCCGCGATTCCCATTTCGGACGATGTCATAATTATTGTCATTTTTCTCCTAGATTAGTTTTGCCTGCGATTTGTCGTCATTCACGACGGATTTGGTGGGCAATGTGTGCAAATGATATCACGACTCCGATGTGGATCCTGTGTTTATCAGTTGTTTTTCGTTACAAGGGATTTTCTTCTCTTGAGATGCGAGATGGAGGCCCCTTTCTCAGGCAGAAAATAGCGCACCGCCATAGTGTAGCGCCAGCTAGTTGTTTTCAGGACGCGTGGACAGAATAATGAAAACCGTACAGGCCACCTTTGAGATGGCATCGTCTCTGCTGATGAGAGGTGTAGACATTATTTATACATTGAACGCCAGGCCTGTTGCCTCTGTGGCTGTGCAAATACTCATTTTCCCCCACAACACACACCGTTCTTTGCTCTCTCTGTCTGTTTGTCTGTCTGTCTCTGTTTCTCTCTTTCTATTTCTGTCTTTCTCTCTCGCTCTCTCTATCTCTTTCTTTCTTTCTTTCGTGCGCGCTCTCTCTCTCTCTCTGTCTGTCTGTCTCTCTCTCGCTCTCTCTCTTTCTTTCTCTCTCCTTCTCTCTCTCTTTTTCTCTCTCTGTCGTTCTATCTCTATCTCTATCTCTTTCTCTCTCTCTCTCTCTCTTCTCTCTCTCTTCTTCTCACTCTCTCTTTTTCTTTCGAGCTTCTCTCTCTCTCTTTCTCTCTCCCCCGCTCTATCTCTTTCTCTCTCGCGTGCTGTCTCTCTCTCGTTCTTTCTCTCTGTCTCTGTCTCTCTCTCTCTCCCTGTCTCTGTCTCTCTCTCTGTCCCTGTCTCTCTCTCTCGCTTTCTCTCTCTCTCTCTCTCTTCCCCTTATATCTTCTTCCCCCCTCTCTCTTCCCCCTCTCTCTCATTCTCCCTCCCCTCTCTGTGTGTATCTCTGTCTCTCTCCTTCTCTCTCTCCGTCTCTCTCTCATTCTCTTATTCTCACTCTCTCTATGTCTCTCCTCCTCTCTCCTCACCTCCTCTCTCATTCTCGCTCTCTTTGAGTGTGCACGTGTGTGTGTGTGTGTGTGTGTGTGTGTGTGTGTGTGTGTGTGTGTGTGTGTGTGTGTGTGTGTGTGTATATATATGTGTGTGTGTGTGTGTGTGTGTTGTTTGTGAGTGTATGTTTGTGTGGTGTGTTTGTTTGTTTGTGTGTGTGTTTGTGTGTGTGTGTGGTGTGTGTGTGTGTGTGTTGTGTGTTTGTGTGTGTGTTGTGTTGTGTGTGTGGTGTGTTTGTGTATGTGTGTGTATGTGTGTGTGTATGTGTGTGTGTTTGTGTGTGTATTGTAGTGTGTGTGTGTGTTGTGGGGTGTTGTGTGTGTGTTGTGTGTGTTTGTGTTGTGTGTGTGTTTGTGTGTGTGTGTGTGTGTGTTGTGTGTGTGTGTTGTTGTGTGTGTGTGTGTGTGTGTGTGAGTTGTGTGTGTGTGTGTGTGTAGTGAGTGTGTGGTTTGTTGTGTGTGTGTGTGTAGTGTAGTGTGTGGGAGGAGGTGAGTTTGTGTGTGTGTTTGTGTGTGTGTGGTGTGTGTGTGTTGGGTTGTGTGTGTGTGTGTGTGTGTGGAGTAGAGTTGTGTGTGTCGTGTGGATGTTTGTGTGTGTTTGTTAGTGTGTTGTGTGTGTGTGTGTGTTGTGTTGTGTGTGTGTGTGTGTGTGTGTGTGTGTGTGTGTTGTGTGGTGTGTGTGAGAGTGTGAGAGGGAGGTAACGTTGTTTGTTTTCGTATGGCAAATTATTGGCGTAAGCTGTTTAAATGTGTGTTACTGATAACATTTCATACGTGTTGTACTGATACAGACACATTGTACTGTGTTGATTGATCAGACATTTATACGTGTTGTTAGATACACAGACAATTTAATACTGTTGATACTGATAAAGACATTTCATAGTGTTGTTACTTGATACAAGAACATTTACATAGTGTGTACTGAACAGAACATTTACATACGTGTTGTTACTGATACACAGACACATTTACATACGTGTTGATACTGATACACAGACACATTTACATACGTGTTGTTACTGATACACAGACACATTTACATACGTGTTGTTACTGATACACAGACACATTTACATACGTGTTGATACTGATACAGACACATTTACATACGTGTTGTTATTGATACCAGACACATTTACATACGTGTTGTTACTGATACAAGACACATTTACATACGTGTTGTTACTGATACATAGACACATTTACATACGTGTTGTTACTGATACACAGACACATTTACATACGTGTTGTTACTGATACACAGACACATTTACATACGTGTTGTTACTGATACACAGACACATTTACATACGTGTTGTTATGATACACAGACACATTTACATACGTGTTGTTACTGATACACAGACACATTTACATACGTGTTGTTATTGATACACAGACACATTTACATACGTGTTGTTACTGATACATAGACACATTTACATACGTGTTGTTACTGATACAGACACATTTACATACGTGTTGTTACTGATACAGACACATTTACATACGTGTTGTTACTGATACACAGACACATTTACATACGTGTTGTTACTGATACACAGACACATTTACATACGTGTTGTTACTGATACACAGACACATTTACATACGTGTTGTTATTGATACACAGACACATTTACATACGTGTTGTTACTGATACATAGACACATTTACATACGTGTTGTTACTGATACAAGACACATTTACCACGTGTTGTTACTGATACAGACACATTTACAACGTGTTGTTACTGATACAGACACATTTACATACGTGTGTTATTACGATACATGACATATTTACATACGTGTTGTTACTGATACAGACACATTTACATACGTGTTGTTACTGTACACAGACACATTTACATACGTGTTGTTACTGATACAGACACATTTACAACGTGTTGTTACTGATACAGACACATTTACACACGTGTTGTTACTGATACAAGACACATTTACACACGTGTTGTTACTGATACAGACACATTTACACACGTGTTGTTACTGATACAGACACATTACAACGTGTTGTTACTGATACAGACACATTTACACACGTGTTGTTACTGATACAGACACATTTACACACGTGTTGTTACTGATACACGACACATTTACACACGTGTTGTTACTGATACAGACACATTTACACACGTGTTGTTACTGATACAGACACATTTACATACGTGTTGTTACTGATCACAGACACATTTACATACGTTTGTTGTACTGATACACAGACATTTACATACGTGTTGTTACTGATACACAGACACATTTACACACGTGTTGTTACTGATCAGACACATTTACATACGTGTTGTTACTGATACACAGACACATTTACACACGTGTTGTTACTGATACACAGACACATTTACATACGTGTTGTTACTGATACACAGACAATTTACATACGTGTTGTTACTGATACAGACACATTTACATACGTGTTGTTACTGATACACAGACACATTTACATACGTGTTGTTACTGATACACAGACAATTTACATACGTGTTGTTACTGATACACAGACACATTTACATACGTGTTGTTACTGATACAGACACATTTACATACGTGTTGTTACTGATACACAGAACATTTACATACGTGTTGTTACTGATACACAGACACATTTACATACGTGTTGTTACTGATACACAGACAACATTTACATACGTGTTGTTACTGATACACAGACACATTTACATACGTGTTGTTACTGATACACAGACACATTTACATACGTGTTGTTACTGATACAGACACATTTACATACGTGTTGTTACTGATACACAGACACATTTACATACGTGTTGTTACTGATACACAGACACATTTACATACGTGTTTTACTGATACACAGATACATTTACATACGTGTTGTTACTGATACACAGACACATTTACATACGTGTTGTTACTGATACAAGACACATTTACATACGTGTTGTTACTGATACACAGACACATTTACATACGTGTTGTTATGATACACAGACACATTTACATACGTGTTGTTATGATACACAGACACATTTACACTACGTGTTGTTACTGATACACAGACACATTTACATACGTGTTGTTACTGATACACAGACACATTTACACACGTGTTGTTACTGATACAGACACATTTACATACGTGTTGTTACTGATACACAGACACATTTACATACGTGTTGTTATTGATACACAGACACATTTACATACGTGTTGTTACTGATACACAGACACATTTACACACGTGTTGTTACTGATACACAGACACATTTACACACGTGTTGTTACTGATACACAGACACATTTACATACGTGTTGTTACTGATACACAGACACATTTACACACGTGTTGTTACTGATAACAGACACATTTACATACGTGTTGTTACTGATACCAGACACATTTACATACGTGTTGTTACTGATAACAGACACATTTACACACGTGTTGATACTGATACAGACACATTTACAACGTGTTGATATGATACAGACACATTTACACTACGTGTTGTTATTGATACACAGACACATTTACACTACGTGTTGTTACTGATACACAGACACATTTACATACGTGTTGTTACTGATACACGACACATTTACACACGTGTTGTTACTGATACAGACACATTTACATACGTGTTGATACTGATACAGACACATTTACACACGTGTTGATACTGATACAGACACATTTACACACGTGTTGTTACTGATACACAGACACATTTACATTCGTGTTGATACTGATACACAGACACATTTATATACGTGTTGTTATTGATACACAGACACATTTACATACGTGTTGTTATTGATACACAGACACATTTACATACGTGTTGTTACTGATATACAGACACATTTACATACGTGTTGTTATTGATACAGACACATTTACATACGTGTTGTTACTGATACACAGACACATTTACATACGTGTTGTTATTGATAACAGACTTGCCTAGAAACTGAAATACAAAATAATATATACGACAATAACAATAACAATGACGATTTATTTTCCAGATAATCAAGTTATCGGGTAATTACCGATTTTCAAATTCTCTGTTGTAAATCTAAAGATAAGAACTAGAGATACGAAAGATGCAGAGAGAGAAGAGAGAGAGAGAGAGAGAGAGAGAGAGAGAGAGAGAGAGAGAGAGAGATGAGTGTGTGTGTGTGTGTTGGAAAGAGAGAGAGACACACACACAGAGAAAGAGAGAGAGAGAGAGAGGTAGACAGACAGACAGACAAACAGACAGACAGACAGACAGACAGACAGAGAGAGCGAATGACATAAATAATTTATTTTCCCTCAGTAGAGTTACTTCAAATAAAAGCCTATTTTCAGACTGGTTACAACCGTTTACTCATCACTGTACTTTTTGTCAGATGTAGACTAAATCTGAGCTCAAAGATTCTAAATTTGTTCTTTCAACCAAAAAAAAAAAAAAAAAAAAAAAAAAAAAATGACCGTTAGACTTTGAGCTGGGGATACTAAAAGTTCTGAACTTTTGCATTGTCACGAAAACGCTTTAACCTTTTTGAAAAACCCAACTATCGTTACAACTTGTCAAGGTTTTTAGAAGAACACGATGTAAGCGAGAACAGCGGTGTAAACACCACATCTCCACGTCTGTGTCATTGTGGGGTTATCTGTGTCTTCATTAACTGAGATATGTCTACTACTAACTCACCCGTTATTGCCAGAGACAAGACAGGCCAGGACGGGTAGTTTGCACTGGGTGGACGTTCGCCTGATTTATGACTTCAACGTGAACCAAGCAGGATTCACCACGAGTACGTTCGTTTCGATAAAGGGAGACCTGATATAACGTACAATTTAAACTTTGAAATGTTTTGTGCAGGGAGAGGTTTTGAGTTGTGTTAAACAGAAAGAGATCTTGAATTCTGCCTATCAAGAGAGACTTTATGATACATTTAACAGGGAGAGACTTTATGATACATTTAACGGGGAGAGACATTGAAATGTGTTTGATAGGGAGAGAAATGAAAGTATTTAACTGGAAGACATAAATGTATTTAACACGAGAGAAATGATTCATGTTTGACAGGGAGAGATTTTGTAATACATTTAACAGGGAGAGACTTTGTAATACATTTAACAGGGAGAGACTTTGTAATACATTTAACAGGGAGAGACTTTATGATACATTTAACAGAGAGAGACTTTGTAATACATTTAACAGGGAGAGACTTTGTAATACATTTAACAGGGAGAGACTTTGTAATACATTTAACAGGGAGAGACTTTGTAATACATTTAACAGGGAGAGAATTTATGATACATTTAACAGGAAGAGACATTGTTATACATTTAACAGGGAGAGACTTTGTAATACATTTAACAGGGAGAGACTTTATGATACATTTAACAGGAAGAGACTTTGTAATACATTTAACAGGGAGAGACTTTGTAATACATTTAACAGGAAGGACTTTGTAATACATTTAACAGGGAGAGACTTTGTAATACATTTAACAGGGAGAGACTTTGTAATACATTTAACAGGAAGAGACTTTATGATACATTTAACAGGGAGAGACTTTGTGATACATTTAACAGGGAGAGACTTTGTAATACATTTAACAGGGAGAGACTTTGTAATACATTTAACAGGAAGAGACTTTGTGATACATTTAACAGGGAGAGACTTTATGATACATTTAACAGGGAGAGACTTTGTAATACATTTAACAGGGAGAGACTTTGTAATACATTTAACAGGAAGAGACTTTATGATACATTTAACAGGGAGAGACTTTGTAATACATTTAACAGGGAGAGACTTTGTAATACATTTAACAGGGAGAGACTTTATGATACATTTAACAGGGAGAGACTTTGTAATACATTTAACAGGGAGAGACTTTGTAATACATTTAACAGGGAGAGACTTTGTAATACATTTAACAGGGAGAGACTTTATGATACATTTAACAGGGAGAGACTTTATGATACATTTAACAGGGAGAGACTTTATGATACATTTAACAGGGAGAGACTTTGTGATACATTTAACAGGAAGAGACTTTATGATACATTTAACAGGGAGAGACTTTGTAATACATTTAACAGGAAGAGACTTTGTAATACATTTAACAGGGAGAGACTTTATGATACATTTAACAGGAAGAGACTTTGTAATACATTTAACAGGGAGAGACTTTGTAATACATTTAACAGGGAGAGACTTTATGATACATTTAACAGGAAGAGACTTTGTAATACATTTAACAGGGAGAGACTTTGTAATACATTTAACAGGGAGAGACTTTATGATACATTTAACAGGGAGAGACTTTGTAATACATTTAACAGGGAGAGACTTTGTAATACATTTAACAGGGAGAGACTTTATGATACATTTAACAGGGAGAGACTTTGTAATACATTTAACAGGGAGAGACTTTGTAATACATTTAACAGGAATAGACTTTATGATACATTTAACAGGGAGAGACTTTATGATACATTTAACAGGGAGAGACTTTATGATACATTTAACAGGAGGAGACTTTGTAATACATTTAACAGGAAGAGACTTTGTAATACATTTAACAGGAAGAGACTTTGTAAAACATTTAACAGGGAGAGACTTTATGATACATTTAACAGGGAGAGACATTATGATACAGATAACAGGGAGATACATTGTAATACATTTAACAGGGAGAGACTTTATATGCATCTAACGGGGAGACATTGAAATGTGTTTGATAGGGAGAGAATTGAAAGTATTTAACTGGAAGACATAAATGTACTTAACACGAGAGAAATGATTCATGTTTAAAAGAGAGAGACTTTGCAATACATGTAACAGGGAGAGACCTTGGAATTTGTGTAACGGGACAGACGTTGAAATATATATTTTTCTTTGACAGTTTCAGTTTCAGTTTCAATTTCTCAAGATGACGTCTCCGCGTTCGGAATGAATTCCATATGCACTAACGTCACAGGTGCCATGTGATGGAGAAGATCCAGAATGATCACGGCACAAACTTTAAGCCTGCACATAAACCCACGAGCTGGCCAGGTCCTGATGTCCTACCTAGATAGTTCCATAACCCTGAGGTCGTTATTTTGAATTGATTAATTCACCTACTTACTTGCTCATTGTTCACTTACTCATTCACTCACTTAGTCGCCTGCTTACTTACTTGCATGCTTACTTACTTGCATGCTTACTTACTTGCATGCTTACTTACTTACTTACTTACTTACCTATCTATGATTAAGAAAATATTGTCTTCACCTAGTTGATAGACAGCTGAGCATTTGGGTATTGACTAGGGGATGGGGGGTTCTGTCATCTGAGACGAGTTTATACAGAATAGTTAGTTGTGTTGTGATTCAGACCTTTAATTATTTATTTATTTACTTTATATATATGTTCCTTTTTTTTGAAGGTAAGATACACACATACACGTCATTTACATGTAACCAAGATTATTCCAGTGGTAGGCTGATAAAATACCAGTATAAAATGCAGACTAGGTAAAACATAGTCTAGGTAGGGCCTCAGGACCTGGCCAGCTCATGGGTTTATGTGCAGGTTTAAGGCTTGTGCCGTGATCACCATACACTTGGCACCTGTGACGTTAGTGCGCGGAGACGTCATCCTGAGAAACTGAAACTGAAACTGAGGTCGTAGGGGAGTGAGGTGACAGAGACCTCAACTTTTCCCGGGGCCAGCACCATGAGGTCTGACAGGGAAACACTTTCAGATGTGTTTAACAGGGACTATGTTTAACTAAAAGTCATCTGGAACGACAAGAATATCGCAATCGGCTCCAAGATCAGACTGATGCGTTCCCTGGTCATGTCAATATTTTTGTATGCATGCGAAACATGGACCATAACAGCAGACATTGAAAGAAGGATACAGGCAATGGAGATGAGATGCTTCCGCAAACTCCTTGGTATCTCGTACATAGATCATATAACCAATAAAGAAGTGAAAACCCGAATCGAAAACGCCATCGGGCCGTATGAAGACCTCCTGACCTCAGTGAAAAGACGCAAACTGAGGTGGTACGGGCACGTCACACGATCATCTGGACTGGCCAAGACCGTCTTGCAGGGAACAGTTCAGGGAGGGAGACGAAGAGGCAGACAGAGAAAAAGATGGGAAGACAATATCAGAGAGTGGACTGGCCTTGAATGGAATATCATTCTGCGGAAAGCTGAGGACCGTGAGGAGTGGAGGAAGTTGGTTGCAAAATCTTCAATGGTGCCCCAACGGTCAACCAGACTACGGGACTGATGATGATGATGATGATGTTTAACTAGGAAACAGTTTTCTTATGTGTTAACGGTGAGGAATTGTTAACACTTACATAGTTCTCTACGTACACTACCGTTCTTGCCGAAGTAAACCTGAAAGACTTTGTGACACTACGCAACATTTTCATCGTATGAAAAAATGCCAGTGTGTAGTTTGTGTGATAAATCAGTATGTACTTTCTTGGTGGTGGACAGAGGTTTTCGTCAAACATGGTAAACTTCTGTTAGAGCAATCACCATCCTCTTAAAAGAGGCAAAATTCCTAAAGCTGGAGTGCAGCAGCCGATATAACAAGTTATTGAAAGACTTGACCACGCAGTCCTCTATTCTATGAAATATAACTTTAATAAAAGATGCACAGGTGCAAGTGAATATGCCAGATATATCATAGTTTTTACCTTGATAGAGGCAGACACAAGATCATTGATAAAGAAGATTGGGAATAGACAGGCAACATTTATAGGCCATTTTGTGAGGAAATGGGAATTAGAGCACCTGGTCACAACAGGAAAGCTGGAGGGAAAGAGAACACCAGGTAGACCCAGGGAGAAAATATTGGACGGACTGACAGAGTGGCTGAGGACAGAGAGGATGGAAGATGGGCTTGTTGCGACATGGGATAGATGCATATTGAGGGCCATGATCGCCAACGCCATGCAGCAGGGCACATGATGATGATGATGATGGATACAGGTGAATATACCAGATTTTCGCACACTGTTTACTTTGATACATACAGGTGAGTATGTCAGATGTTACACAGTTTACCTGTAATAGATACAGGTGAGTATGTCAGATGTTACACAATTTACCTGTAATAGATACAGATGAGTATGACAGATGTTACAAGTTTACCTGCAATAGATACAGGTGAGTATGTCAGATGTTACTCAGTTTACCTGCAATAGATACAGGTGAGTATATCAGATGTTACATAGTTTACCTGTAATAGATATAGGTGAGTATATCATATGTTCAAAACAGTTTACCTGTAATAGATACAGGTGAGTATGTCAGATGTTCACACAGTTTACCTGTAATAGATACAGGTGAGTATGTCAGATGTTCACATAGTTTACCTGTAATAGATACAGGTGAGTATGTCCAGAAGTTAATGTTACTTATGAAGGTGGATGCACTTACACAGTTTACCTGTAATAGATACAGGTGAGTATGTCAGATGTTACACAGTTTACCTGTAATAGATACAGGTGAGTATGTCAGATATTCACACAGTTTACCTGTAATAGATACAGGTGAGTATGTCAGATATTCACACAGTTTACCTGTAATAGAAGCAGGTGAGTATGTCAGATGTTAGACAGTTTACCTGTAATAGATACAGGTGAGTATGTCAGATGTTCACACAGTTTACCTGTAATAGATACAGGTGAGTATGTCAGATGTTAGACAGTTTATCTGTAATAGGTACAGGTGAGTATGTCAGATGTTCACACAGTTTACCTGTCTATTACAGGTGAGTATGTCAGATGTTACACAGTTTACCTGTAATAGATACAGGTGAGTATGTCAGATGTTCACATAGTTTACCTGTAATAGATACAGGTGAGTATGTCATATATTCACACAGTTTACCTGTAATAGATACAGGTGAGTATGTCATATATTCACACAGTTTACCTGTAATAGATACAGGTGAGTATGTCAGATGTTACACAGTTTACCTGCAATAGATACAGGTGAGTATGTCAGATGTTCACACAGTTTACCTGTAATAGATACAGGTGAGTATGTCAGATGTTATAAGTTTACCTGCAATAGATATAGGTGAGTATGTCAGATATTCACACAGTTTACCTGTAATAGAAGCAGGTGAGTATGTCAGATGTTCACATAGTTTCCTGTAATAGATACAGGTGAGTATGTAAGATGTTCATACAGTTTACCTGTAATAGAAGCAGGTGAGTATGTAAGATGTTCATACAGTTTACCTGTAATAGAAGCAAGTGAGTATGTCAGACGCTTATACAGTTTACCTGTAATAGATACAGGTGAATATGCCAGGTGTTCATATTTTTTATCTGTGACACATAGACAGCTAGTGAACCCACTGGCTGTATAAAAAGCCACCCATAACCACCACGTGACCGCGTGCAATGGAATGAATTACTGGAAGAGAAACCAGGACTGGTCAAGAGTCACGAATACCTAAGTTTGTAAGTCATGGCGCAAAAAAAAAAAAAAAAAAAAAAAAAAAAATGGAAATTTTTTTTTTCCTAAACTCAGCACTCTCCGACTTCTCAAAAACTTCTGACGATATTCACAATATGTTTTCGCTGTTAGGACAGTCTACCATTATCCATAATGACCTTGAAAAAGAAAAACTCTGAATTTTCTATAGTTATTTTTGTATATTTTTGTAATTAACATCAGAAAGAGAGTCCTTGAATGTTATATAGAACCAATACTGTTGTACGGATGCGAGGCGTGGACAGTCAGCAAGCAAAGCCAGAGCAGGATCGAGGCAGCCGAGATGTGGTTTCTCAGAAGAATGTTGAGAGTTCCATGGACAGAAAAGAAAACAAACGAGACAGTCTTGATGGAGGCAGACACAAGTAGATCACTGATAAAGAAGATTAGGAAAAGACAAGCAATATTTATAGGCCATTTTATGAGGAAGGGGGATTTGGAGCACCTGGTCACAACGGGAAAGCTGGAGGGAAAGAGAGCACCAGGTAGACCCAGGGAGAGAATGCTGGACGGAATTGCAGAGTGGCTGGGGATGAGGAGGGTGGGGGAGATGCTAGGGGCAACGAGAGATAGAGATGGTTGGAAGTCCATGGTCGCCAACGCCATGCGCAGGGCACCTGATGATGATGATTTTTGTATACAAAAGGTGATTGCTGGATGGCTTTTTTTATACGAGCCAAGCCAGGATTGAACCCTGGACAACAGATGTTGTGTCTGTGGTTGTGGTTGATCATCTGAGTCAGTAACCACACAGATACATCATGACTTTCTGAAACTTTTATTTCTTACGTCTTCAGAAAGAAGTGTGTGTGTGTGTGTGTGTGTGTGTGTGTGTTTTGTGTGTGTGTGTGTGTGTGTGTGTGTGTGTG
>JAPXFY010000023.1:15511185-15513685 GCA_030674185.1 Monoplex corrugatus | reverse complement strand
AACAGGTAATTTCGTGGATTTTGGTTCACACAGAAAACTGGAAGTGATCCCCAGGGCAGAGAGATGTTGGAGGTGTTTAAAGGCTGTGTGTTAGTTGTGTCAATGGCGAGTTTGGAGAGTTGTAAATCCTATCATTCTCTACCCTCAGACTCAACTGACACCACGAGAACAGTTGAGGCAATCAGAGAGGCAGCGAAAAGGCCAATCATTATTTTGTAGCCTTCGACTAAACTCCAAACAATAATCTTGTGTCAGTTATTTTAAATAACCGGTTTGACCAACACTCAGCACTTTATTCCTTTTCTCACACTGGAAGGAGCAGTAGGGAAGTTTCAGTCTTTTTCTCCTAATGTTTGTATCTGGTGTTTGTTTGTTTGTTTGTGATCTTACGCTTGACAAAGGCCAGTTGGCCGGAAATTTACGCCTGTCTTGTCTTGTTGTATTAAATACGCGTTCTTACTCTTTTTTCGTGTTTTTCTTTTTGTTTTTGTTTTTTTTTGTTTTTGTTTTTGTTTTTTGGTTCCAGCGTTCAGCAGTTGGAATGGTTGTCCAAATTCTCCTTTTTGCCCTGCGGATAGGAGGATGCGCGCGTGCGGACATTGAGTGCGTGTGTACGTGCATGCGCCCGTTCATTGGTATGCACGCACGTGAATGAGTGTGTTGGCGGTGCGCGTGTACGCACTCTGAAATTCCAGTCAGGACTGAAGTGAATTGTGAGTTAGTTTACCTAGTTTTGAAGGAGGCTGGTAGCGACACCCTAGAGACCTGACGAGGGCACTTTGGTGCTGTAGGCTGCGTGTGACGCTCGTCATTGGGAGATTTCATATAATACCATTGGTAACGAAAGGTCATTTAACCCCTTGACGCCCGCACCCTGTCCACCGGCATCCTGCATTGTCAACCATGCTAGCAAAGCAAAAAACTTAATCCTGCAGGAAGCTGGTGGATAGGGTGCAGGAGTCAAAGAGTTAAGTTTTTTTGCAGTTAGTGGATAGGGTGCGGGAGTCAAAGGGTTAAGTTTTTGCAGTTGGTGGATAGGGTACAGGAGTCAAAGGGTTAAGTTTTTGCAGTTGAGGTGGGATAGGGATTTGCAGTTGGAGTCAAGCAAGGGTTAAGTTTTTGACAGTTGTGTAGGATCAAGGGTACAGTTGGGAGTCAAAGGGTTAAGTTTTTGCAGTTGGTGGATTGGGTGCAGGAGTCAAAGGGTTAAGTTTTTACAGTTGATAGATAGGAATGAGGGAGTCAAAGGGTTAAGTTTTTGCAGTTGGTGGATAGGGTGCGGGAGTCAAAGGGTTAAGTTTTTGCAGTTGTGGATAGGGTGAGGGAGTCAAAGGGTTAAGTTTTTGCAGTTGTGGAAGGGTGGGGAGTCAAAGGGTTAAGTTTTTGCAGTTGGTGGATAGGGTGAGGAGTCAAAGGGTTAAGTTTTGCAGTTATGGACAGGGGGGAGTCAAAGGGTTAAGTTTTTGCAGTTGGGAAGGGTGCGGAGTCAAGGGTTCAGTTAACCTTATTGCAGTTGGTGGATAAGGTGCAGGAGTCAAAGGGTTAAGTTTTTGCAGTTGGTGGATAGGGTGCGGGAGTCAAAGAATTAAGTTTTTGCAGTTGATAGATAGGGTGCGGGAGTCAAAGGGTTAATTTTTTTGCAGTTGGTGGATTGGGTGCAGGAGTCAAAGGGTTAAGTTTTTGCAGTTGATGGATAGGTGCAGGAGTCAAAGGGTGAACGATCTGCTCCCTGTGACACCTCCCTAGGGACCAAACCCTCACAGCACTTGCAGACAGTAAAACGACATCAGACAGACGATTGTCCAAGAGAAGTAAGAGAGATACGCTGTCAACAGGACTCCTAGTTAAGGTAAGGTAGTGGTTCCGCTTCTGCCTTCCAGTCTTGACTGTCATCATCATCATCATCATCGTCATCGTCGTCGTCGTACGTCGTCGTCATCGTCGTCGTCGTCGTCGTCTCGTCGTCATCATCATCATCGTCGTCGTCGTCGTCGTCATCGTCGTCGTCGTCGTCGATGTCGTCATCATCGTCATACCACCACCATCATCGTCGCCATCGCCATCATCGCCATCATCGCCATCCTCCACCTCCTCCTCCTCTTCATCATCATCCCATCACCCCATCACATCACCAACTCACCCACCACCACATCATCATCATCACCATCATCACCATCACCCATCACCATCATCATCACCATCACATCACCATCACACATCATCACATCATCATCACCATCACCACATCATCCATCATCATCACCATCACCATCACCATCACCACACCAACATCACACTCACCATCATCATCATCACACATCATCACCATCACCATCATCACCATCATCATCATCCATCACCATCACATCATCATCATCATCATCATCATCATCATCATCATCACTCACCATCATCACCATCATCACCATCATCACCATCATCACATCATCATCATCATCATCATCATCATCACCATCATCACCATCATCATCACCATCAT
>JAPXFY010000023.1:15493685-15506185 GCA_030674185.1 Monoplex corrugatus | reverse complement strand
ATAAAAGGCTGCTCCAGCGCTCTGGTTTGCTAAGACTGACCCATCGGTAAAAATGTGGAGGTGGGTACTGTACTTTTCATCGATGTGTTCACAAGCTGTGGATAGCGTAATGTTGACATTATCATCTTTTTTAACTTTTGCATAATCGAGATCAAATGTGGCATTTAGCATTTCCCATGTAGGGATAGGCGTTATCGTTGGTTTCTCAGCAATTTCATCCATTGTTATGTTGGACTGTTTGATCAGGCCAGATATGTAAGTTGCGGCTGTAATTTGTGATGAAATGTTTTTTGCTCGTTTTGGAAAGTCAGTATCAGACCTTATCTTAATTTCTTTGCTCACAAAATTATCCACTTGTGAAGTAGTTCTAATTGCAAACTTTGCTGTAGCTAACTCACGATGGTTGTTTAAAGGTAGAATTCCAGCAACTTTGTACGTTTCCAGAGTAGAAGCATGAGTTGGTACACCTAGTGCAATTTTAAGACTTTTGCAGTCCAAGCTCTGAATCTTTTTTAGTAAATATTTGGGTGCATTGAAGAAGACTTCTTGCGCGTAGGATAATTTAGACCTGACCAGCGCTGTTGACAGATGAATCAGTACATTTGTATCCATTCCCCAGGGTAATTTGCTTATTATCTTTAGAAAATTTAAGGTTTTTTCGCGCTTTTGTTAAAATATAATCAAAATGGACATTCCAGCTTAATTTGGACGTGATGTAAACTCCCAGGAATTTTACGACCTGTTTGTAATTTAACACTTCACCAAGCAATTTGAAAATAGGCAAGTTATTTGAGTTACCACCAGGATCAAACAGCATCATGTTAGTTTTTTCTGCTGACAACGACAGCCCATTTTCTAACATATAGTTTCCAAGATTATCAAGATCAATTTGATACAACTTCCTGATGTAATTTCGCGTTCTCTGTGGAGTTGTCTTTTTTAAAGTGATATTCATCCAAGTGCATATATCATCAGCGTACTGTACTAAAACAACACGATTTGAAAGAGCTTTAGGAAGATCCTGTATAAGGATATTAAATAAAATAGGTGCTATCACTGAACCTTGTGGAATCCCCATGTCGAGGCATCGTGAAGAAGAATAACTAGCTCCCACTCTTGCCTGAATTGTTCTATTAGCTAAAAAAGATTTAATGTAATTGAACATATTGCCCGATAAACCAACAGATTTTAGCTTGAACAATAAACGTTTATGCCAAACTTGATCGTAAGCTTTTTTCACATCAAAGAAAGTAGCTAAAACACTTTTTCTGCGGGCAAACTGTTGTTTGATCTGAGTTGTAAGTTTAACTAGGTGCTCAACTGCGGATCTTCCTTTTCTAAAACCTGCCTGGTTTACCGGAATAACGTTATTTTTATCACCGTAGTGTATAAGTCTGTTTAAGACCAATCTTTCCATTAGTTTGCTTGTGTGGGACGTTAAAGCAATAGGTCTGTAACTGTTTTTATCGGTTTTCGATTTTCCTGTTTTTAAGATTGGTATAACTATAGACTTTTGCCAGATTTGTGGCACAGTTCCAGTAACCCAGCATTTCTGCAAAATTTTGTGTAGGAAAATAAGGTAGTTTTCAGGGAGATGTTTAATCATTTCAGTCGAAACTGCATCAACACCTACCGAACTCTTTTTGTTGTGTAGAGACAGTACTGTGTTTTTTAGCTCTTCTAAGGTGATTGGAGAATTAAACCAGAGATCATTCTGTGGTACTGGATCAGTGTAGATTGGGTTGTAATCTTCCATTTCTCTGTGATGTTTGCAGTCAGGAGATAAACCTTCAACTTTACTGTTTTTGGCGAACAGATCCACAAAAGTTTCTGCTTTGTCCATGTCTGAAGGAAATGTGTTACATGTTTCAATCATTATCGGACACCTAGGTAAGTTGGTTCCATCCTTCATTTGTTTCATTTTCGTCCAGACTTTATGGAAATCTTTGAAATCTGAAATTTCTTTTGTGCAGAATGATGCCCAATAATCTTTCTTTGCTTCAGCAATGATTTTGTTACATTGGATGTTAGCTTTTTTCATTTCGACATGATCCTCAGGTTTCGGCTTTTGATGTAGATTTTGAATTTCTCCCTTTTATATTGAACTGCTTTCTCACATGCCTCTGTCCACCAAACATTACCCAATCGATTATTTGATCTAGAAGATTTGAGTTTCGGAATCGATAGGTCTGCAGCGGCTAAAATTGACTCTTGGAATTTAGAAAACATAATGTCTACATTTTCACTTTCATAATGTCTGTAATCTTGATTAGCTAGAGCAGTTCGAAATAAGGACCAGTCAGAACGCTTGTAATTATATTTTGGAATAATTTCAGGAGAGCTGTCTTTCATCCTGATGTTTTTGTCAGTTATGGTTATGATGATAGGTAGGTGATCGCTTCCCAAAGTGTCTCTATGAGTTTCCCAGGTACAGGATGGTGCTAATTCTGGTGAGATTAGAGACAAATCGATGGCTGTCGCCCTGTGTTTGGAAACATCAGGGATCCTAGTGACACTACCATCATTTAGAAGGTAAAGCGAACTATCAACGATATTTTCTACCAAACGATTGCTCGTAACAGTAGAACAGTTCTTTTCCCAAAATGGGGAGTGGGAATTAAAGTCTCCACCTATTAGCCATTTACCACGCTGCTGATCTTGGATAGTGCGCAGCCATTCTGTGTTGTGGTCATTTGGACCTGTTGGTAGGTAGACTGACAAAACGTTAATGTTTAGAGAATTGCTTAATTGGACAGTGGCAGCACAAGCATGCAAATCTTCGCTTGATTTCAAAACTGGGGAAGTAAGTAAGCAGTATTGTAACTCTTTGAGTATATAAATCGCGGTGGATACCTTCTTCCCGTGATTCCCACATTCATAGACTGGAGGATAATAATAATTGGGGAAATTGGGAAGCTTGGTAGCGACAACATTCATCGACTGTAGAATCAAAATTTCACACCTATTTGATGCTAGGAAATGCTCCAAGTAAGCCGAATTGGTGGAAAGGGATCTACAATTCCATTGCAAAAACTTGACTTGGGATTGTTTTCGCATTGCTGATATTGGTTAATCTCCAACTTTCTATTAACTGTTATTTATGGTCGATAAAAATGAATACTTTGATTTTCTGTGTCCAGGAGAACTGGACAGAAAGAAAATTACGTAATTACTTAGACTACGAAGTAAAGAAAACAAAATTGTAGCAAAATCAATAAAAAGAAAATTACATAGTCCAACGTACGAATAACTTATAAAGGTGATAATAGATTACAAGGGATAACAAATAACCAAAAATCAAAATAATGGCATTCACGTCTTCAAATGTACAAAGTGTATAGTCTGACCGAGTCTTGATAGTCGGACTAAAACCTAGTTATTGTTTATTTTCAGCAGAAGACATGTCAGAGATGACGAGGAAAAAGTCCTGTGACATGAACATTAAGTATTGTATATGTAATACTGTTATTTCAAAACAAATTATACGGCCACCATGGTGTGTAGTTGTCAAAAGGGTGGTACTGTCCTCTGGAGAATCTGGAAGGGTGTAGCTGTGATGATCTTGATCTTGATGTTCTCCTTGGAGTCTCCCAAAATAGGTCTCGAATGTGTCTTCCAAGATTTCCTGCAATGATGCTACTTCCTCTGGTGGTGGGGTGAATGTCGTCTTTTAGAAATTGTTGAGTGGTACGAAGGTTCTCATGTGATACAAAAGAAATATTTTTCATATCAACAAGTTCAGCAGATAGAAAAGCGTTGAACAGATTTCGTTGAACCTCCATTCGGGCCTGCCGTACAGGGGCAACCTTACTAACGACTAGTTTAGATTTTGGATGTTCTTGTGCTATTTGTTTTATGCCTGAAGCGAGATGTTTAGTTGTTGCAGGGAGATCTTTGCTGTTCAATTCATGCACACCACAGTGAAAAACAATACAGTCTGCTGAATCATCAAATTTGGAAAAGGCCATATCTAATGAGCTTTTAATGTTATGAGGGTCGTTCACAGGGCACGAGTCTCCTTCAAAACCGTAAGATCGTCCCAGTCTTCTTGAGTTGACACCTTTCAACACAGAGTCGTGGACAGTGAGAACGTACGGAAGATCGTGGGTCTTTTTATGTTGTTTTGAAATATTTTCAGAACGGGATGGTGTAGGCCTATGTTTGGGAAGCGAAATGACGTCTTTAGTTGGTATGACGTCATGACGTTGTTCTTTCTTGTTTTTTATTTTATTTTCAGGCACTTTTGTTGCTTGCTGTTTAATTTTGCTGCTGGGTTTTGGTGCCTTGAGGTTTCGGGTCTGTTTGTCGTCCTGCTTGCTTGTGTGGTTTTGTTTCAGTGCCTCAGCGTAGGTGGGATGTGTGTCATGTAGATCCGTCTGTGTGTGACAGTTACGGGTTGTCATGGTGATGTTCTTTTTTTGCTGGTTAGTGAGTAGAGTAAGGACCGTCTTTTCCAGAGAATTGACTTGGTCCCGCAGAGCCAGTATGATGTTTTTTAGTTCTGCCGTACTCACGCAGTCCGCCGAGCTGGGAAGAGGCGCTGTGCAGGTTGTCCCACTCTGCGTGTCAGTGGGAGTCGTGGTCGGTGCACCAGATGTAGCGTTAGGCCTAGCGTCAGACTCGGCGACTGTCGATTTCGGGTCCTTTTCAGTCTCTGCTCCCGCGGCACTGGACGATATCTTCTCTCCATCAGCCTTGCCCTCTGATGCGTCTTCTTGTTTCTTTTGGGCAAGGCGGCCTCTTCTCGTTCTTGTCATATTGGGCCTTTTACACGTTTTCTCCGACAGCTGAAAATTTGTTAGTTAGGTGTCTCCGCCATTAGAAAAAATGTGTGTGTGTTTGTGTGTGTGTGTGTGTCTGTGTGTATGTGTGTGTGCGTGTGTGTGTCTGTGTCTCTGTGCTTCTCTTTGTGTTTCTCTCTGTCGCTGTCTCTGTCTGTCTATATGTCTGTCTGTCTCTGTCTCTTTCTCTCTCTCTCTCTCTGTCGTTGGAAACAGACCACTAGCCAACTCATACTGCAGCAGAGCTTAAACAGAAAGGAAAAAGAACGAAAGAGAGATACAAGTAAGAAGAAAATAAAACCAAAACAAAGAGAAAAAAAAACAAAGAAAAAAAAAAGCCGAAGGAGAAGAAAATAAGGGGGAGTAGTAGAAGAAGAAGAACAACAACAACTCCTGAAAAATTCTGTTCAGATCACATTTAAATAATCAGTAGTTTAAAAAGTGAAGAAGAAAAATGATGTTGCAGAGTTGGAGGAGGAGGAAGAAGAGGTGGTGGTAGCAGAAGAAGACGACGACAAAGAAGGAAATGTTATAATAAAAAATAAAATAAAAAGGCAGAGGCATGGAATAGATAATTATGCCTCTTCCAAATCAATTTCCCAGTTTGATAGATATGCAGATAATTATGTGTTTGTTCTAATTTGCAATAACCGATAGGCAGGTCAGGGGGGGGGGGGGGAACTCTGACATATTGTTTCTCTCATTATCTTACCTTCAAACTCCAAGAAAATTTCTGGCTTCCTTTTAATTTGTAATTTTCAAACATGTCATCTCCCAGCCCACTCACTGCCAAATGTGTGTGTTATGCGTCTGGTATTTGCTTCTTGTGAAACTTCCACAAGATTCTAGTCGGATTCTAACCAACAATAATCAATAAACAGGTCAAAACCATCACCATCACCGCCCTATTTTCCCAGAAATGCACCTGAACTTGCCTAAAGTTCATTCCTTCAAACTTTGCTTTCGGTTACCTTCAAACTTGAAGAAGATTCTAATTTTGCCCTAATGAGCAGTACTCGATGCAAAAGTGACACCTTACCTTTTCTTTCACAAAAATAGCTAATATGATTTGTCTAAAGATCGATACTTTCAAACTTCCAGAACTCCTAGGTTTGTTCTAACTAGAACTAATCTATGAAAAGGTCAGGAAAGAAATTACCTGTACAGGTGACTCATCTGATTTTCGTAACCATTAACCATGGTCTGGTTCATTTTAACTGCAGTAATCAATAAACAGGTCACCCCCATTTTCCTGATACACCATCCACGTGTGCATATTTTTTTTTCTCACACACCACTCCCATATAAATGTCCTAAAAATCGTTACCTTCAAATTTAAGAACATTTTTAAAACTTAGCACTAGTCTATGAAAAAGTCATGAAATGGGCTAGCAGTGCTCAGTAAACACCACACACGCTATACAAGTCATCACCATCGTCTTGTGTCTTGCCGCTTGGCGTTGGCGAGCATGGCTCTCCATACAAATCAATCTTTTATCGCTGAAAGTATATCTGCTGCCCTTTTTGTCTCTACCTATTCTGCAAAACTATCTGATATTTTCTCCCTGGTTTACCTGGTGTTTTTTTTCCTTTAGTTTTCCTGATGTGATTAGGTGTTCAAATTTGTCTTGCTTCACAATAAAATGTTCTTTAAATATTGCTTGTCTTTTCCTTATCGCCTTCATAAATGCCCTTTTTGTGTTGCTTCTTTCAAGTTTGTCTCGTTTTTGCTGTCCACGGAACTCTTAACACTCTCCTTAGAAACGACTTGTTCTGACTTTGCTTGTTGATTGTCCAGGCTTTACGTCCGCACAAGAGTATTAGTTCTATCTAACACTGAAAAACTCTTTCTGATGTCAGTTGATAGGCATTTGTTGGTAAGAACACGTTTCATTTTCATAAATGCTGTTTTACCTTGGCCAGGTGAGATGAGTGTTTCCAGATGTGTGAATTTCTCATTTTTTTGGTCAAAATTTTGTGCCCGTTTGCTGTTACGTCACATGAAGGGATTCCTTGTTTTTTTTAAATTTTTTTATTTTTTACTGATTACCCTGACTTTAGTCTTCTTACTATTTACCTGCAGTCCTTTATTTCTACTTTTTCTGCTATATTCACAAGATGTTGTAGGTCTTTTTCATTTCCTGCAATAAGAACGGTGTCATCTGCGTAACGAAGATTGTTTATAACATTTCCTCTAACTTTTATCTCACGGCATTCTTCTAGGTGTCTCATGATGGTTTCAGAGATGTACGTAAAAACAAATCTGGTGACAGAATACATCCCTGTCTAAGCCCTCTTTTGATATTGTGAAAAGAGTTTCTATCGTTTTCTATTCTCTCATTGCTGCTGTTTGTGCACAGTGCATATTGCTTTAATATTCTTAGATCTTTTCCATCAATATTGAGCTTTTCCAGTTGATTCGTCAATTTTTCGTGTCTCACCCAATCAAAAGCTTCGTTATTATCATCGAAACGTGAATATAAGTCCTCATTCAATTCAACTAGTCTTTCTATGAGAATTCTTAGGATATGTATGGCATTAACAGTTACTTTCCTTTCAAGAAATCCTTATTGTTCTTCTGTTATTTCTGATTGGATTCTATTCCTTGTCCTCGTCATGATTATTTCTGATAAATCTTTGTCACATGACTCATCAGGCTGATTGGACAGTAGAGTTTGCATTCTATGGCCCCTGCTTGCTTTGGCTATGCAATGAAGATTGACTTTGACATATCTTTAGGGTTTTTTCCGTTGTGATATATTTCATTTAGGAGGAATGTCACTTTTTCAATACCAAATTCTTATAGAGCCGTGATTATTTATGTAGTAACATTGTCTGGTCTTGGGGCTTTCCCCTGTTTCAACTTTTTGATTGTTGCTGTAACTTCATCTTCCATTATTGGTGGTCCTTTTTCGAAGTTCTTTCTAGTCATGTGTTCCTCACTTCTGTCATCGTCAAGAAGGTCTTCAATGTGCTGTCCCCATCTGTCTTATGTTTTGTCTTTTTTCATGACTATTATACCATCTTTTGATTTTAAGCTGCCAGTTGATGTGTATGTCTTTTTCTGTAAGCAATTTCTTCAATATCTGCGTACAAAAACTTAGGGTCTGTTATATGTCATCTTCTATTTCTTTACACTTTCTTTCTCGCCATGCTTCCTCAGCTTCATTGCACTTATTCCTGATTTCCTTTTCTACCTTTTTGTATTCTTCCTCTTTTTCCTTTCCCGTCTTAAGTTCATATAAATTTCTTCTGTCGTCCAGTTCTTTTTTGTTTTTCTTTCAACTCCATGGATTTCTTCACAAGCTTGTTTGTTGATTTTAAAAAAATCCATTATTCTTCACTTTACCTAACATTTTCCAGAGTCTGAATTTGTTTTAAACAGATACGGTAAATTTTGAAACGAGTTGATTCATGTCTTGAAGAGTCCAAGATTAGGTTGACGTTATTTTTGATTTGTTGTCTTCTCTAGTTTGAGTCTAAATTTTCTCATTACAGGATTATGGTCATTGCTGCTGTCTGCACTGGCAATGTTTTTGCTGTCAGTAAAGAATTTTTAAATCTCTTATATATCAAGATGTAATCAATTTAATTTCTTGTGCTGTGTCCTGGATTCATCCATGTCCATTTTCTTCCGTTAGGTTTCTGAAGTCAAATGTTTTCCATTATGAATTCATTTACTTGTTCCCACTCAAGTTTCTTTCCCCTTTCATTTCGCTTCCAAGGCCATGCGATCCAACTATGTCATCTACTTTTTCCTATGCCACTTTAACGTTTAAATCCCCCATTTTGATTATAACGTGCTGTGGTTTACATTGCTCTTTGGCTGTCTCTAATTCCACATAGAAGTTGTCAATTTCTTCCTCATTACTTGCGATGTTGGTGCGTATACTTGGACGATGTGTATGGGTATTAATCTAATGGTCTTACCCTCTAATCTAACTGGTAAAGCGCGGTCTGATAATTATGGCAAAGTATCATTTGTTAGACTTTGATTGTCATTGTCCATTATGATGCCTACTCCTTTTTCATGACTGAATGTCTCTTCCAGCATATGTAGTTGCTCGCTTGTCAATTTAAACATGCCTGCTACCTTCCATCTCACCTGTCATATTTATCATCATCATCACCATGCGCCCTGCCGCATGGCGTTGGCGATCATGGCCGTCCATATGTTGCCGCAAGCATATCTTCCACCCTCTCTGTCCTCAGCAACTCTGCAAGTCCGTCCAATATTTTTCCCTGGGTCTGCCTGGTGTTCTCTTTCCCTCCAGCTTTCCTGTTGTGACCAGGTGCTCTAATTCCCCTTTCCTCATAAAATGTCCTATAAATGTTGCTTGTCTTTCCCTAATCTTCCTTATGAATGATCTACTTGCCTCTCATGAAGACTGTGTCGTTTGTTTTCTTTGCTGTCCATGGAACTCTCAACATTCTTGTTAGAAACCACATCTCGGCTGCCTCAATCTTGTTCTGGTTTACTTGGTGACTGTCCATGCCTCACAACCGTATAACATATCGGTTCTATATAACATTCAAGAACTCTCTTCCTGACGTTAACTGATAGGCATTTGTTGATAAGAATGCTTTTCATCTTCTTCAATGGTGTTTTGGCTTGGCCGATTCTGCCGGCTATTTCTGATGTGCATCTGCCGTCTGGAGATTACCATTCCAAGATATTTAAACTTATCAACCTCCTCAAGTTGTGCCGTTTGCTGTTATTTTGCATAAGGGGATTTCATGTTTTTTACTGATTACCATGATTTCAGTCTTCTTGCTATTTAGCTCCAACCGTTTTTTTTTTCTATTTCTATTATATTCACAAGGTTTTGTTGGTCCCTTTCATTTCCTGCAAATAGCACGGTGTCATCTGCGTATCTCACCTGTACTAGTCCGAAAGTATTGAAGTTCGATCTTTCCATTCCTGTCGTGACATTGTCTAGTTTTCCCTTCTGGAGCATTGTTCTAACATTTCATGTTGCGATTATTACATCTGTTAATCTAATAGCAGTAGCTTATTTACAGTCTAGTGTCACCTGCTTAACATGACTTCCCCTACCGGACGAAGGTTCTCATGTGGAGCCTTAGTCACATCGTTCATCATCATCATCATCATCAGGTGCCCTGCCGCATGGCGTTGGCAACCATGGACTTCCAACCATCTCAATCTCTCGTTGCCCCCAGCATCTCCCCCACCCTCCTCATCCCCAGCCACTCTGCAAGTCCGTCAGGCATTCTCTCCCTGGGTCTACTTGGTGCTCTCTTTCCCTCCACCTTTCCCGTTGTGACCAGGTGCTCCAAATCCCCCTTCCTCATAAAATGGCCTATAAATGTTGCTTGTCTTTTCCTAATCTTCCTTATGAGTGATCTACTTGTGTCTGCCTCCATCAAGACTGTGTCGTTTGTTTTCTTTGCTGTCCATGGAACTCTCAACATTCTTCTGAGAAACCACATCTCGGCTGCCTCGATCCTGCTCTGGCTTTGCTTGTTGACTGTCCACGCCTCGCATCCGTTCATTTTGCTTTTATCCATATTACGGTCCTGATGTTCTTTGGAGAACACAGTGGTGGCTTCTCGTTGTCTTCCATCAGTTTTTGTACTGACTTTCCGCTGGCCTTTGTCATTTTCACTACCCATAAGGCAGTAGTGCCGATTTTCTGTCAGAGTTTACTCCAGTATCCTTAGTCTCCCCCGAGACAACCACAAGGCAGTGATGATTTTTTTGTCAGGGTTCACTCCCTTGGTCTCTCCCACCCACAAGGCAGTGACGATTTTCTGTCAGAGTTCACTCCCTTATCCTTGGTCTCTCCCGCTACAAGGCAATGATGATTATCTGTCAGAGTTCTCTCCCTTAGCCTTGGTCTTTCCCACCCACAAGGCAATGATGATTATCTGTCAGAGTTCTCTCCCTTAGCCCTGGTCTCTCCACCCACAAAGCAGTGATGATTATCTGTCAGAGTTCACTCCCTTGGTCTCTCCCACCCACAAGGTAGTGGTGATTATCTGTCAGAGTTCACTCCCTTAGCCTTTGTCTCTCCCACCCACAAGGGTAGTGGTGATTATCTGTCAGAGTTCACTCCCTTAGCCTTTGTCTCTCCCACCCACAAGGTAGTGGTGATTATCTGTCAGAGTTCACTCCCTTAGCCTTGGTCTCTCCCACCCACAAGGTAGTGGTGATTATCTGTCAGAGTTCACTCCCTTAGCCTTTGTCTCTCCCACCCACAAGGTAGTGGTGATTATCTGTCAGAGTTCACTCCCTTAGCCTTGTCTCTCCACCCACAAGGCAGTGATGATTATCTGTCAGAGTTTCTCCCTTGTCTTTCCCACCGACAAGGTGTGGTGATTATCTGTCAGGTTCTCTCCTTAGACTGGTCTCTCCTGAGACAACCACAAGGCAGTGATGATTATCTGTCAGGTTCTCTCCCTTAGCCTTGGTCTCTCCCCGCTACAAGGCAGTGTGATTATCTGTCAGAGTTCACTCCCTTCGCCTGGGTCTCTCCCGCTACAAGGCAGTGATGATTATCTGTCAGGGTTCACTCCCTTAGCCTTGGTCTCTCCCACCCACAAGGCAGTGGTGATTATCTGTCAGAGTTCACTCCCTTAGTCTGGGTCTCTCCCGCTACAAGGCAGTGATGATTTCCTGTCAGAGTTCACTCCCTTAGGCTGGATCTCTCCCACCCACAAGGCAGTGGTGATTATCTGTCAGAGTTCTCTCCCTTAGTCTTGGTCTCTCCCGCTACAAAGCAATGATGATTATCTGTCAGAGTTCACTCCCTTAGCCTGGTCTCTCCCACCCACAAGGCAGTGATGATTATCTGTCAGAGTTCTCTCCCTTAGCTGGTCCTCCCACCGCTACAAGGCAATGGTGATTATCTGTCAGAGTTCACTCCCTTACCTTGGTCTCTCCCACCCACAAGGCAGTGGTGATTATCTGTCAGAGTTCTCTCCCTTAGCCTTGGTCTCTCCCACCCACAAGGCAGTGGTGATTATCTGTCAGAGTTCCTCCCTTAGTCCTGGTCTCTCCCCGCTACAAGGCAGTGGTGATTATCTGTCAGAGTTCCTCCCTTAGCCTTCGTCTCTCCAGCTACAAGGCAATGGTGATTATCTGTCAGAGTTCTCCCTTAGCCTTCGTCTCTCCCCTACAAGGCAATGGTGATTATCTGTCAGAGTTCTCTCCCTTAGCCTTCGTCTCTCCCGCTACAAGGCAATGTGATTATCTTCAGAGTTCTCTCCTTAGCCTTGTCTCTCCCACCACAAGGCATGATGATTATCTGTCAGAGTTCACTCCCTTGTTCTCTCCCCTACAAGGCAATGTGATTATCTGTCAGAGTTCATCCTTAGCCTTGGTCTCTCCTACAAGGCAGTGTGATTATCTGTCAGAGTTCTCTCCCTTAGCCTTGATCTCTCCCACCCACAAGGCAATGATGATTATCTGTCAGAGTTCATTCCCTTGTGTCTCTCCCACCCACAAGGCAATGATAATTATCTGTCAGGGTTCTCTCCCTTAGCCTTGGTCTCTCCCTCTACAAGGCAGTGGTGATTATCTGTCAGGGTTCTCTCCCTTAGCCTGGGTCTCTCCCGCTACAAGGCAGTGGTGATCATCTGTCAGAGTTCTCTCCCTTAGGCTAGGTCTTTCCCACCCACAAGGCAGTGATGATTATCTGTCAGAGTTCTCTCCCTTAGTCTGGGTCTCTCCCGCTACAAGGCAGTGGTGATTATCTG
>JAPXFY010000023.1:15468685-15486185 GCA_030674185.1 Monoplex corrugatus | reverse complement strand
CAGGTCAAGTCAAGTCAAGTGAACTTTGTTATCTCTCAGTGAGTCAAGTCAAGTCAAGTCAAGCCAAGTCAACTTTGTTATCTCTCAGTAGTAGTCAAGTCAAGTCAAGTCAAGCCAAGTCAACTTTGTTATCTCTCAGTGAGTCAAGTCAAGTCAAGTCAAGTCAAGTCAAGCCAAGTCAACTTTGTTATCTCTCAGTGAGTCAAGTCAAGTCAAGTTAAGCCAAGTCAACTTTGTTACCTCTCAGTGAATCAAGTCAAGTCAAGTCAAGTCAACTTTGTTACCTCTCAGTGAATCAAGTCAAGTCAAGTCAAACTTTGTTACCTCTCAGTGAGTCAAGTCAAGTCATGTCAAGTCAAGTCAAGTCAACTTTGTTACCTCTCAGTGAGTCATGTCAAGTCAAGTCAAGTGAACTTTGTTACCTCTCAGTGAGTCATGTCAAGTCAAGTCAACTTTGTTACCTCTCAGTGAGTCATGTCAAGTCAAGTCAAGTGAACTTTGTTACCTCTCAGTGAGTCAAGTCAAGTCAAGTCAACTTTGTTACCTCTCAGTGAATCAAGTCAAGTCAAGTCAAGTCAACTTTGTTACCTCTCAGTGAGTCAAGTCAAGTCATGTCAAGTCAAGTCAAGTCAACTTTGTTACCTCTCAGTTAGTCATGTCAAGTCAAGTCAAGTGAACTTTGTTACCTCTCAGTAAGTCATGTCAAGTCAAGTCAACTTTGTTACCTCTCAGTGAGTCATGTCAAGTCAAGTCAAGTGAACTTTGTTACCTCTCAGTGAGTCATGTCAAGTCAAGTCAACTTTGTTACCTCTCAGTGAGTCAAGTCAAGTCAAATCAACTTTGTTACCTCTCAGTGAGTCATGTCAACTAAAGTCAAATCAACTTTGTTACCTTTCAGTGAGTCAAGTCAGTAACTTTGTACCTCTCAGTGAGTCAAGTCAAGTCAAGTCAACTTTGTTATCTCTCAGTGAGTCAAGTCAAGTCAAGTCAACTTTGTTACCTCTCAGTGAGTCAAGTCAAGTCATGTAAAGTCAACTTTGTTACCTCTCAGTGAGTCAACTAAAGTCAAATCAACTTTGTTACCTCCGAGTGAGTCGAGTCAAGTCAAGTGAACTTTGTTACCTCTCAGTGAGTCAAGTCAAGTCAAGTCAAGTGAACTTTGTTACCTCTCAGTGAGTCAAGTCAAGTCAAGTCAAGTGAACTTTGTTACCTCTCAGTGAGTCAAGTCAAGTCAAGTCAAGTGAACTTTGTTACCTCTCAGTGAGTCAAGTCAAGTCAAGTCAAGTGAACTTTGTTACCTCTCAGTGAAGTCAAGTAAGTCAAGTGAACTTGTACTCAGTAGTCAAGTCAAGTCAAGTGCTTGTTATCTCTCAGTGAGTCAAGTCAAGTCAACTTTGTTATCTCTCAGTGAGTCAAGTCAAGTCAAGTCAAGTCAACTTTCTTACCTCTCAGTGAGTCAAGTCAAGTCAAGTCAACTTTGTTATCTCTCAGTGAGTCAAGTCAAGTCAACTTTGTTACCTCTCAGTCAGTCAAGTCAAGTCAAGTCAACTTTGTTACCTCTCAGTCAGTCAAGTCAAGTCAAGTCAAGTCAACTTTGTTACCTCTCAGTCAGTCAAGTCAAGTCAAGTCAAGTCAAGCCAAGTCAACTTTGTTACCTCTCAGTGAGTCAAGTCAAGTATCACAGTCAAGTCAAGTCAAGTCAAGCGAACTTTGTTATCTCTCAGCGAGAGTGTGATAGAGGTATGTTTAGAAAGAGACCTGATTGCCAGGCTGTGGGCTGGGTTGAGTGATCATGAGGGTCGACTCCTCTTTGTCTCTCTCTGTCTCTGTCTCTCTGTCTCTGTCCATCTGTCTCTCTGTGTTCTCTCTGTCTCTCTCTTTGGCTCTCTCTGTGTGTCTCCTCTCTTTGTCTGTGTGTGTGTCTCTTCTCTGTCTCTCTGTCTCTGTCTCTCTCTGTCTCTCTGTGTTTCTCTAGTTGTCTGTCTCTCTGTCTTTCTCTGTTTCCTCTCTCTCTCTCTCTCTCTCTTTCTCTGTGTGTGTGTGTGTGTGTGTGTGTGTGTGTGTGTGTGTGTGTGTGTGTGTGTGTGTGTGTGTGTGTGTGTCTCTCTCTCTCTCTCTCTCCCTCTGACTTTCTCTCTCTTTGTCTCTGTCTGTCTGTCTGTCTTCTCTCTGCTCTCTCTTTCTTGTGTGTGTGTGTGTGTGTGTGTGTGTGTGTGTGTGTGTGTGTGTGTGTGTGTGTATGTATGTGTGTGTGTGTGTGTGTTCGTTCGTTCGTTATTTCTTTTAATGTCTATTCACATATGTGATTTTAGACGGGGAGGGAGAATGTAAAAAAGCAATAATAGACACAGTAATGGACAAATAGATAAATAAATACACAAATAAATAAATAAATAAGTAAATAAATAAATAAATGAATAAATAAATAAATAAATGGATGAATAAATGAATATAGAAAGAAGAAAGAAAGAAAGAAAAATAAGATAAAGACATGTCTACGGGTAGATGAATCTATGAAATCATAAAGGTATTGCATCACATTAAGTAACATCAAACAACTTAACGAACAAGAGAAAAGCAGTCAGAACATCAGAACCATCATGTGTGTGTGTGGTGTGTGTGTGTGTGTGTGTGTGTGTGTGTGTGTGTGTGTGTGTGTGTGTGTGTGTGTGTGTTGTGTGTGTGTGTGTGTGTGTGTGTATGTGAGAGAGAGAGAGAGAGAGAGTAGTGTGTATATATGTGTGTACGTGCGTGCGTGCTTCGTGCATGTGTTGGTTGGTCATTGGTTTAATGTCTATTCACTTAAGTGATTTTAGACAAATAAAACAAAACAAAAAATGAATAAATAAATAAAACATAATAATTGATAACAATGATAATAATGATAAATGATAAATAAAAGATAATACAAAATAAATAAATAAATGAACAAATGTAAAAAAAATAAAAAAATAAAGGAGCGATGTTGGGAAGAGGAGTAGAAATAGGAAGGGTAAATGCAGGTGTTTATGTGTAATCAATCATGGTTAAAAAAAAAAAAAAGAGGAAGTTTAAGTTTAAATTCATATTACTTTTAGCCCACTTGAGCATCAAAAACATATTCGGCCTGAAACCATGTGAAAAACAAGTAAGAAGCAAGGACAATGCAAATGTGGAGGGAAGCATAAACATAACAAATGAAGTAGCATAATGCAACAAATATCACAATAAACTAGCCAACTGTAACTATGAACAGGAAGATGAACGAATAATAAATATTGAACTATTGGACTTTTAGATAGGCTAACGAAAAATTCGTATGTCAATAATGATGATTCAAATATGTCGGAAATTGTGTGAGTAGAAAGTATCGGAATGTATCGCTTTATACTAATGCAAGAAAGTAAATGACTGGTCGTTATTTTCTGTCCACAAAGACAGGCAATATTTCTGGTGTACTTTGTTTTGAATGCATCGAGTTTCCACCTATACATAAGGGACTGTATAGATATGTTTGTAGTAGACTGTTTACTGATTTTGCTGATTTTAAAATCCATGCTATTAGTATTGTTCTTTTTTTTTGATTATCTTGAAACAGTTTCCAAACATAGGCGTCCACTAAATTACAAGATTCATTTAAAGAGGGTGAAAGCTTTATGTTGTTTGATTCTGGTGAACCCTTAGCTCCTCGTTTGGCAACCCTGTCAACCACATCGTTATGATGAAACGAACAATGCGATGGTATCCAACAAAAAGTAAGATCAGTTCCTCTTAAGGATAAGAAATGAATTAAATGGCTAATTTCTATTACCATTTCAGATCTAGTGTCTAATTTCATTAATTCAAGTGTGTGTGTGTGTGTGTGTGTGTGTGTGTGTGTGTGTGTGTGTGTGTGTGTGTGTGTGTGTGTGTGTGTGTGTGTGTGTGTGTGCGCGTGCGCGCGCGCGGTGTGAGTGGTCTGGCTGTGAAATAATTTGATTATCACACTCTTGTCTATGCTTTATGTTTATTACATATGGCAAAAATAAATTGAAGAGAGTTTTAAAAAGAAGTTCATTTGTCTTGAATATGTTCATGTCTGTGTGTTCAGACGTGTGTGACACATGTAAAAAGAAATCCTGACTGCATAGCTGTGGACTGAATTAACTATTTCTTGATCGCTGTCATGTCATTCACATGTAACCAAGATTATTGATGATAGCTGTCATGTCATTTACATGTAACCAAGATTATTGATGATAGCTGTCATGTCATTTACATGTAACCAAGATTATTGATGATCACTGTCATGTCATTCACATGTAACCAAGATTATTGATGATCACTGTCATGTCATTAACATGTAACCAAGATTATTGATCACTGTCATGTCATTTACATGTAACCAAGATTATTGATGATCACTGTCATGTCATTTACATGTAACCAAGATTATTGATAATAACTGTCATGTCATTTACATGTAACCAAGATTATTGATCGCTGTCATGTCATTTACATGTAACCAAGAGTATTGATGATCACTGTCATGTCATTCACATGTAACCAAGATTATTGATCACTGTCATGTCATTTACATGTAACCAAGATTATTGATCACTGTCATGTCATTCACATGTAACCAAGAGTATTGATGATCACTGTCATGTCATTCACATGTAACCAAGATTATTGATCACTGTCATGTCATTCACATGTAACCAAGAGTATTGATGATCACTGTCATGTCATTCACATGTAACCAAGATTATTGATCACTGTCATGTCATTTACATGTAACCAAGATTATTGATGATCACTGTCATGTCATTTACATGTAACCAAGATTATTGATAATAACTGTCATGTCATTTACATGTAACCAAGATTATTGATCGCTGTCATGTCATTTACATGTAACCAAGATTATTGATCGCTGTCATGTCATTTACATGTAACCACGATGTCATGCCATTTTCATGTCATTCAATGTAATCAAGATTATTGATCGCTGTCATGTCATTTACACGTAACCAAGATGTCATGCCATTTTCATGTCATTTACATGTAATCAAGATTATTAATGATCACAGTCATGTCATTTACATATAATCAAAATGTCATGTCATTCCGTGTAACCAAGATTACTGATGATCATTGTCAAGTCATTTTCATGTCATTTACATGTAACCAAGATTATACCAGCGGTAGGCTGAAAAAAAAACTAGTGTAAAATACAGACTAGGTAAAATATAGTCCAGGTAGGGCCTCAGGACCTGGCCACCTCTTGGTATAAGGTTTGTGCCGTGATCACCATCACATGGCAACTGTGACGTGATCCGTGAGTGCATATGGAATTCGTTCCGAGCGCAGAGACGTCATCTTGAGAAACTGAAACTGAAACTAGACACTGTCAGCTTCATAAAATGTCAGCATCCTTCTTTCCTTATGCTTCCCAGTTTGTTTTTGCTGTTGCTGTTGTCGTTGTTGTTGTGTTGATGTTCGTTGTTATTGTTGTTGGTGTTGTTAGTGGTGGTGTTGGTGGTGATGGTGGTGGTGTGAGAAGAAGGCGACGCTGCCTCACAAATGTCAATACCAGTATCTTTCTTTCGTTGATTCTGCTATTTGATCTTCGTCTTCTTTTTCTTCCGCCTCTGCTTCCGCTCCTCGCCCCCTCCCCTCCCCTACCCCTACCCTACCCCAGCCTATTTCTCTCTTTCTCTCACAGACTACCTCTCTGCACTTATGTGTGTGTTCCTCTTTCTAATATACGTAGATTAGCATCTACATAAAAGTCTGGGCTGTGTTCCTGGAAGGCGTGTTTGCTTATCAGGCTTTGGAGGTCCTTTGTGAGGATTCTGCTTTCACTGCACTCACCGTTCGTTGTCTAATGCATTCCGATGTCTCTGAGTTCGTGTTGGCTTCATTTTTCATGTCCATTAAAATTGAAGCACACGCGTCTGCCTTGACGGAGATGTGTGCCTCTGTGAGGATGGTGTGTGTGTGTGTGTGTGTGTGTGTGTGTGTGTGTGTGTGTGTGTGTGTGTGTGTGTGTGTGTATGTGTGTATGTGCGTGTGTGCGTGTGTGTGTATGTGTGTGTGTGTGTGTGTGTGTGTGCGTGCGTGGTGTGTGTTGTGTGTGTTGTGTGTGTGTGTGTGTGTGTGTGTGTGTGTTTGTGTGTGTTTGTGTGTGTGTGGTGTGTGTGTGTTTGTGTGTGTTTGTGTGTGTGTGTGTGTTTCGTTCTTTCTACAGCCAACTCGGAAGACAGGGCAATGCTTCTACGTCTTTACTCGTCGCTGTCTGATTCTCAACTGACTACAGTATATATACATATCACAGTGAACAGCAATCAGTCATCATTTAAACGAATATCATGCCGTGCTGCTATCCACAAGCTGTTTACTGTCAACACACGTCACATCTCCCTTTCTTTAAGGAAACAAAATCAATCATTTTTCCTATCTTTCAGTCCATACGAAATAAATGTGTTTCCTACCTTTATCACAACATTAACTTAACAAACACTCATTCTCACGCACAGGGCCCTATCATTCATTCACCTCATTTTATCTCTGATCATTATACTATCCATCATCATCATGTCCATATTTCGCAATGCTTTCAGTTTATCTGATTGTGGTAGAATCTTCAGTTTCATTCATATTTCAGGAAATCTGGCCTTTTGCTTTGTCTTCCAGATCTTGTTCTGTAAGGAGAACTAATTGGTTCGGGTTGTCCTGTCCTTGTTTGTTTGGTAACTTCATCTGGCTCCTTGATGCTGGTTGTCTCAGACATTTTGATGACTGGTGACTGATCAGATGAGTTCTCACGGATAGACGATGCTGGCGTCCTGACATCTGTTCCAGTTCCAGTTTTCTTGTTATCTTCCAGCATATGTTTTGATGGAATGATAACTTGCTGTTGCTTGCCCGATGTGTCGCTTTCCTGATGTCTTCCAGAAATCATCCTTCTCTGGACAAGTCGTTGAGGGTTGATTGTCTGCTGAAGCTCTGTTTCTGTTGTGTCTCGTAGCTGACGACGATTCCTTCTGTACTGACGTCCGTCCTCTGTGCGAATGTATTGTATGACCGGATGTTCAACTGTTGGTCTACTTTGGCGCTGATCCACTTTTTGGATCCTGGAGGTTGGAATTTCACAATCTGTCCCGGACTCAGTTCTGTCAGCTCTACTGCGCTTCTGTTGTAGTAGTGCGCTTGCTTCAGTTTCCTTTTCTCAAGTTCTTTCTTGATTGGTACAACTGTAGGTAGGAGTAATGTCTTTGACATCGGCACTTGTGTTCGTGTTCTTCTGCCGAACAGTCTCTGAGCAGGCGAACTGTTTACAGTCTCTGTCGGGATGTTTCTCAGCTCAAGTAAAGCGAGGAAGGGATCTTGATTGTTGTGTTCTGCTTTCTTCATGCACGTCTTTGCAGCCTTCACCGCGCTCTCTGCTTTTCCATTGGACTGAGGGTAGTGTGGTGAGCTTGTTACGTGTTCAAACCCATGTTTTTCTTAACTTTCCAAACTGGTTTGATGTGAATTGAGTTCCACAGTCTGTTGTCAGGCGTTCTGGTGTGTGAAGTATTTTGCATCTTTGAGGAGAGGCAGTACGTCATCAATGGTTGGCATGGGGTACTCGTTTCTCCTGAGGGCTTTGTTCAGTGGCTTAGGGTCGATGCACAGTCTGACTTTCCCATTGCTCTTTGTTGTTACGACCAAACTGCTTATCCACTCCGTTGGCGTGTCTACTTTAGTGACCACGTCCAGTTTTTTCAACCTCTTCAGCTCGTCCTTCACTTTCTCTTGCACTGCTATCGGCCACTTTCTGCAAGGCATCTTCACTGGAGCAATACTGGGGTCTGTTTCTAGGTGTAATTTCCCTTCTAGTTTTCCTTCCCCTTCAAAGACATCGTTGTATCTTGTGAGCATGTCTTTTGCATTTTCCTCCTCATTCACCACCCTCGGTTGCTTCTTGTTAGCTGTTAACCACCAGTATTATGATGTTATTTAGACAGATACAATGTGTCGTATTTACACCAATGAAAAATGGAATAATCATCATCATCATCATCAAGTGCCTTGCCACACGGCGTTGGCGATCATGGCCTTCTATCCCTTGTTGCCGCATGCACCTCTTCCACCCTCTCTGTCCTCAGCCACTCTGCAAGTCCGTCCAATATTTTCTCCCTGAGTCTAGCTGGTGGTCACTTTCCCTCCAGCTTTCCTGTTGTGACCAGGTGCTCCAATGCCCCTTTCCTCATAAAATGGCCTCTAAATGTTGCCTGTCTTTTCCTAATCTTCCTTATGAGTGATCTACTTGTGTCTGCCTCCATCAAGACTGTCTCGTTTGTTTTCTTTGCTGTCCATGGAACTCTCAACATCCTTCTTAGAAACCACATCTCGGCTGCCTCAATCTTGTTCTGGCTTTGCGTGTTGAATAATTGTAATATAGAAGGGAAAATCATGTGGGTAAAAGGTAGATATGTATGATAAACATCATTATTGTCTACTGCAGGCAGTGAACCGATCTTTGTGACGTAATCATGAATCACAACTGTCAAAGTTTTAAAATGAAGCAATCGTCCATGTCTACACAGATATATCGCAATAATGGACACATGGAATGAATTCCTGGAAATTTGAGGATCCGAATTATGATACAAGCATAAGAATGGAAGTTGTTCGCAAACGCCTTATCTGAAATGTCTTTCAGCATGAGCCTGTAGGCCCCTATATATACTGTTCTAAGCCACTGGGTTATTTCTTTACACGTGGTGTCTGTAATAAGTTCTTGATTTTTAACTGTTCATTTGCCTATTTTCTGGTACATGTATTGTCCACTAAGCCTCCATATAGCTCCCTGTCTCGTCCTGTCACCCAGCTCAACTGATTCCAGACAGTAGACTTTCATAGTTATACTCCACATCTTTTGTTCTGAACGACAGGCGTGGTGGTCAAGTGGTTAATTTAACCTCTGATTCCAGCACCTTGTCCACTAGAGTCCTGTATTGTCAACCATGCTAGGAAAGCAAAAACTTAACCCTTTGACTCCCTCGCCCTATCCACCAGCTTCCCGGTACGTATCGAACCTGGGACGTATCGAACCTGGGATGCATCGAACCTGGGACGTATCGAAACCTGGGACCTACCGAACCTGGGATGTAACAAACCTGGGATGTATCGAACCTGGGACGTATCAAACCTGGGACGTATCGAACCTGGGACATAACAAACGTGGGGCGTATCGAACCTGGGACATAACAAACGTGGGGCGTGTCGAACCTGAGACATAACAAACGTGGGACGTATCGAACCTGAGACATAACAAACGTGGGACGTATCGAACCTGGGACATAACAAACGTGGGGCGTGTCGAACCTGAGACATAACAAACGTGGGACGTGTCGAACCTGGGACATAACAAACGTGGGGCGTGTCCAACCTGGGACATAACAAACGTGGGGCGTATCGAACCTGGGACATAACAAACGTGGGGCGTATCGAACCTGGGACATAACAAACGTGGGACGTATCGAACTTGGGACATAACAAACGTGGGGCGTATCGAACTTGGGACATAACAAACGTGGGACGTATCGAACTTGGGACATAACAAACGTGGGGCGTATCGAACCTGGGACATAACAAACGTGGGACGTATCGAACTTGGGACATAACAAACGTGGGGCGTATCGAACTTGGGACATAACAAACGTGGGACGTATCGAACCTGGGACATAACAAACGTGGGACGTATCGAACCTGGGACATAACAAACGTGGGACGTATCGAACCTGGGACGTATCGAACCTGGGACATAACAAACGTGGGGCGTATCGAACTTGGGACATAACAAACGTGGGACGTATCGAACCTGGGACATAACAAACGTGGGGCGTATCGAACTTGGGACATAACAAACGTGGGACGTATCGAACCTGGGACATAACAAACGTGGGGCGCATCGAACCTGGGACGTCTCTAATTGATCGTATGGTGGCTTTGTTGGTGAGAAGTTCGCTTTTGGCCCAAGCCGCTGGCTGATGTGTGAGTTGTCCACTCTTCGTCCTCTTTCCGCATGATCCAAAACAAGTGCGACTGCCCGCGCCCAAGCAAACAGGAAGCAGAAGAACAAGAAAACCAATGTAAGCGCGTATCCAACAAAACAAGACAAAACAAGCGCAAGTGACCGTGCGTTCGCGCTTGACAAAGGCCGGTTGGTCGAAAATTTGCGCTTGTTTTGTCTTGTTTTGTTGGATACGCGCTCACATTGGTTTTCTCGTTCTTCTGCTTCCTCTTTCCGCATGTTGTCGATCTGTATGATTCCCATCAACTTGTAGCGCGGAACTCTGGTCCGGGTGGAGTTTGTTGCTGACGGTTTTGCTTCTTTCCATCACATGCAGCATTCAAGCCTGGTTGTCATTCATTCATCTTCTGATTTTTATTGCAGCTACATTCTTATTCTCATCATGTCTCTGTTGATTCTTTCTTTCGTTATTTTCGTTGTCATTTTTCATCGGCGTGTTCATTTCCACTCCATGCAGAATCATGTTTCTTATTGCATTAAATGTTATGAATACTGCTGTCTCATACGCACACTGTCTGTCTGTCTGTCTCTCTCTGTCTGTCTGTCTGTCAATCTGTCCGTCTCTCTCTGTCTCTGTCTCTGTCTGTCTATCTGTCTGTCTGTCTGTCTATCTATCTGTCTATCACTCTGTCTGTCTCGGTCTCTGTCTCTGTCTGTCTGTCTCTCTCTTTCAATGTTTGGAATTCAGTTTAAACATGATGTTTAAACTAGTGAGTGTGTACGTTTGTATGGGTAGTTGGGTTGTTGGGAGCTGTCAGAATATGTTTTTCAGGCGGTGTACAGTTTGCCTTGCTGAGTTCGTCCGCAGTATGCGCCGTAGGCTTCTCAGGTGGAAGGTATTGAGCCTTTTCTCCTGATGAGCATGCGTGGTCCACGCCTCGCTGCCATACAGCAAGATGCTGAGGACACAGGCGTTGTATACAGCCATCTTTGTCTTTGTGGTCAGTTTGGGATTTGTCCACACCCTTTGTGTGAGGCGGGCTAGTGTTGAGGCTGCCTTCCCGATCCTCTTGTCGACCTCTGTGTCAAGGGAGAGGTTATCGGTGATGGTGGACCCAAGATATGTGAATTGATGGATGGCTTCAAGCTCCTAGTCATCAATGGTGATGGCTGGTGGAGATGGCGTGTCTTGGCCCAGGACGTTTGTCTTCTTAAGACTGATGGTCAGACCAAAATCTTTGCAGGCCTGGGAGAAGCGGTCCATTAGTGACTGCAAGTCCCGCTGAGTATGGGTCACAACTGCGGCATCGTCGGCAAATAGCATGTCTCTGATGAGGGCTTCACGGACCTTTGTCCTTGCTCTGAGGCGGGCGAGGTTGAAGAGCCTGCCATCTGATCTGGTCCGCAGGTGGATCCCTTCTTGCGCTGTGCTGAACGCATGCCTCAGGAGGAGAGCGAAGAAGATTCCAAAAGGGTTGGGGCCAGGACGCAGCCTTGTTTCACACCGCTTCGTACGTCGAAGGGCTTGGAGAGGTTTCCGTTGAACTGCACTATCCCTTTCATGTTTGAGTGGAAGGACTCAATTAAGCTGTGCAGTTTGGGGGGGCAGCCGATTTTTCGGAGAGCCCTGAAAAGGCCATCTCTGCTGACTAGGTCAAAGGCCTTGGTGAGGTCAATGAATGCCACATACAGGGGCATCCGCTGCTCTCTGCACTTCTCCTCGATTTGGCGAAGGGAGAAGACCATGTCTACGTGGATCTCTCTGCTCGAAAACCACACTGTGATTCCGGGTAGACGCGTTCAGCCAGTTTCTGCAGGCGGATTAGGAGGACCCGAGCGTAGACTTTGCCAACAATGCTGAGGAGCGAGATACCTCTGTAGTTGTTGCAGTCGCTCCTTTCGCCCTTGTTTTTGTACAGGGTGACGATCTTGACGTCCCTCATTCCAACACTGACAGAGAACTGCGTGCAAAGGGTGCAGAAGAGAAGTCTTGCAGTGCTTGATGAGGTCTGGGGGAATTCCGTCATTGCCAGGTGCCTTCCCTGATGCCAGGCTATCAATGGCCTTGCTGAGTTCGTCCGCAGTTGGCTCTGCGTCAAGTTCTTCCATTACCGGCATGCACTTGATGGCATCGAGGGCTAAGGGGGACACCATGTTCTGTGTGGAGTAGAGGTCGGAGTAGTGTTCCGCCCATCTTTCCATCTGTTGACTAGGATTGCTGATTACTTCCCCAGTGGAGGATTTGAGGGGGGCGATCTTGCTCTGTGTTGGTCCCAGTGCCTTCTTGATGCCATCATACATTCCTCGGATGTTGCCTCTTTCAGCAGCACTCTGTATCTCTTCGCTGAGCTCTGTCCAGTACTCGTTTGCGCAGCGCCTGGCGTTAAGCTGAACCTTACTTCTGGCAGCCCTGAGGATTTGCAGGTTCTTCTCACTGGGTGACTGCTTATACTTGGTGAGTGCGGCACGCTTGGCCTCAACAATGGGAGTCATCTCTGATGATTTGGCCTCAAACCAGTCGTGGGACTTCACAGTTTTCTTCCCAAAGGTGGCCATAGCAATGCGATGCATGGTGTCTCGTAGCGTTTCCCATCTCTCAGTGGCAGAGTCTCTGGGCTGCAGTGCATCGTATTCTCTCTGAAAGGCCTCTGCGAACTGTTCTACAAGATCTGGCTGAGACATCTTGCTGACGTCAATGCGAGGGTTCCCTTGTTTCTTTGAGCAGTGGAACTTCTTTGGTTGTAGCCTGATCTTGCAACATACCAGAGAGTGGTCTGTGTCGCAGTCTGCGCTGTGATAAGAGCGAGTGTGGAGAAAGTTTTTGATAGCGGCACGTCTTACTAGGATCAAATCTAGTTGGTGCCAATGTTTTGAGCGGGGATGCCTCCAGGAGACTTTGTGCTGAGGCTTCGTCTTGAAGAAGGAGTTGGCGATGCACAGTTCATGGCAGGCGCAAAACTCAAGCAGTCGCTGTCCATTCTCATTCATTTTCCCCACTCCAAAGGAACCGAGGCAGAAGGGCCATGAGTCATTGTCTGCACCCACTCTGGCGTTGAAGTCGCCCAGGAGAACAAGTTGTTCTGTCCTGGGGATGTTCCTTATGGTTGATGCAAGATTTTCGTAGAACTCATCCTTGGTGTCTGGAGAGGCGGACAGAGTTGGGGCATAAACGCTGATGAGAGTGACATAGCCTTCGGTGGTGTTGAGGCGGAGAGTCAAGAGTCGTTCTGAACCGCCGCTGCCTGGTTCAATCATGTTCAGCAGGCTGTTCCTTACTGCAAAGCCTACTCCGTGCTCTCTTGGGGCATCAGAACTCTTTCCTTACCAGAAGAAGGTGTAGTCCCTTTCCTTTAGTGTTCCTGAGTCAGCCAGCCGTGTTTCCTGCAGAGTGGCAATGTCCACATTGAGCCTCTTTAGTTGGCTGTTTATGACGGCGGTTTTTCTGGCGTCGCTGATGTCTTGCAGATCTTGGGAGAGCCCAGGCATCATTGTTCGGACATTCCAACAGCCCAGTTTCACTGCTGATCCTTTTCCTGATCCGTTTCTTGAATTTGAAGTTTTCTTTTTGTTTGGTGCGGTAATTAACGACCTGCTTGTCAGATTTTCTCCTAATCTTCATGCACCCAATGAAGAAGGCAGGTCGTGGCGGGACAGCACCTAACTGGCTGGGGGCTGCCCAGCTTAGGTGGGCGGTAGCTGTCCAGTAAGACACGAAGGTCTCTCCCACCGTCAAAAGCAACCCCTGGCGTCAGCTCTACGCCAATTGAGCAATGACTTATCACCGGTGTCTGTTGCTTCCCGTGTTGTGCCGACACTAGTGTTAGTAGCGAGGCTGGAGTGTCCTCTCCAGGTCGTAGGTGCAGAGTGTTTGTGGATGAATGGACGGATGTAAGCCTGGGCAGTGTAATATGGAAGACAGTCTGTTGCCCATGCAACTTGTCCCCCCTCTCCACCTCGCTGACAGATCCAAAGGAACAGCAGGGCTGTTACGTTTTGGTGCCAACACGGCCGCAGGAGCTGCCGGAAAGTGACAAAGTTTGCCATCCAACCGCCTTAGGGGCCCCACACCGGATTTACTGTCAGGGTTTACTCCCTTAGCTAGATGGCCGCGGGTAGCTCTCCAGAGCTGGCGCCCTTTGATGGATCTAATTTATTTCCACCAGGGTTTCTAGCCACCCTCCTCACCATCCTCCTGAGAGGACTGGTGGGGTTGCTGGTTTAGTCGCCAGCAATTCGACCCTGTGACAGGTAGTACTGGGTTCCAGGTTACCAGTAGCGGATACATCTATCCGACCTGACACCCCACACACACACACACAATATATATATATATATATGTGTGTAGAAAGAGAGAGAGATATAGATAGATAGATAGATAGACAGACAGACAGACAGACAGACAGACAGATAGATAGATATATAGATAGATAGATAAATAGATAGATAGATAGATAGACAGATAGATGTATACACATATACACATGTGTGTGTGTGTGTGTGTGTGTGTGTGTGTGTGTATGTGTGTGTGTGTGTGTGTGTGTGTGTGTGTATGTGTGTGTGTGTGTGTGTGTGCATGTGTGTGTGTGTGTGGATTGGTATAAAACAGGGTACAGGTATATTTAAAACGTACTGGGGTAAAAGTAGCAGAGATCTACAAAAGTACAATATGTAACAAGTAATTCACTAAAACTGAAAGACATTTTTGAAGACAAAACTGTGTCATTCAATTTCATTTTCTATTTCTTTACACATACACATGATTGTATACTTATATCACACAATCACAAACAAGTGCCCATGCACAAACATACACAATAACAAAAATGCAAACAGGTGCGCACAAGCAAGCACACACACACACGCACATGTGCACACACACACACCACACACACACACACACACACACACACACACACACACAAAATATGCTTTATTCAACTTTCCAGAACATCCTACCTGATTTCCCTTACAATATGTGTAAAAGCCAAGAGAAATAAAGATTTAATGTGTATTTAACAAGTATAAAGATTTCATATGTGTGTTTAACAAGGACTGTGATATTAAGTCAACACTTTTCAGTTTGTTCTTGCTAATCTACAAAAAATCATTTAAATGAAATGAAGAACATTAAGGTAATCAGCAAACACAGATACAACACAGAAGAAGAAGGGAAATGAAATGAGGAAAAACTTCATCTTCCACACAGGCAAACTCACTTATTTGCCATTGTTAATCTACTTGTATAAAACAACAGAAAATAGGATACGGTAAGAGAATTTAAATATAAACAAAACACACAAAAATAAAAGAAGTAAGACACGAAAGAGAACACACATATCAAAATATATATGTGTGCATGTGTGTAGCGTGCATGCGTGTGTTCATGCATTGAAAATATATATCATCTAAAAAGACCATCAAATATCTAAATACATGATAGCAGTTAGTTCACAATTAAGTTGTATCATATCAGGAGAGAGGGAGAGACAGACACAAATAAAGAAAAGAGAGAGGGACAGACACTGTATTTCACTATTTGTCTGGCCAACTGTTCGCTTGTTTTAATGATAGATTATTTCCCTAACTTGTCTAGTCTGTCTTATTTCTATCTGATCCAATCTGACTGCATTTGTCCATAATTTGCTTATTCTATCTCTCTCAATGTAATGAAGGCTACTACAGAGTGACTTACACCCTCTTACTCATCTACCATGTCACTGGAAGCTCTGGACTTCCGGGCAGCTTGTGGCTGCTTCTTACCTGTTTACCAGGGCTTCGTGATGAATAATCTTTAGGAAATCTTCGCCTGGTTTATGGCAAGACAAACAAGACCAATACTTAAGTTTTCTGTAGTGAAATGTCTGAGATACTGGTTTAAATCACTGCAAACAGAAACACACCAACTGCCTTATATAGGGTACAGAATGACGTCTGAAATAGAAGACAGACTGGATGACAGGTGTGAGAACGAAATTTCCTGGCAAGACAAGGTGACCAACACCGAAGTCCTAACCCGCGCTGGCCTCCCAACCATGCATACCATGCTGAGACAGCGTCGGCTGCGCTGGTTGGGCCACGTTCGCCGCATGGAAAATGGTCGCATCCCAAAAGACATCCTTTATGGTGAGCTTGCCACAGGGCAGAGAAACATTGGCCGCCCACAGCTGAGATACAAAGACGTTTGCAAGCGTGACATGAAGGCGCTTGAGATCAACACTGAGTCCTCGCAGACGACCGCAACAGCTAGAGAACTACTCTCAAGAAACAGCTGCGGATTGGTGAGGACAAACTGTCAGCTGCTGCAGCAGAAAAGCGAGTTCGCAGAAAAGGGATGACAGCCAACAGACCAGCATCAGCATACACATGCGACCGCTGCGACAGAGACTGCCTCTCTCGCATTGGTCTGTACAGTCACAGGCGACGCTGCTAGGACCAAGCAGACAGCCCATCTAGACATTAGAACGGATGTACTTTGTCCATGGTCAGTCACGACCAAGGGAGGCCTACTACTACTACAGTTTGCAGGCGTCACGATGTGAAGGAGTCTGTTAATCTCAGTTCTTTTTCAAGCATCAGATTTATTCCACCGCTGTCTCCATACCTATATTTAGTTATGCACATTTCCCCCAATGATACCAGCCTAATTATGGTGCGTCTTCATTATGGGCTGTGCCTATATTTATCGTGATATCCAAGAAGAGCTACTGACTCTGTTACAGTGAAATGTGAGCCTATTCTGGTGCTAATTTCTTTTTTCCATTTTTGTTTCCAAATCCGGTCGGAAATTAGAGCAGTCGAAAAAGGAAGTGTTCGATGTAGTCTCTGTTTCACCAGCTGTGTATGGGCTACATTAATTAGAGTTGGCTATTTACATCCATATATTACTTACTTACTTGCTTGCTTGCTTTCTTACTTGCTTGCTTACTTACTTACTTGCTTGCTTGCTTATTTACTCACTCACTCACTCACTCACTCACTCACTAACTCACTCACTCACTCACTCACTCACTTACTTGCTTGGTTGGTTGCTTGCTTGCTTACTTACTTACTCACTCACTCACTTACTTACTAACGTATTTACTTACTTACTTACTTACTTACTTACTTACTTACTCACTCACTTACATACCAATCTATTTCCTCTTTTCTTTTCTCAGAAGTGAACGACAGACTGGCGGGGCTAAGATTAAGGAAATATTACCTTCACCTAGTTGATAGACAGCTGCACAAAGAGAAAAAAAAAAAAAAGGGGGGGGGGGAGGGGGGGAACTTTCTGTCATGTGAGACGAGTTTATACAGAGTAACTAGTTGTGCTGTGATTCAGACCTTTGATTATTTATTCATTTACTTGATGCACGCGTTCCTGTTTTTTTTTGTTGAAGATAAGATACGCAGATACACATGCCATTTACACGTAACCAAGATTATTCTAATGATAGGCTAACACACAGTATAAAATATAGACTAGGTAAAACATAGGCTAAGTAAGTCTTCAGGACCTGGCCAGCTCATGGG
>JAPXFY010000023.1:15453685-15463685 GCA_030674185.1 Monoplex corrugatus | reverse complement strand
ATTTTCCACGTATTGTGTCAAAAATTTGGCATTGGAATAAAAAGTGTTTTTCATTATCGACATTGTTTCCACATAAGGAGCAAGGATATACTGTGGACGTCCCAGGTTGAAACCAATTTTTATTTGCATTGAAACCAAGTGTTCTTAATCTAAATCTTGCGTAATTAGTTCTTTGCCATTTATCCGTAACAACACTGAGATATTTTTCGGTTTGAAAAACATCTTTAAATGAGAAGAACCAACTATATTTTTCTTTGTTTTCCATATCTGAGTGCCAATTTTGTTTAAACGAACAAATAAGCCTGTCTTTAAATTCATTAATAAACTGACACTCATTTCCTACTCCCTGGGACAACCACACGATTCCAAACCCAAGTTCTGATAAAGCCTTTTTTACCTGATAGGCCCAGTTCTGTTTTCCTATTTCCATTTGAGTAACCGTCATTTCATATGCCTGTTTACATAACCGAGATTGTGGAAGCCTTAACAATTTCAACCAGTATTTAATACTCTTCACAAAGGTTCTAATGTATAAAGGATATCTTCCAGTTTCTCCATATAAAACAGTGTTAGAAGAGTGAATTGGTACAGCCAAAAAACGTTTTATAGCAGAGAGAGAGAGAAGAGAGAGAGAGAGAGAGACAGAGACAGAGTAGAGGAGAGAGAGACAGAGTGAGAGAGAGAGAGTGTGTGTGTGTGTGTGGCGTGTGTGTATGTGCGTGTGTGTAGGTGTGTGGTGTGTGTGTGTGTGTGTTGTGTGTGTGGTGTTGTGGTGTGTGTGTTGTGTGTGTGTGTGTGTGTGTGTGTGTGTGTGTGTGTGTGTGTGTGTGTGTGTGTGTGTGTGTGTGTGTGTGTGTGTGTGTGTGTGTGGTGTGTTTTGGTGTGTTTGATGTATATATATATTATATATATATATATATATATATATATATATATATATGTTGTGTGTGTGTGTGGTGTGTGTGTGTGTGTGTGTGTGTGTGTGTGTGTGTGTGTGTGTGTGTGTTGTGCGTGAAGCCATTTAATAACCTTCCTGTTTGATGTTCTCAGTAAGATGTCTTCAGATAGATCAAAACCGATGTTCGCTGGATTAGACACACAAGAACCTTCAGGATGAGATAACTCGATGCTTAATGCAGTAAATATAAGCCAAATAAAAACAAAAAAAGTGTTGTATCCGACTTATTTCTGTAAAAAATCAGGATCAGTAAAACAGTTGAATTTTTTTTATGAAGAAAACAAACCAACAACGATGACAACAGACAGACACAGGCAAACAAACACAACGAAACAGTTAAAAAAAAAAAAAAGAAAAATTATAGAACATAAAAGAAACCAAACAAACAAACCAAACCAAACAACAAAAAACAAACAAACAAAAAATATCAACAACATAAAAAAAGACACTCCCCCAAACAACAACAACACCAATAACAACACAAACGAAGTAACAACAGCCTTTAAAAGAAAGTAAGAAAGAAAAAAAGAAACAAAAAACAAAAACAAACAAACAAAACAAACAAACAAACAAACAAAACAAACAAACAAAACAAACAAACAAACAAAAAACAAACAAACAAACAAACAAACAAAAACAAACAAACAAACAAAACAAACAAACAACAACAATACACAATCAAACGAACAAAACGAACAAACAAACAAACAACAAAACCAACTCCTACAAACACGAAAAAGCAAACAATCTGACTAAATAAATAAAGAAAGAAGGAATCTAAACAGAGAAGAAATAAACAACACAACAACAAATACACAATCGAAGACAAACAATCCCTAAAACAGAGAAGAAAGAATAACCAATCAACCAACCGAACAAACAAAAACAAAAACAAACAGAAAGACCCTGCAAAAACAAAAACAAAATCAAAACAAAAACCCAATCGCCATAAACAGCAAACAAACAGGGCCGAAACCAAACAAAGAAACAAACTGTTAATTCCGAAACAGGAAAGAAACGCACATGAAAAGAAAGAAAGAAAGAAAGAAACAAACAAACAAACAAAGCGAAAGAAAACAAACAAAAATAGACAAAAAACAAATACCCCCTCCAAAAAAAGAACAAATGATAACCCACAAAACAACCCCCAAACAAACAAACAAAGAAAAATAAACAACCCCAAACAGGAAACACTCTCCAAAGAAAGAAAGAACAGAAACACTCTCTAAAGAAAGAAAGAACAAACAAACAAACAAAAGAATGAACAATCAAACAAACACACTGGCAAACATGGAAGTAAACAAGGACATAAGCAAACAAACAAACAAACAACAAACAACAACTTTGCACACGTGAAATGTTATCTCTGTGGGCTGTCGACAATCAGTGTTATATTACTGTTTTTACAGCACCCTGAGAAAGAGCATCGCTGGTTACACAATACAAATTGATAAACTGCTGTCAGTAGTTTTTACAAGACACTTAGAAATAGCCTTACTGCACTGTACTTAGAAATAGCCTTATCACACTGTACTCAGAAATAGCCTCACTGCACTGTACTTAGAAATAGCATTACTGCACTGTACTTATAAATAGCCTACCTCACTGTACTTAGAAATAGCCTTACCTAACTGTACTTAGAAATAGCCTTACTGCACTGTACTTAGAAATAGCCTTACCACACTGTACTCAGAAATAGCCTTACCACACTGTACTTAGAAATAGCCTTACCACACTGTACTTATAAATAGCCTTACCACACTGTACTTAGAAATAGCCTTACTGCACTGTACTCAGAAATAGCCTTACCACAATGTACTCAGAAATAGCTTTACCACCTGTACTCAGAAATAGCCTTACTGCACTGTACTTAGAAAAAGCCTTACTGTACTGTGCTTAGAAATAGCCTTACCACACGGTACTTAGAAATAGCCTTACCACACTGTACTTAGAATAGCCTTACCACACTGTACTCAGAAATAGCCTTACCATACTGTACTCAGAATAGCCTAACTGCACTGTACTCAGAAAAAGCCTTATTGCACTGTACTCAGAAATAGAATTACTGCACTGTACTTAGAATAGCATACCACACTGTACTCAGAAATAGCCTTACCATACTGCACTCAGAAATAGCCTAACTGCACTGTACTCAGAAATAGCCTACCACACTGTACTCAGAAATAGCCTTACCATACTGCACTCAGAAATAGCCTAACTGCACTGTACTCAGAAATAGCCGAATTGCATTGTACTCAGAAATAGCCTTACAACACTGTACTCAGAAATAGCCTCATCACACTGTACTCAGAAATAGCCTTACTGCACTGTACTCAGAAATAGCCTTACTGCACTGTACTTAGAATAGCATTACTGCACTGTACTCAGAAATGCCTACCACACTGTACTCAGAAATAGCCTTACCATACTGCACTCAGAAATAGCCTAACTGCACTCTACTCAGAAATAGCCTAACTGCATTGTACTCAGAAATAGCCTTACAACACTGTACTCAGAAATAGCCTCACAACACTGTACTCAGAAATAGCCTTACTGCACTGTACTCAGAAATAGCCTCACCACACTGTATCAGAAATAGCCTTACCGCACTGTACTCAGAAATAGCCCTACCACACTGTACTCAGAAATAGCCTCACCGCACTGTACTCAGAAATGCCTTACCGCACTGTACTCAGAAATAGCCTTACCACACTGTACTTAGAAATAGCCTCACTGCACTGTACTCTGAAATAGCCTACCACACTGTACTCAGAAATAGCCTCACTGCACTGTACTTAGAAATAGCCTACCACACTGTACTCAGAAATAGCCTCACTGCACTGTACTCAGAAATAGCCTTACTGCACTGTACTCAGAAATAGCCTTACCACACTGTACTTAGAAATAGCCTTACTGCACTGTACTTAGAAATAGCCTACCACACTGTACTCAGAAATAGCCTTACCATACTGCACTCAGAAATAGCCTAACTGCACTGTACTCAAAAATAGCCTTACCGCACTGTACTCAGAAATAGCCTTACCACACTATACTTAGAAATAGCCTTACCGCACTGTACTCAGAAATAGCCTTACCACACTGTACTTAGAAATAGCCTTACCACACTGTACTCAGAAATAGCCTTACCATACTGTACTCAGAAATAGCCTTACCACACTGTACTTAGAAATAACCTAACTGCACTGTATTCAGAAATAGCCTAACTGCATTGTACTCAGAAATAGCCTTACAACACTGTACTCAGAATAGCCTCACTACACTGTACTCAGAAATAGCCTTACTGCACTGTACTCAGAAATAGCCTCACCACACTGTACTCAGAAATAGCCTTACCGCACTGTACTCAGAAATAGCCCTAACACTGTACTCAGAAATAGCCTCATCGCACTGTACTCAGAAATAGCCTTACCGCACTGTACTCAGAAATAGCCTTACTGCACTGTACTCAGAAATAGCCTACCACACTGTACTTAGAAATAGCCTCACTGCACTGTACTCAGAAACTAGCCTTACCACACTGTACTTAGAAATATAGCACTTACTGCAACTGTACTTAGAAATAGCCTTACTAGCCACTGCTACGTACTTAGAAATAGTCCTTACACTACCACACTGTACTCAGAAATAGCCTTACCCACTGTACTTAGAAATAGCCTCAACCACACTGTACATTAGAAATAGCCTTACTGCACTGTACTCAGAAATAGCATTACTGCACTGTACTTAGAAATAGCCTCACTGCACTGTACTCTAGAAATAGCCTTACTGCACTGTACTCAGAAATAGCTTCACTGCATGTACTTAGAAATACCTTACTGCACTGTACTTAGAAATAGCTTACTGCACTGTACTTAGAAATAGCTTACTGCACTGTACTTAGAAATAGCCTTACCACACTGTACTTGAAATAGCTTACTGCACTGTACTTAGAAATAGCCTTACTGACACTGTACTTCAGAAATAGCATTACTGCACTGTACTCAGAAATAGCCTTACTGCACTGTACTTAGAAATAGCTTACCCACTGTACTCAGAAATAGCCTTACCACACTGTACTCAGAAATAGCCTACTCACTGTACTTAGAAATAGCCTTACTCCACTGTACTCAGAATAGCCTTACCACACTGTACTTAGAAATAGCCTTACCACAATGTACTCAGAAATAGCTTTACCACCTGTACTTCAGAAATAGCCTTACTGCACTGTACTTAGAAAACAGCCTTACAAATGTACTAGAAACTAGCCTTACCAACAACGTAGACTTAGAAATAGCCTACTCACTGTACTAGAAATAGCCTTACCACACTGTACTCAGAAATAGCCTTACCACTATGTACTCAGAATACTACTACTGCAGAATAGCTACCCACTGTACTCAGAAAAGCCTAACGTACTAGAATGCTACCACTGTACTAAATAGCCTTACTGCACTGTACTCAGAAATAGCCTTACTGCACTGTACTTAGAAATAGCCCAATACCAAACCAGCACTGTACTCAGAAATAGCCTTACCATACTGCACTCAGAAATAGCCTACTGCACTGTACTCAGAAATAGCCTACCACACTGTACTCAGAAATAGCCTTACCATACTGTACTCTAGAAATAGCCTAACTGCACTGTACTCAGAAATAGCCGAATGCATTGTTACTCGAAATAGCCTTACAACACTGTACTCAGAAATAGCCTCTCACACTGTACTCAGAAATAGCCTTACTGCACTGTACTCAGAAATAGCTTACGACACTGTACTTAAATTACTAGATTACTAGCACCTGTACTCAGAAATAGCCTACCACACTGTACTCAGAAATAGCCTTACCATACTGCACTCAGAAATAGCCTACACTGCACTTACTCAGAAATAGCCTAACTGCATTGTACTCAGAAATAGCCTTACAACACTGTACTCAGAAATAGCCTCACACACTGTACTCAGAAATAGCCTTACTGCACTGTACTCAGAAATAGCCTCACCACACTGTACTCAGAAATAGCCTTACCGCACTGTACTCAGAAATAGCCCTACCACACTGTACTCAGAAATAGCCTCACCGCACTGTACTCAGAAATAGCCTTACCGCACTGTACTCAGAAATAGCCTTACCACACTGTACTTAGAAATAGCCTCACTGCACTGTACTCTGAAATAGCCTACCACACTGTACTCAGAAATAGCCTCACTGCACTGTACTTAGAAATAGCCTACCACACTGTACTCAGAAATAGCCTCACTGCACTGTACTCAGAAATAGCCTTACTGCACTGTACTCAGAAATAGCCTTACACACATGTACTTAGAAATAGCCTTACTGCACTGTACTTAGAAATAGCCTACCACACTGTACTCAGAAATAGCCTTACCATACTGCACTCAGAAATAGCCTAACTGCACTGTACTCAAAATAGCCTTACCGCACTGTACTCAGAAATAGCCTTACCACACTATACTTAGAAATAGCCTTACCGCACTGTACTCAGAAATAGCCTTACCACACTGTACTTAGAAATAGCCTTACCACACTGTACTCAGAAATAGCCTTACCATACTGTACTCAGAAATAGCCTTACCACACTGTACTTAGAAATAACCTAACTGCACTGTATTCAGAAATAGCCTAACTGCATTGTACTCAGAAATAGCCTTACAACACTGTACTCAGAAATAGCCTCACTACACTGTACTCAGAAATAGCCTTACTGCACTGTACTCAGAAATAGCCTCACCACACTGTACTCAGAAATAGCCTTACCGCACTGTACTCAGAAATAGCCCTACCACACTGTACTCAGAAATAGCCTCATCGCACTGTACTCAGAAATAGCCTACCGCACTGTACTCAGAAATAGCCTTACTGCACTGTACTCAGAAATAGCCTTACCACACTGTACTTAGAAATAGCCTCACTGCACTGTACTCAGAAATAGCCTCACTGCACTGTACTGAGAAATAGCCTTACCACATGTACTTAGAAATAGGCTTACCGCACTGTACTCAGAAATAGCCTCACTGCTTAGAAATAGCCTTACTGCACTGTACTTAAAAATAGCCTCACTGCACTGTACTTAGAAATAGCCTCACTGCACTGTACTTAGAAATAGCCTTACCACATTGTACTTAGAAATAGGCTTACCGCACTGTACTCAGAAATAGCCTCACTGCTTAAAAATAGCCTTACTGCACTGTACTTAGAAATAGCCTCACTGCACTCTACTCAGAAATAGCATTACTGCACTGTACTTAGAAATAGCCTCACTGCACTGTACTCAGAAATAGCCTTACCACACTGTACTCAGAAATAGCCTTACCACATTGTACTCAGAAATAGCCTTACCACACTGTCAGAAATAACCTTACCACACTGTACTCAGAAATAGCCTTACAACACTGTACTCAGAAATAGCCTTTCCACACTGTACTGAGAAAGAGCCTCACTGCACTGTACTCAGAAATAGCCTTACAACACTGTACTCAGAAATATCCTTACCACACTGTACTCAGAAATAGCCTTACTGCACTGTACTCAGAAATAGCCTTACCACACTGTACTTATAAATAGCCTTACTGCACTGTACTCAGAAATAGCCACACCACACTGTACTCTGAAATAGCCTTACCACACTGTGCTTAGAAATAGCCTTACCACACTGTACTCAGAAATAGCCGTACCACACTCTACTCAGAAATAGCTTTACCACACTGCACTCAGAAATAGCTTTACCACACTGTACTTAGAAATAGCCTCACCACACTGTACTTAGAAATAGCCTTACCGCACTGTACTTAGAAATAGCCTTACCACACTGTACTTAGAAATAGCCTGACCGCACTGTACTTAGAAATAGCCTCACCACACTGTACTCAGAAATAGCCTTACTGCACTGTACTCAGAAATAGCCTTACCACACTATACTCAGAAATAGCCTTACCACACTGTACTCAGAAGTAGCGTCACCGCACTGTACTCAGAAATAGCCTCACCGCACTGTACTCAGAAATAGCCTTACCACACTGTACTCAGAAATAGCCTCATGGCACTGTACTCAGAAATAGCCTCACCGCACTGTACTCAGAAATAGCCTCACCGCACTGTACTCAGAAATAGCCTCACCGCACTGTACTCAGAATAGCCTCACCGCACTGTACTCAGAAATAGCCTTACCGCACTGTACTCAGAAATAGCCTCACCGCACTGTACTCAGAAATAGCCTCACCGTACTGTACTCAGAAATAGCCTCACCGTACTGTACTCAGAAATAGCCTCACCGTACTGTACTCAGAAATAGCCTCACCGTACTGTACTCAGAAATAGCCTCACCGCACTATATACGACTTGATAAACTGGAGTCAGTGGCTGTAGTCTGCTCAAAAAGATTGTCCTAATCTGGTTGATAAATTCAAATACCTGGGAACGGTCATTTCATCAGACGGCAGATGCACATCGGAAATAGCCGGCAGAATCGGCCAAGCCAAAACAGCATTCAAGAAGATGACAAGCATTCTTACCAACAAATGCCTCTGAATTAACATCAGGAAGAGAGTTCTTGAATGTTATATAGAACCAATACTGTTGTACGGATGCGAGGCGTGGACAGTCACAAACAAAGCCAGAACAAGATTGAGGCAGCCGAGATGTGGTTTCTAAGAAGAATGTTGAGAGTTCCACGGACAGCAAAGAAAACAAACGAGACAGTCTTGATGGAGGCAGACACAAGTAGATCACTCATAAGGAAGAATAGGAAAAGACAGGCAACATTTATAGGCCATTTTATGAGGAAGGGGGATTTGGAGCACCTGGTCACAACGGGAAAGCTGGAGGGAAAGAGAGCACCGGGTAGACCCAGGGAGAAAATGCTGGACGTACTTGCAGAGTGGCTGGGGATGAGGAGGGTGGGGGAGATGCTAGGGGCAACGAGAGATAGAGACAGATGGAAGTCCATGATCGCCAACGCCATGCGGCACGGCACCTGATGATGATGATGAATCTGGAAGGTTCCATGAGTTTGCACACATTTTATGCCCGCGGAAAAGGGATCGTAACTGTTCATGGATCACACAAACAAACAAACAAACACACACACACACACACACACACACACACACACACACACACACACACACACACACACACACACACACACACACACGAACAAACAAACACACACACAAGCACACACAGAACACACACTCACACACACAGACACACACACACAAACACACACACAGATACACACATACAGACACACATACAGACACATACACACGCACGCAAGCACCCCCCTCCCACACACACACACACACACACACACACACACACACAAGAAGAAGAAGAACGACAGCAACAAACAAACAAACAAACAAAAAACAAAACAACTGTAGAACGAAACAATTGACGACAATATCAAAATCTAGACTTGCTTCCCGTTAGTGTTTTCGATCTTGGAGAAAAGAAGCTTTTTCAGTGTGGCTTGACTATTTTCTTTTTATACCTGTTATCTCTTAGCGTGTCTGTCCATTTATTCTGTGGCCTTGAAAGCCCAGTGGTGAGCACGTCATGCTGATGATTTATGGGCCGTGGGTCTGACCCTCGGGCGAGCCACTCTTACAACCCATATGTTAGATACGACCTCAGGGTGTGGCCAAGCTCATGGATTTATGTACGGGCTAAAAGCATGTGCCATGATCATTCTGGATCTTCTCTATCACATGGCGCCAGTGGCGTGTTTGTGCATATGGAATTCTTTCCAAGCGCGGAGACCTCATCTTGAGAAACTGAAACTGAAAAATTGATAGTGATAGAAAAAATGTGCGCGCAGGAAGAGAGAGAGAGAGGGAGGGAGGGAGGAGAGAGAGAGACAAACAGAGACAGACAGACAGACAGACAGACAAAGGCAGAGAGAGTGAGTGAGTGAGAGACAGAGAGAGAGAGAGAGACAGAGAGAGAGAGACAGAGACAGAGAGACAGAAGAACAGAGAGACAGATACAGAGAACGAGAAAGAGAAAGAGAGAGACAGAGAG
>JAPXFY010000023.1:15441185-15448685 GCA_030674185.1 Monoplex corrugatus | reverse complement strand
AGAGAGAGAGTGGAAGGAAGAGAAAAGAGGAGAGAGAGAGAGTGGAAGGAAGAGGATAGAGAGAGAGAGAGTGGAAGGAAGAGGACAGAGAGAGAGAGTGGAAGGAAGAGGACAGAGAGAGAGAGAGAGAGTGGAAGGAAGAGGAGAGAGAGAGAGAGTGGAAGGAAGAGGAGAGAGAGAGTGGAAGGAAGAGGACAGAGAGAGAGAGAGAGTGGAAGGAAGAGGACAGCGAGAGAGAGAGAGTGGAAGGAAGAGGACAGAGAGATAGAGAGAGTGGAAGGAAGAGGAGAGAGAGAGAGAGAGTGGAAGGAAGAGGAAGAGAGAGAGAGAGTGGAAGGAAGAGGAGAGAGAGAGAGAGTGGAAGGAAGAGGACAGAGAGAGAGAGAGAGAGAGTGGCAGGAAGAGGACAGAGAGAGAGAGAGTGGAAGGAAGAGGACAGAGAGAGAGAGAGAGTGGAAGGAAGAGGAGAGAGAGAGAGAGAGTGGAAGGAAGAGGAGAGAGAGAGAGAGAGTGGCAGGAAGAGGACAGAGAGAGAGAGTGGAAGGAAGAGGAGAGAGAGAGAGAGAGAGTGGCAGGAAGAGGACAGAGAGAGAGAGAGAGTGGAAGGAAGAGGACAGAGAGAGAGAGAGAGTGGAAGGAAGAGGACAGAGAGAGAGAGAGTGGCAGGAAGAGGACAGAGAGAGAGAGAGAGTGGAAGGAAGAGGACAGAGAGAGAGAGTGGAAGGAAGAGGAGAGAGAGAGAGAGAGTGGAAGGAAGAGGAGAGAGAGAGAGAGAGAGAGTGGAAGGAAGAGGAGAGAGAGAGAGAGAGAGTGGAAGGAAGAGGAGAGAGAGAGAGAGAGTGGAAGGAAGAGGAGAAAGAGAGAGAAAGAGTGAGAGAGAGAGAGGGGGAACAGACAGACAGACAGACAGACAGATAAAGAAGGAAAGAATCGTTTAATGATTAAACCTGTGACAGATTCGTTTCAAGGGGGGGGGGGGGGGGGGGAGCGTGGATGTCAAAATCAATAGTCATGTACAATGCATAACATCGACATAAAGAGAACACACGGAACGGTCATTTAAGGAAATCCGTTTTGAAGTAGAACGGAAAAAGTTAAGTACTCATAAACTGTACCTACTTTACATGTAAGAGGATTTTTTAAACAATTCTAGGCTCATCTCCTGTTTTCAACTCCGGTTTGCTGATCTCATCAGTCACCACCTGGCGCTGTTCAATTAACCCTTTGACTCCGCACCCTGTCCATCAGCATCCTGCATTGTCAACCATGCTAGCAAAGCAAAACTTAACCCTTTGACTCCTGCACCCTGTCCACTAGCATCCTGCACTGTTAACCATGCTAGCAAAGCAAAAACTTAACCCTTTGACTCCCTCACCCTGTCCATCAGCACCCTGCACTGTCAACCATGCTAGCAAAGCAAAAACCTAACCCTTTGACTCCCTCACCCTGTCCACAAGCATTCTGCACTGTTAACCATGCTAGAAACGCAAAAACTTAACCCTTTGACTCCCGCACCCTGTCCACCAGCATCCTGCACTGTTAACCATGCTAGCAAAGCAAAAACTTAACCCTTTGACTCCCTCACCCTGTCCACCAGCATCCTGCACTGTTAACCATGCTAGCAAAGCAAAAACTTAACCCTTTGACTCCCTGGATAGGGTGAGGGAATCACAGGGTTAAGTTTTTTTTTAGTTAATGGATACGGCGTGGGAGTCAAAGGGTTAAAAACTGAGTACATAGATTTTGCTATGTCAAGCACTGATTGGATTTGCTGGCTTACAGAACTCTGCCTATCATTTCATCTTTAAGCACTCGAACTTCTTGGCTAAACTCATTCTAATGTTTACTTCTGAATAAGTCATGTTTTTTATCACCCACTTTCTCGTTGCATAGTGGGCATAAAAGCTGTATTGATAACTCATCACGGTTATAATGGAGTCTTTAGAGTCTTTCCTTATCCGAACCTCCTCACCCTATCCACCAGCTTCCTACAGGAGAGAGAGAGAGAGAGGAAAACAGAGAGTGAGAGAGAGAGGAAGAGAGGGACAGAGAAAGGGAGACAGACAGAAAGACAGACAGCTTTGCTAGCATGGTTGACAGTGCAGGATGCTAGTGGACAGGGTGCGGGAGTCAAAGGGTTAAGTTTTTGCTTTGCTGGCGTGGTTGACAATGCAGGATGCTGGTGGACAGGTGCGGGAGTGGCTCACGTGCTGCGCAGGGCGTGGCTTAAATAGCTATCCTGTGTCATTCACTGTACCGGGTCTTTGGTACTGGGCATACGTCATGCTCTCTGCACTGTCAATCACATGTTGATTAACACAGGAACACACCACCTGAAGAGTTATGGCCCCTGAACCCCTGTATGGCACACCTTCACAAACACATTACTCAGAAAAAGCGAAACGAAACAAAACAAAACAAAACTATAATGGCTACCTGGCTGAACCTGTCTCTCAGTGAAAAAAAAAAAAACTAAAACGGTATTCCATAGACCGTTAGAACAACGAGGCGGGAAGACAACTCTGTACAGCAATCCCAATACATAAATGATGACTTACGGCTCCAAATGGAGCTTACGCTGTTTCGATTTTCGTATAAAACTCGTGATAAACACGGGATGAAATTTTCCAAATTCTGCTGCGATGGTCTTAAGCCGAGCTTGACATTGTGAATATCAGTCGACAGTCTCGTTAATCAGCCCAATTTGCCACAAATTTCAATGTGTCGCTTTTTCTTTCTTACTGCGTTTTCATTCCATGGCGGTCACAGTTCCGTCCCCCATCTCCCCGAAAGAGAGAGACAGAGAAGAGAGACAGGGACAGAGAGAGAGAGAGCGCGAGGAGAGGAAAGAGAGAGCGAGAGAGAGGAGGCGAGAGAGACAGACAGACAGAGAGAGAGCTAGAGAGAGAGAGAGACAGACAGACAGACAACAGAGAGGCACACACAGAGAGGGTGAGAGAGAGAGGAAGAGAGGGAGAGCTAGAGAGAGAGAGCGAGAGAGAGAGAGAGAGACAGAGAGAGACAGAAGAGAGAGAGGGTGAGAGAGAGAGGAAGAGAGGGAGAGCTAGAGACAGAGAGCGAGAGAGAGAGAGAGCGAGAGAGAGAGAGAGAGAGAGCGAGAGAGACAGAAAGACAGCGAGAGCTAGAGAGAGGAGAGAGAGAGAGGAAGCGAGACAGAGAGAGAGAGAGAGCAGAGACAAGAGAGAGACTAGAGAGAGAGAGAGAGAGCTAGAGAGAGAGAGAGAGAAGGAAGCGAGACAGAGACAGAGAGAGAGCTAGAGACAGAGGAGAGAGAGAGAGAGAGAGACTAGAGAGAGACGAGAGAGAGGAAGCGAGACAGAGACAGAGAGAGAGCTAGAGACAGAGAGAGAGAGAGAAGCTAGAGACAGAGAGAGAGAGAGAGCTAGAGACAAGAGAGAGAGAGAGAGAGAGAGCTAGAGAGAGAAGAGAGAGAGAGCTAGAGACAGGAGAGAGAGAGAGAGCTAGAGACAGAGAGAGAGAGAACTAGAGAGAGAGAGAGAAAACTAGAGAGAGAGAGAGAGAGACAGAGAGCGAGAGAGGTTCTGTCCACTTCTTCCGATAGAGAGAGAGAGAGAAAGAAAGAGCGAGAGAGAAAGCGAGAGAGGAAGCGAGAGAGAGAGAGAGAGAAAGACAGAGAGAGAGAGAGGAAGACAGAGAGAGCGAAAGAGAGGAAGACAGAGAGAGAGAGGAAGACAGAGAGGAGAGAGAGAGAGAGAGAAAGAGAAGAGCAGACAGAGAGACAGAAAGACGGAGAGACAGAGACATACAGAGAGACAGACAGACAGAGAGACAGAAAACAGACACACAGACAGACAGACACAGACAGACAGACAGACACACAGAGGAAGCGAGGAGGCAGACGACAGGCCAATATTGTCAAATGTTTGTCAGACTTCATCAAAGTTTTGAAAGGATTCGGTCAGTTCAGTGGGCACAGTTTTTAGTCACTGAAGTCAATCCTTCAACAGTCTCCAAAGGATTCAGTCACCTCACTCTGTTTTCTTCCAGGTAGACTTTTCAGTGACTATCTAACTTCACATCTGTGTTCAAGTAATAACTGAACAATTGGGGCTTCTTGTGATTTCTTGGCGACGGGTTGTGCGTGGGGGTTGGCCGGGGGGGGGGGGAGGGGGAGGGAGAAGGGGAAGGGAGGTGGAAAAAGATTAAAAATGGAATAAAAAAAAAGAAACCATATACACACGCACAGATATACACGTGTAGGCAACACACACACACACACACACACACACACACACACACACACACACACACACACACACACACACACACACGCACGCACGCACACACACGCACACGGTGGATCTCAGTACTCAGTTGGTTGAGCGTCGGATTCTCAGCTATGTTGTGATTCGAATCCCGGGGGTGCGCTACGTTAAACTGCCTTCGACTGTTCCATCTTAACATCATGTTGTTCGGGTAGTGTCGGTATAGGATTAGATAAGTCCCCCGTCCCCACTACTGCATTAAAAATGGCCTTCTACTGTCCCATCTTAACATCATCGTTGTTCTGGTGGAGTCAGTATAGGATTAGACAAGTCCCCCTTTCCCCACTTCCCTGGGATGGTTATCCCGTTGGCCATATTCACCTGGTGGGTGTCGACGTAAAACTGAACCAAATCAATCAATCAATCAACACCGCGCACAACACATACACGGTCACACACACACACACAACACACACAACACACACACACATACACACACACACACACACACACACACACACACACACACACCACACACACACACACACACACACACACACAACAAACACACACACACACACACACACACATACACACACACACACACACCCCACACACACCACACACACACCACACACACACACACACACACACCACACACACACACACACAATGCCCCTCGCATGCATGCACGCACACACAAAAAATACTTTCTCCTTGATGTCAGCTGATAGGCATTTGTTAGTAAGAACGCTTTTCTGTTTCTTGAATGCTGTTTCAGCTTGCCCTATTCTCTGCTATTTCTACTGCGCATCTGCTGTCTGCTGAGATGAATGTTCCCAGATATTTAAACGTGTCATCTTGTCTTAATGTAGTGGTGTTTGTTGTTATTTTACATTGTGTGTGTGTTACTGATTACCATGACCTAAGTGTTCTTAGAATTAGAACGCGTATTTAATACAACCAGACAAGACACATTTTCGGTCAACTGGCCTTTGTCAAGCGTAAACGTAAGATCACAAACGAAACAAACACCAAATACAAGAATTAGGGGAAAAAGGCTTAAACTTCGTGCTGCTTGTCCAGAGTGAAAAATGACAAATAAAATCATAATGTGTTTGTGAGTACTTCTATTATATTCACAAGATTTTGTAGGTCTTTTTTCATTTTCTCTATAATTAGAACGTTGTCAACTGCACAACAAAGATTGTTTTCATTTTTCCTCCAACCTCTATCCCAGGGCATTAATCACAAACACATTATATTTGGCTATTTGGCTCTTAGGTAATTTAGGCTCGTTTTATATGTCCTAGTGTCCTTAGTTGTGTTTTAATTTATATTCAGGTATGTTTTTTAATCCCCTGTGTGATCAAGAATGTTGAGAGTTCCATGGACAGCAAAGAAAACGAACGAGACAGTCTTGATGGAGGCAGACACAAGCCGATCATTCATAAGGAAGATTAGGAAAAGACAGGCAACATTTATAGGACATTTTATGAGGAAGGGGGATTTGGAGCACCTGGTCACAACGGGAAAGCTGGAGGGAAAAAGAGCACCGGGTAGACCCAGGGAGAAGATGCTGGACGGACTTGCAGAGTGACTGGGGACGAGGAGGGTGGGGGAGATGCTAGGGGCAACGAGAGATAGAGACAGATGGAAATCCATGATCGCCAACGCCATGCGGCAGGGCACCTGATGATCAATTGGACGGAGCGGTCAACATCAGGGCACTTCCGTAGATTATGTGCACGAATGCATTGATGTGTGTACTGAATTTTCTTTTCTTTTTTTCCTTGTTGAAGTAGTGTGTTTTGAAATGGTTGTAACCCTGATATGGCTCTACTCAGTCTGCTGGGCTTTAAACAAAATTAACAATAATAATTGTAACAGTGTGTGTGTGTGTGTGTGTGTGTGTGTGTGTGTGTGTGTGTGTGTGTGTGTGTGTGTGTGTGTGTGTGTGTGTGTGTGTGTGTGTGTTGTGTGTGTGTGTGTGTGTGTGTGTGTGTGGTGTGTGTGTGTGTGTGTGGTGTGTGTTGTGTTGTGTGAGTGTATTTGTGTGTGGTGTTTGTGTGTGGTGGTGTAGTGATGGTGGTGTGTGTGGTGGTGGTGGTGGTGGTGTGTGTGTGTGTGTGTGTGTGTGTGTGTGTGTGTGTTGTGCGTGTGTGTGCGTGTGGGGTGTGGGGTGTGTTATGTGTATAGTGTGTGTGTGTGGGCCCGTGCAGTGTGTATTTGTGCATTGTGTGTGTGTGTGTGTGTGTTGTGTGTGTGTGTGGTGTGTGATCGTGTGCTGTGCGTGTGCCTCCGCGTGCGTGCGTGCGTGCGTGCGTGCATGCATTTACCCTCTGCAACTAACAATCATGTTGTTTCGTGTTGTTGCAGACAGTGACGTCAGTCAAGCGCCTTCAGATTTCCCAGTGCTGACGTCAGTCATCTAGCAAAACATATCAACACAGTAACGTCATGTCTAACAGGTATCTCCTTTTGTACTACAGCACATTTCACTGTACTACACAGTGTTCTTTGTGTTTACACTGTACTACACTGTGTTCTTTGTGTTTACACTGTACTACACTGTGTTCTTTGTGTTTACACTGTACTACACAGTGTTCTTTGTGTTTACACTGTACTACACAGTGTTCTTTGTGTTCACACTGTACTACACAGTGCTCTTTGTGTTCACACTGTACTACACAGTGCTCTTTGTGTTCACACTGTACTACACAGTGCTCTTTGTGTTTACACTGTACTACACAGTGCTCTTTGTGTTTACACTGTACTACACAGTGTTCTTTGTGTTCACACTGTACTAAACAGTGCTCTTTGTGTTTACACTGCACTACACAGTGCTCTTTGTGTTCACACTGTACTACACAGTGTTCTTTGTGTTTACATTGTACTACACAGTGCTCTTTGTGTTTACACTGTACTACACAGTGCTCTTTGTGTTCACACTGTACTACACAGTGCTCTTTGTGTTTACATTATACTACACAGTGCTCTTTGTGTTCACACTGTACTACACAGTGCTCTTTGTGTTTACATTATACTACACAGTGCTCTTTGTGTTTACACTGTACTACACATTGTTCTTTGTGTTTACACTGTACTACACATTGTTCTTTGTGTTTACACTGTACTACACAGTGCTCTTTGTGTTTACACTGTACTACACAGTGCTCTTTGTGTTTACACTGTACTACACATTGTTCTTTGTGTTTACACTGTACTACACAGTGCTCTTTGTGTTTACACT
>JAPXFY010000023.1:15428685-15436185 GCA_030674185.1 Monoplex corrugatus | reverse complement strand
TTATTTACAAGGAATGCTTCTTTTTCTACATTTTTTTCATATCCGTCGATTATGCACTGTATACATTTCAAGAAGTTTGTAAATGTTATGTATTTGAAAAGAATAAAAACAAGTTAAACACACACACAAAATCTGCATCCTTTAGTCACCACACGGTACCCATACAGAATGGAACTCGAACCTTTCGATGGAAAGTCCAATGTCCTAACCTAACGGTTATCACACCTGTCATGTTTTTAGTTTGACATCAAAACAAAATTTGGCGAGTGTGTCTATTTGCTTTTTCGTTACTTTTTAAACATTTTATCTACTTTTTAAAAAAAAAAGAATTACTCATTCCCTACGACGCCATTAAACATTCATTTGGTGCTTAAAAAAGGAAATAATTCTTAATCTGTAGTTTATGAGACGAACATTTTCCATTCTTAGTTAACAATGGGGTTTGAAAGCTTGCAAAGTTTGCACTTATTTCTGGTTTCATGAATTATAAAATACAATGTTTACAAGACATATTTAAAAGGACAATGACCTTTCTTCTCTGGCAGAGAGCTATGTACAGTAACTGACATATTCTTTGCTCTTTGTAAGCCATTCTGTTCATGGGTTATGGGTTTTGTAAGCCATTCTGTCCATGGGTTATGGGTTTTGTAAGCTATTCTATCCATGGGTTATGGGTTTTGTAAGCTATTCTATCCATGGGTTATGGGTTTTGTCAGCCATTCTGTCCATGGGTTATGGGTTTTGTAAGCCATTCTGTTTATGGGTTGTGGGTATTGTAAGCCATTCTGTTCATGGGTTATGGGTTTTGTAAGCCATTCTATCCATGGGTTGTGGGTTTTGTAAGCCATTATGTTCATGGGTTATGGGTTTTGTCAGCCATTCTATCCATCGGTTATGGGTTTTGTAAGCCATTCTGTTCATGGGTTATGGTTTTGTAAGCCATTCTGTTTATGGGTTGTGGGTTTTAAGCCATTCTGTTCATGGGTTATGGGTTTTGTAAGTATTCTGTTCATGGGTTGTGGGTTTTGTAAGCCATTCTGTTCATGGGTTATGGGTTTTGTAAGCATTCTGTTCATGGGTTGTGGGTTTTGTAAGCCATTCTGTTCATGGGTTATGGGTTTTGTAAGCCATTCTATCCATGGGTTGTGGGTTTTATAAGCCATTCTGTTCATGGGTTATGGGTTTTGTAAGCCATTCTATCCATCGGTTATGGGTTTTGTAAGCCATTCTGTTCATGGGTTATGGGTTTTGTAAGCCATTCTGTTTATGGGTTGTGGGTTTTGTAAGCCATTCTGTTCATGGGTTATGGGTTTTGTAAGTATTCTGTTCATGGGTTGTGGGTTTTGTAAGCCATTCTGTTCATGGGTTATGGGTTTTGTAAGCATTCTGTTCATGGGTTGTGGGTTTTGTAAGCCATTCTGTTCATGGGTTATGGGTTATGTAAGCCATTCTGTTCATGGGTTATGGGTTTTGTAAGCCATTCTGTTCATGGGTTGTGGGTTTTGTAAACCATTCTGTTCATGGGTTGTGGGTTTTGTAAGCCATTCTGTTCATGGGTTATGGGTTTTGTAAGCCATTCTGTTCATGGGTTATGGGTTTTGTAAGCCATTCTATCCATGGGTTGTGGGTTTTGTAAGCCATTTGTTCATAGGTTATGAGTTTTGTAAGCCATTCTATCCACGGGTTATGGGTTTTGTAAGCCATTCTATCCATGGGTTATGGGCTTTGTAAACCACTCTATCCATGGGTTATGGGTTTTTAAGCCATTCTGTCTATGGGTTTTGGGTTTTGTAAGTCATTCTCTCAATGGGTAAGGGGTTTTTGAAAACAGTTTGGTGTATAGAAATATATCATACAGTTACCACACACAGCACGCGCACACGTGCGCCACCACACACACACACACACACACACACACACACACACACACACACACACACACACACACACACACACACACACATACACACACACACATATATACATACGTATATATACATACATACATACATACATACATACATACATACATACATACATACATACATACATACATACATACATAAATGGTAGGTAGGTAGGCCTCCCTCGGTCATGGCTGACCATGGTTAAAGTACATCCGTTCTAATGTCTAGATGGGCTGTCTGCTTGGTCCTAGCAGCGTCGCCTGTGACTGTAGAGACCAATGCGGGAGAGGCAGTCTCTGTCGCAGCGGTCGCATGTGTATGTTGATGCTGGCCTGTTGGTTGTCATCCCTTTTCTGCGAACTCGCATTTCTGCTGCAGCAGCTGACAGTTTATCCTCACCAATCCGCAGCTGTTTCTTGAGAGTGGTTCTCCAGCTGTTGCGGTCGTCTGCGAGGTCCTCCCAGGACTCAGTGTCAATCTCAAGTGCCTTCAAGTCACGTTTGCAAACATCTTTGTATCTCAGCTGTGGGCGGCCAATGTTTCTCTGCCCTGTGGCAAGCTCACCATAAAGGATGTCTTTTGGGATGCGACCATCTTCCATGCGGCGAACGTGGCCCAACCAGCGCAGCCGACGCTGTCTCAGCATGGTATGCATGGTTGGGAGGCCAGCGCGGGTCAGGACTTGGTGTTGGTCACCTTGTCTTGCTAGGAAATGCGAGTATGCGCCGTAGGCTTCTCAGGTGAAAGGTATTGAGCCTTTTCTCCTGATGAGCACGCGTGGTCCACGCCTCGCTGCCATACAGCAAGGTGCTGAGGACACAGGCGTTGTATACAGCCATCTTTGTCTTCTTGGTCAGCTTGGGATTTGTCCACACTCTTTGTGTGAGGCGGGCTAGTGTTGTGCTGCCTTCCCGATCCTCTTGTCAATCTCTGTGTCAAGAGAGAGGTTATCGGTGATGGTGGACCCAAGATATGTGAATTGATGGATGGCTTCAAGCTCGTAGTCATCAATGGTGATGGCTGGTGGAGATGGCGTGTCTGGCCCAGGACGTTTGTCTTCTTAAGACTGATGGTCAGACCAAAATCTTTGCAGGCCTGGGAGAAGCGGTCCATTAGCGACTGCAAGTCCCGCTGAGTATGGGTCACAACTGCGGCATCGTCGGCAAATAGCATGTCTCTGATGAGGGCTTCACGGACCTTTGTCCTTGCTCTGAGGCGGGCGAGGTTGAAGAGCCTGCCATCTGATCTGGTCCGCAGGTGGATCCCTTCTTGCGCTGTGCTGAACGCATGCCTCAGGAGGAGAGCGAAGAAGATTCCAAAGAGGGTTGGGCAGACGCAGCTTGTTTCACACCGCTGCGTACGTCGAAGGGCTTGGAGAGGTTTCCGTTGAACTGCACCGTCCCTTTCATGTTTGAGTGGAAGGACTCAATTAAGCTGTGCAGTTTGGGGGGGGCAGCCGATTTTTCGGAGAGCCCTGAAAAGGCCATCTCTGTTGACAAGGTCAAAGGCCTTGGTGAGGTCAATGAATGCCACATACAGGGGCATCCGCTGCTCTCTGCACTTCTCCTGGATTTGGCGAAGGGAAAAGACCATGTCTACCGTGGATCTCTCTGCTCGAAAACCACACTGTGATTCTGGGTAGACACGTTCAGCCAGTTTCTGCAGGCGGATTAGGAGGACCCGAGCACAGACTTTGCCAACAATGCTGAGGAGCGAGATACCTCTGTAGTTGTTGCAGTCGCTCTTTTCGCCCTTGTTTTTGTACAAGGTGACGATCTTGACGTCCCTCATGTCCTGCGGTACAGCTCCCTCATTCCAACACTGACAGAGGACTGCGTGCAAAGGGTGCAGAAGAGAAGTCTTGCAGTGCTTGATGTGGTCTCGGGGAATTCCGTCGTTGCCAGGTGCCTTCCCTGATGCCAGGCTATCAATGGCCTTGCTGAGTTCGTCCACAGTTGGCTCTGCGTCAAGTTCTTCTATTACCGGCATGCACTTGATGGCATCGAGGGCTGAGGGGGACACCATGTTCTGTATGGAGTAGAGGTCGGAGTAGTGTTCCGCCCAATTTCCATCTGTTGGTTAGGATCGCTGATTACTTCCCCAGTGGAGGATTTGAGGGGGGCGATCTTGCTCTGTGTTGGTCCCAGTGCCTTCTTGATGCCATCATACAATCTTCGGATGTTGCCTCTTTCAGCAGCACTCTGTATCTCTTCGCTGAGTTCTGTCCAGTATTCGTTTGCACAGCGCCTGGCGTTAAGCTGAACCTTACTCCTGGCAACTCTGAGGATTTGCAGGTTCTTCTCACTGGGTGACCGCTTATACTCGGTGAGTGCGGCGCGCTTGGCCTCAACAGTGGTAGTCATCTCTGATGATTTGGCCTCAAACCAGTCGTGGGACTTCACAGTTTTCTTCCCAAACGTGGCTATAGCAATGCGGTGCATGGTGTCTCGTAGCGTTTCCCATCTCTCTGTGGCAGAGTCTCTGGGCTGCAATGCATCGTATTCTCTCTCAAAGACCTCTGCGAACTGTTCTACAAGATCTGGCTGAGACATCTTGCTGACGTCAATGCGAGGGTTCCCTTGTTTCTTGGAGCAGTGGAACTTCTTTGGTTGCAGCCTGATCTTGCAACATTCCAGAGAGTGGTCTGTGTCGCAGTCTGCGCTGTGATAAGAGCGAGTGTGGAGAACGTTTTTGATAGCGGCACGTCTTACTAGTATCAAATCCAGTTGGTGCCAATGTTTTGAGCGCGGGTGCCTCCAGGAGACTTTGTGTTGAGGCTTAGTCTTGAAGAAGGAGTTGGCGATGCACAGTTCATGGCAGGCGCTAAAACTCAAGCAGTCGCTGTCCATTCTCATTCATTTTCCCCACTCCAAAGGAACCGAGGCAGGAGGGCCATGAGTCATTGTCTGCACCCACTCTGGCGTTGAAGTCGCCCAGGAGAACAAGTTGTTCTGTCCTGGGGATGTTCCTTATGGTTGATGCAAGATTTTCGTAGAACTCATCCTTGGTGTCTGGAGAGGCGGACAGAGTTGGGGCATAAACGCTGATGAGAGTGACATAGCCTTCGGTGGTGTTGAGGCGGAGAGTCAAGAGTCGTCCTGAACCGCCGCTGCCTGGTTCAATCATGTTCAGCAGGCTGTTCCTTACTGCAAAGCCTACTCCGTGCTCTCTTGGGGCATCAGAACTCTTTCCTTGCCAGAAGAAGGTGTAGTCCTTTTCCTTAAGTGTTCCTGAGTCAGCCAGCTGTGTTTCCTGCAGAGTGGCAATGTCCACATTGAGCCTCTTTAGCTCGCTGTTTATGACGGCGGTTTTTCTGGCGTCGCTGATGTCTTGCAGATCTTGGGAGAGCCCAGGCATCATTGTTCGGACATTCCAACAGCCCAGTTTCACTACTGATCCTTTTCCTGATCCGTTTCCTGAATTTGAATTTTTCTTTTTGCCTGGTGCGGTAGTTAACGACCTGCTTGTCAGATTTTCTCCTAATCTTCGTGCACCCAATGAAGAAGGCAGGTCGTGGCGGGACAGCACCTGATTGGCTGGGGGCTGCCCAGCTTAGGCGGGCGGTAGCTGTCCAGTAAGACACGAAGGTCTCTCCCACCGTCAAAAGCAACCCCTGGCGTCAGCTCTACGCCAGCCGAGCAATGACTTATCACCGGTATCTGTTGCTTCCCGTGTTGTGCCGGCACTAATGTTAGTAGCGAGGCTGGAGTATCCTCTCCAGGTCGTAGGTGCAGAGTGTTTGTGGATGAATGGACGGATGTAAGCCTGGGCAGTGTAATATGGAAGACAGGCTGTTGCCCATGCAACTTGTCCCCCCTCTCCACCTCGCTGGCAGATCCAAAGGAACAGCAGGGCTGTTACGTTTTGGTGCCAACGCGGCCGCAGGAGCTGCCGGAAAGTGACAAAGTTTGCCATCCAACCGCCTTAGGGGCCCCACACCGGATTTACTGTCAGGGTTTACTCCCTTAGCTAGATGGCCGCGGGTAGCTCTTCAGAGCTGGCGCCCTTTGATGGATCTAATTTATTTCCACCAGGGTTTCTAGCCACCCTCCTCACTATCCTCCTGAGAGGACTGGTGGGGCTGCTGGTTTAGTCGCCAGCAATTCGACCCTGTGACAGGTAGTACTGGGTTCCAGGTTACCAGTAGCGGATACATCTATCCGACCTGACTGAGATACATACATACATACATGCAAACATGCATACATACATACAGACATACAAACTTACATACATACATACATACATACATACATACATACATACATACATACATACATACATACATACATATATACATGCATACATACATATAGATGGATGGATAGATAGATAGATATGGACATAGATATAGCTATGTAGATTTGTGTGTGTAGTGTGTGTGTGTATACGCACAGACACACACACATATACATAAATGCATATATATATATATATATATATATATATATATATATATATACATATGTATGTATAGTGTGTGTGTGCATGTGTTCCTTGTTATCATTGCCATTATGATTGTTTCTTGTAATTATTATTATCATTAGTAGTAGTAGTAACTCACCTGTTTCCCAAAACTGGTAATCTCTGCCCCCTTCCCCCCATGTAATGTAATGGTGACATTATAGTGTCTTAGTGTCAATGTGTCATTGTATTTGCATGTCATGCTGTGTGTGTGTTTTGTGTGTGTGTGTGTGTGTTTGTGTGTGTGTGGGTGCTTCTGTGGGCGTGTGTGTGTGTGCTTGTGATTCTGGTTATATGTTTTGCCATTGTAAACGCCTAGGGCATTAATTTGATTAGGCGTACTAAATGTTCATAATAATAATAATAATAATAGTAATAATAGTAGTAGTCGTAGTAGTAGATGTAGTAATAGTAGTAGTAGTAGTTGTAATAGTATCATCGTTATCATCATTGTCGTCGTCCTTGTCGTCGTCGTTATCATCATCATCATCATCATCATCATGGTTATCATCATCATCGTCATCGTCGTCGTCGTCATCATCATCATCATCATCATGGTTATTACTACTATTATGGTTGTTATCATCGATATCGACGTAATTATTACATCATTATTATTATTATTATCATTATTGTCATTATCATTATTGCCGTCATTGTCATGATGATGATGATGATGATGATGATGATGATGATGATGATGATGATGATGATTTTTAAGATTTTTAAGACGGGGATAGGCAGCCAGTAGGATCTGATTGTACCATCCACTTTCCAAAGATATGAGTATCATAGTATTTTCATACGAACAGAATTGTTGTTGTGGGCAGACTCAGAAAATCAGCCAGCCTCTCCATGTAACAAACCTAAATGCAGGACATGTCCTTTCGTCTGCACACGACATGGAGAGGTTCCTGGAGGTTGGCTAATTGGTTTTCTGGGTCTGTCCAGAAGGTTCGATCACTGGATGCAAGTCACCGTAGAAAAGTAGAATTTATGAGATGCCATATCAATTAACATCAGGAAGAGAGTTCTTGAATGTTACATAGAACCGATAATGTTATACGGTTGTGAGGCGTGGACAGTCAACGCGCAAAGCCAAAGTAAGATTGAGGCAACCAAGAATGCT
>JAPXFY010000023.1:15411185-15423685 GCA_030674185.1 Monoplex corrugatus | reverse complement strand
ATGTTGCTCCATACCACGTTTGTCATACATCTTATGTTGCTCCATACCATGTTTGCCATACATCTTATGTTGCTCCATACCATGTTTGTCATACATCTTATGTTGCTCCATACCACGTTTGCCATACATCTTATGCTGCTCCATAACACGTTTGTCATACATCTTATGTTGCTCCATACCACGTTTGCCATACCTCTTATGTTGCTCCAAACCACGTTTGCCATACATCTTATGTTGCTCCATACCACGTTTGTCATACATCTTATGTTGCTCCATAAACCACGTTTGCCATACATCTTATGTTGCTCCATACCACGTTTGCCATACATCTTATGTTGCTCCAAACCACGTTTGCCATACATCTTATGTTGCTCCAAACCACGTTTGCCATATATCTTATGTTGCTCCAAACCACGTTTGCCATACATCTTATGTTGCTCCAAACCACGTTTGTCATACATCTTATGTTGCTTCATACAACGTTTGTCATACATCTTATGTTGCTCCAAACCACGTTTGCCATACATCTATGTTGCTCCAAACCACGTTTGCCATACATCATTTATGTTGCTCCATACCACGTTTGTCATACATCTTATGTTGCTCCAAACCACGTTTGTCATACATCTTATGTTGCTCCAAACCACCATACATCTTATGTTGCTCCAAACCACGTTTGTCATACATCTTATGTTGCTCCAAACCACCATACATCTTATGTTGCTCCATACCACGTTTGTCATACATCTTATGTTGCTCCATACCACGTTTGCCATACATCTTATGTTGCTCCTAACCACGTTTGTCATACATCTTATGTTGCTCCAAACCACGTTTGTCATACATCTTATGTTGCTCCAAACCACCATACATCTTATGTTGCTCCATACTACGTTTGTCATACATCTTATGTTGCTCCATACCACGTTTGCCATACATCTTATGTTGCTCCAAACCACGTTTGTCATACATCTTATGTTGCTCCAAACCACGTTTGTCATACATCTTATGTTGCCCCAAACCACGTTTCTCATACATCTTATGTTGCTCCATACCACGTTTGTCATACATCTTATGTTGCTCCATACCACGTTTGCCATACATCTTATGTTGCTCCAAACCACGTTTGCCATACATCTTATGTTGCTCCATACCATGTTTGCCATACATCTTATGTTGCTCCATACCACGTTTGTCATACATCTTATGTTGCTCCATACCATGTTTGCCATACATCTTATGTTGCTCCATACCATGTTTGTCATACATCTTATGTTGCTCCATACCACGTTTGCCATACATCTTATGTTGCTCCAAACCACGTTTGCCATACATCTTATGTTGCTCCATACCATGTTTGCCATACATCTTATGTTGCTCCAAACCACGTTTGCCATACATCTTATGTTGCTCCAAACCACGTTTGTCATACATCTTATGTTGCTCCATACCACCATACATCTTATGTGGCTCCAAACCACGTTTGTCATACATCTTATGTTGCTCCAAACCACGTTTGTCATACATCTTATGTTGCTCCAAACCACTATACATCTTATGTTGCTCCAAACCACGTTTGTCATACATCTTATGTTGCTCCATACCACGTTTGTCATACATCTTATGTTGCCCCAAACCACGTTTGTCATACATCTTATGTTGCCCCAAACCACGTTTGTCATACATCTTATGTTGCTCCATACCACGTTTGCTATACATCTTATGTTGCTCCAAACCACGTTTGCTATACATATGTATCAAATTTATGTTTCCTATTGAAATAAAGAAAAATGAATGTATTATGTACGATCAAAATGAATTTTTGATGCTCCTGCATACAAAAAGACAACTCACTTGCTTAAAGCGGAACACGTATGCACATATTTGGAAATTATTCTGAAATATAATATTAATTTTGATTTTATACTCGTATCAAAATTCACACTCTCGAATCTAACATTCTAGAGAAGGCACTCACATTTAATTTTGATTTCACAATCGTATCAAAATTCACATTCTCCGGTTTCCCCGAATTTATTATGTTTCCATTTTATTTTAACACTTCTGTTTAAAAGTAGACATACACTTCATTTCAAACCTTCGAGTGTTATGACCCATTACCAGATGACAGTGACTTAATCATTGTCTGAAACAGTCAACAGCGTTTGTCACACGTTTCTCCCGTTTCCCAATTTCATTTTCCAGTTCATGAAAAACTTTTCATTTTTCTCTTCATAGGTGTAAATACGACAGGTGGTATCGGTGTTTAATTTTACACTATTGGTGTTTTTGATAGCTGTGCTGATGTCGTTTCTCAGTTGCACGGAGAATTGTGTGTGTGTTAGAAGTAGTTGCTTTTTTTTTTTTTTTTTAATTTTTGTATAGAAAGGGAGATTACAGAATGACTTTGCTATTTTTTGTTGTAGGAAGCTTTTGGATTGCACGAGGGAGTGAAAAACTTAGGTAGTATCCCTCACTTTTGTAGTGTTTGTTTCAGTTTCTCAAGACGATTTCTCCGCGTTCGGAATGAATTCTATATGTACTACCGTCACAGGATCCATATGATGATGAATGATCATGGCACAAGCCTTAAGCTTGCACATAAACCCATCAGCTGTTCAGGTCCTGAGGTCCTGCATAGCTTAACCCATCAGCTGTCCAGGTCCTGAGGTCCTGCATAGCTTAACCCATCAGCTGTCCAGGTCCTGAGGTCCTGCATAGCTTAACCCATCAGCTGTCCAGGTCCTGATGTCCCGCATAGCTTAACCCATCAGCTGTTCAAGTCCTGAGGTCCTGCATAGCTTAACCCATCAGCTGTCCAGGTCCTGAGGTCCTGCATAGCTTAACCCATCAGCTGTCCAGGTCCTGAGGTCCTGCATAGCTTAACCATCACGTCCAGTCCGAGTCGCATAGCTTACCACAGCGTCCAGTCTGAGGTCCTGCATAGCTTAACCCATCAGCTGTCCAGGTCCTGAGGTCCTGCATTAGCTTAACCCATCAGCTGTCCAGGTCCTGAGGTCCTGCATAGCTTAACCCATCAGCTGTCCAGGTCCTGAGGTCCTGCATAGCTTAACCCATCAGCTGTCCAGGTCCTGAGGTCCTGCATAGCTTAACCCATCAGCTGTCCAGGTCCTGAGGTCCTGCATAGCTTAACCCATCAGCTGTCCAGGTCCTGAGGTCCTGCATAGCTTAACCCATCATGCTGTCAAGTCCTGAGGTCCTGCATAGCTTAACCCATCAGCTGTCCAGGTCCTGAGGTCCTGCATAGCTTAACCCATCAGCTGTCCAGGTCCTGAGGTCCTGCATAGCTTAACCCATCAGCTGTCCAGGTCCTGAGGTCCTGCATAGCTTAAACACCATCAGCTGTCCCAGGAGTCCTGAGGTCCTGCATAGCTTAACCCATCAGCTGTCCAGGTCCTGAGGTCCTGCATAGCTTAACCCATCAGCTGTCCAGGTCCTGAGATTCTGCATAGCTTAACCCATCAGCTGTCCAGGAGGGGTTACCCCTGAGGTCCTGCCATAGCTTAACCCATCAGCTGTCCAGGTCCTGAGGTCCTGCATAGCTTAACCCATCAGCTGTCCAGGTCCTGAGGATTCTGCATAGCTTAACCCATCAGCTGTCCAGGTCCTGAGGTCCTGCATAGCTTAACCCATCAGCTGTCCAAGTCCTGAGGTCCTGCATAGCTTAACCCATCAGCTGTCCAGTCCTGAGGTCCTGCATAGCTTAACCCATCAGCTGTCCAGTCCTGAGGTCCTGCATAGCTTAACCCATCAGCTGTCCAGTCCTGAGGTCCTGCATAGCTTAACCCATCAGCTGTCAGTCCTGAGGTCCTGCATAGCTTAACCCATCAGCTAGTTCATAGTACCTAGATGTCCTGCATAGCTTCTGGGTCTTGTATGGTGTACTTGTATATTGTATCAGCCTGTCACTGGAGCAATCTTGGTTACATTGTAATGATGTGTGTATCTGTGTATCTTATCTTAAATATAAGTAAAATAAGTGAATAGATGAATCATCATCATCATCATCATCATCATCATCATCATCATCATTCATCATCATGTGCCACGTTGCATTATTCTGGCGATCATGGACCTCCATATGAACCTATCTTTTTTCGCTCCAAGTATATCTCTCACCCTTTCTGCCCTCATTCCTTCCGCAAATCCAATATTTTCTCCTTGGGTTTACCTGGTTCTCTTTTCCCCTCTATCTTTCCTGTTGTGACTAGGTGCTCAAATTTCTCTTGCCTCATAAAATGTCCTATAAGTGTTTCGTGTCTTTTCCTAAGCATCCGATAAATGTCTTTTTGTGTCTTCTCCATCAAGACTGTCTCGTTTGTTTTCTTTGCTGTCCATGGAACTGCTAACATTCTTCTTAGAAACCACATTTCAGCTGCCTCAATCTTGTTCTGATTTTACGTGTTGACCGTCCACGCTTCACATCCGTACAACAGTATTGGTTCTATACAAAACTGAAGAACTCTCTTCCTGATGTTAATTGATAGACATTTGTTGGTAAGAAGGCTTTTCATTTTCCTTGCTGAGAGTTTTCTTGTTTCAGCCATATAGGCGTTACTTAATTTTATGACCATTGTTTTGTGAAATTATAATAGGCACAATCTTATTATAACCTCGTTACGAGGGTTCGCCTGAACCAAATCAGGCCTAACAAAGTAAGTGAAATTCCTTGATGGATTATATTCGTTTAGGCGTGTTATTATGTGTAAATTTAATAAGATTGTGCCTATTATTGATTTCACAAAACAATGGTCATAAAACTTTTCATTTTCTTGAATGCTGTTTTAGCTTGGCCAATTCTGCAGGATATTTTCAATGTGCATCTGCCGTGTGGTGAGATGACTGTTCGCAGATATTTAGACTTATCAACTTATCTTAATGTTGTGCCATTTGCTGTCATTTCACATGATGGGATTTCTTGTTTCTTATTAATTACCATGACTTCAGTCTCCTTGCTGTTTAGATCCTGCCCTTTATTTCTGCTTTTTATTTCTATTATATTCACAAGATTTTGTAGGTCTTTTCCATTTTCTGCAATTAGAAGGTTGTCATCTGCACAACAAAGATTGTTTATCTTTTTGCCTCTCACATTTATCTCAGGGCTTTCTTCTAGGTTTCTCGTGATTGTCTTGCTTTAAAGTGAAAACAGATGGGGTGACAGGGCACATCCCTGCCTACCCCCTCTTTTAATATTTTGGAAAGAGCTCAGATCTTTTTCTATTCTCATTACTGCTGTTTGTTCCTAATACATATTCTTTATTAGCCTTAGATCTCTTCTATCAAAGTTGACCTTGTCCAGTCGGATGTTCAATTCTTCGTCTTACCGATCAAAAGCGTTGGTATAATCAACAAAGCATAAATATAAATCCTTATTCAATTCCATTGATCTTTCTATGAGAGTTCTTAGGTAGTATATGACATTAATAGTTCCTTTTCCTTCAACAAACCCACACTATTTTTCTGCTATTTCACATTTTATTCTATTCCTTGTCTTCATCATGATTATTGTTAACAGACTTTATCGTATGTCTTTTCAAGGTGATTGTACGATGGAGTTCGCATTCTATAACCTCTGCTTTCTTTGCCAGTGCAATGAAAATTGATTGTTTCATATCTTTAGGGATTTTTCCGGTGTCATAAATTTCATTTAGGAGTGCTGTTATTTTTCAATACCGAATTCATTGAAAGCCTCAATCATTTCTATAGTAATAATGTATGGTCGTTGGCCTTTTCCTGGCTTCATCTTTTTCAACGCTGCTAAACAGATAAACTAATAAGAAATACAAAAAAGTGAATCAAAACTCAACAAGCCACTAAGGAAGGGTAGGCTCGTACGGGATATGAACCTGTTTTGAAGCAAGCTGATTAACAGGGTGACAGAGGAAAGAGTTAAGCAAACAGGTGAACATTGTGAGGGGGAAAAAGAAATAGGCAAACAGGTGGAGAGAGAAGAGAGAGAGAGAGGAGAGAGAGAGAGAGAGAGAGAGAATGAAAGAATCAAGAAAACAAGTGGAAAGGAAGATGGAGTGAAAGGGTCAAACAAGCTGGTGGATAGGGTGAGGGAGTAAACAACTCAGCAAGCTGGTCGATATAGTGGGGGAGTTAAAGAATTTAGCAAGCTGGTAGATAGGGCAAGGGAGCAAAATGGTTTAACAAACTGGTGATTAAGGCGACGGTGTAAGAATTAAACAAGCTGGTGGATAGGGTGTGGGAATGAATTTTTTAAACAAGCTGGTGAACAGAGTGAAGGAGTGAAAATGTTAAGCAAGCTGGTTAACAGGGCCAGGGCGTGAAAGAGTGAAGCAAGCTTGTGAGTAGTGTAAGGGAGTAAAACGATAGAGCAGTGCCTCTTCTTGGCGGTAATGATATCACTGGACACTTGAAACGATGTCACCCCCCCCCCCCTCCCCCATCAGGGGAAGTTTTAGCAGACAGCCGCAGACAAGTGGATTTGATCAGCTCTGTAATCAACAGACAAAATGAACTTCCTATTCCCTTCTCTTATTGGCTTTGACGACTCGCCACTCGGCAGAGAGAATGAGTACCTCCGTTATGAAGGGGTTAACTGCCTGCGTCTACGGTAAAGAGAATCATCTGAAGGGAGGAGAGTGGCAGAATGGTTCAGACGTTCGCCTGCCAATAACTAAACTCGAGGTTCCAGGGTTCGCTCCCCGTAAAGGCCTCGACTTTTCTCCTCAGTTTGACCGGAAAATCCAACTGAACGTCTAGTCTTTCGGAAGGGGACGAAAAACGAGTCGGACCCGTGTGCCATCTGGCTGTGCACGCTAAAGATCCCACGGCAGTTGAAAATCGTGAAGAGCAGGGCATTTCCCGGCTGCTTGGTATAAAAAATTGGAGAGATAGGTTTATTTCCCAGGTCCCACCCTTTGAAAACCAATCAGCCTTCTTGCCGTTTGAAGTATTGGTAAAAAAAAAAAAAAGTGAATTTGAATCGAGGTAGAGGGATGAGTGCCGCCCTCATAGTGCTGGCCCTGGGAAAAGTTGAGGTCTCTGCCACCTCACTCCCATACGACATCAGGCAGGACTTGGCCAGCTCGTAGGCTTAAGGCTTGTGCCGTGATCATTCTGGATCTTCTCCATCACATGGCACATATGACGTTAGTGCATATGGAATTCTTTCCGAGCGCGGAGACGTCATCTTGAGAAATTGAAATTGAATCGGAACATAGTCCTGTTAGAAATGAGAAACACGAAAATAGAACGAGAGCTTTATTAAATTTAAATTCACAAAACAGGTCAAACGCAAACTTTAGCCCAACTTGATTTCTCAAGTGTACACAAATACACAAAATAAAGAAAGAAACATGTAAAACTTAAGACAAAAACAACGGCAGAATTTCCCTGATGTTTCAATGAGCTGGAGAAACTGACTGATGTAAGAAGTGTTCATGAATTGTGGTGACTGGGAAGCAGGGAACAGCAGTGCCATGAATTGAGAGAAGCGATATGAATTTTACGATGTCAAAGTTATCACGCCATGGTTTTATCTTGGAGAAGTTGTAAGGCCGAAATATTGGAAATCAACAAATTATACACACACATGCGTATATCAACACTTACAGATAGTGGAAATCAAATTAAACACACATATATGTATATAAACACTTACAGACATTGGAAATCAACAAATTATACACATATGCGTGTATAAACACTTACAAACATTGGAAATCAACAAATTATACACACATATGCGTATATCAACACTTACAGACATAGGAAATCAACAAATTATACACACATATGCGTATATCAACACTTACAGACATTGGAAATCAACAAATTATACGCACATAATTATGTGTATATAAACATTTACATACATTAGAAATCAACAAATTATACACATATATGCGTATATAAACACTTACAGACATTGGAAATCAACAAATTATACACACATATGCGTATATAAACACTTAAATACATGTATACATAGGCAGGCAAGGGCATCACAATGCATGAACAATAAATGAATTAACACAAGAAATAGAATAAAATAGAATGAAACAAGAACGGAATACCACAAAGAACACATAAGCAGATAAATACGTTAATGAAAAAGGACGGGCAAAATTTTCTAGAAATAAATTAGCCACTTCTTCATTGAAAGGTCAACGGTCTGTGGCTATACAAAAGAAATCTCAGGAACAGTCAAGAAAGGGACAACGGTCACTCTATTACTGAAAGGTCAGCTGCCTGTGTCCACGGCAAAGAAAGTTTCTCCAACATTGCAGCAAAGGATAGACAATTGTATCGAATTTCCATAGGTAACAAGCGGAAATGGAAATAGCCAGTACAGGTAATGCGATCTGTCTGTCGGGAAGGTCTCACGGAGTCCGTGGAATGGCGGGATTTGCAGTCGTAATGAATTTAGTGAGTGTTGGGGACGGGTTAACCTGCAATTTACAGAGTGCCCTGTTTGTGTGGCTCGTTAGCTTTGTTGGTTACAGCACCGTGCTGATAATCAATGGGCCGTGGGTTCGATTCTTAGTGAGCCACAGTAAGGTAGGACCCAGGTCCTTGCCTGCTCATGAGGCTTACGTACAGGCTTAGGGGCTTGTGCCGTGATCGTTTTGGATCTTCTCCATCACATGGCACGAGTAACGTCAGTGACCATGGAATTCATTTCGAGCGCAGAGACACTATCTTGAGAAAGTGAAACTGAATCCTGAAAATGTTTCGTTTTTTCAGCGAGTCGTGTTTGTCTGTGATCGAAAAGAAAAGGTTGTACAGGGTTTATGGGTTAGATCTTGCCTGCACAAAGACTACTCGTATATCAAACAAAAAATCCTTGAAGACAGCAAAAGAGGAATCAAAGCTGTAAAAACAAAAAAGAAAAAAAAAAAGTTCTGGAAGATGCAATATAAAGGAACTCTTCTATTTTTTTTTTTTTTTTTATTTTTTTTTTTTTTACATTTTTTAGGATCATTGCACTCACGGAGGTTACCCTTGTGTTCACCTTTTTTTTCTGTCCATATTTTCTGCTCCACCTTAATGGCCTCAGAAGCTTGGACAGTTTATAAAATGCCATGCTGATGATGTCGATGAGGATGATAATCATGATGCTATGGAGTTCCATCTAGGATTGAGACTGCGTGACAGGGCTGTACTCTACGCTTACTATCATATTATATCCTGGTGTCAACCGGGCCCGAGAGATACAGACACCTGCGGTGCTGGTCAGAAGATTTGAACAACACCCTCAATGACACATCCATGAAGTGGATGAGACCCGTGTGGTCCCAGTCTTCACAACGAGCCGATAGAATACTTATCTTCGGGCAAGAGGACCAAAAACAAAAACAAAAAAAAACAAAAAAGAAGACCAGAATTTTTGACTGATTGGGGTTTGAACCCACAACCACCCAGTCAGTAGTCCGTTGCGCTAACCACTTGGCCACACTGACTGGTCAGGTACTGAGGTAGCCAGTGGTGAATGGACATGGAACAAGACTCATCGTCATCATCTGCCCTGCCGTTACCAAAATGAAAAGGGAAGGTAAACACATCAATTCTCCAAAACACATTTTTTAACGTATCCTACACACCCATAAAGAATATAGAAAGGAAGTGCAACTCAAAAATTCAAAAGAATTTGTTGCAGAACCATTGAGTTATAATGAAAACATAAAACTGGGTGAAAGGACACCGTTTTATGAGAAGAGGGCAAACAAAATCTGAATTTTATACCCAAAAAAAAAATGTAATGAAAACTGATGATACATTCATGTCTTTCTATTTTTTCAAAAGAAAAACATAACATAAAAACAGATTTTATTACACAGAATGGTGTTGTTCAAGTGGTAAAGAGTTGTGTACAGCTGGCCTGAATATTTAAAACAATACATCTACAAATGATTAAAAATAGTTACCTGCATTTGTGCTGTAAATTAAGGAGCTCCGTTATATCGTAAAACACTAGCTGAGAATGCAAGCAGACCTGAATGTTGTGACAAACGGGGCATGATTCTTAACAAAACAAGTAAATGGAGTGAAACAGTTTACAAAATTCAAAAGATTAAGGAAATAAAAATCGGATGGTTTCAAATTAGATTAACACAGTGTATAAAGGTAGGCTTGGGCGCTCCTTTTTTTGAGGAGTGTTCTGAGCTTGTTTTTTTTGTACTTTGTATCTGCTTCTATGCTAGCTGAATGGGTAGCGCAAACTGTGTTGGATTTGAGAAGTTCTATACAACATGGGAGATAATTCTCAAGAATTGTGTCCTTTGATTATATTATAAAAATTCTCCCTGCTTCCCTCTTATTTCTTTGGTATTACCTATATGCCTTGGAAGCAACCATGTATATGTTCTGTCTTGTCTATGTGTGTGTTTGGTCAGTTCAAAAATAAAAGACTATGTCGATCTTGAACATAAGACCAATATATTGTATGTATTTCTCTCCTCTCTCATAGTTGTGTGTAGGGTAGTTGCAGAGTATAAAGGTAGGCTTGGGCGCTCCATTTTTGAGGAGTGTTCTGAGCTTGCTTTTTTTGTACTTTGTATCTGCTTCTATGCTAGCTGAATGGGTAGCGTAAACTGTGTTGGATTTGAGAAGTTCTATACAACATGGGAGATAATTCTCAAGAGTTGTGTCCTTTGATTATACAGTGTATACTGGCAACAAATGTTGTTTTGGTGAAAATGGGTAATCATCATCATCATCATCAAGTGCCCCGCTGCATGGCGTTGGCGATCATGGCCCTCCGTGCGAATCTATCCCTTGTCGCTGCAAGTTCATCTCCCACCCTCTCTGTCCTCTGCATACATCCTGCAAGTCCGTCCAACATTTTCTCCCTGGGTCTACCTGGTGTTTTCTTTCCCTCCAACATTCCTGTTGTGTCCAGATGCTCTAATTCCCCTTTCCTCATAAAATGGCCTATAAATGTTGCCTGTCTCTGCTTGACAAAGGCCGGTTGGCCGAAAATTTGCGCTTGTTTTGTCTTGTTTTGTCAAATACGCGCTTACATTGGTTTTCTTGTTCTTCTGGTTCCTGTCTCTGTGTTGCTCTTTCCCTCCAGCTTTCCCTCAAGACTAGCTATGTTTTTCTCTAGGTGCAGTAAGAGTTGCTTTTGTCCTGTGTCGAATTATGTGTAGTCCCTGTCTTCAGCAAGACGAGTGGCTGAAAACTGGCTGTCAGTCAGATCAGCTGCAAGACGTAAATCCGTGTGAGGTTGAAAGGGCATGTAAGACTATCACTTCATTTGTTTAAGAGTTTCAATTTCAGTTTCAGTTTCTCAAGATGACGTCTCCGCACTCGGTCCGAATTCCATATGCACTAACGTCACAGGTTGAATGTGTATGGTGATCATGGCATAAGCCTTAAGCCTGCGCATAAACAAATGAGCTGGCCAGGTCCTGAGGCCCTACCTAGACTATGTTTTACCTAGTGTTTAAAGGATAAACAAATCACAACTACTGGAGAACTGAAATGGTTTCAGCAAATTCTCTCTCTCTCTCTCTCTCTCTCTCTCTCTCTCTCTCTCTCCTCTCTCTCTCTCTCTCTCTCACCTTCAAATGGGGCTTTGGCCTTACTGAATAAATTTCTGACCCTGATTCCGATTCTGATTCTCTCTCTCTCTCTCTCTCTCTCTCTCTCTCTCTCTCTCTCTCTTTCTTTCTCTGCGTCTGTCTGTCTGTCACTCACACACACACACACACACACACACACACACACACACTCTCTCTCTCTCTCTCTCTCTCTCTCTCTCAAATGTTTCCAAACTGTGATTAACTGTATAGTCAATTAGGGATTTGTGACTTTGTAAGTACCGGTTTTATGAGTCTATTTCACATTTAGAATCAGACCCCTCCGCTACCCGAAAGAAAAATCTGGACATTGAAAAGTCAGATTGCTGGTATGGTTTGGACATCTCGTTTTCTCTCCTTCTAACTCCGCCTTTCTGTCTATCTATTCTGTCTGTCTGTCTCTTTTCTTTCTCTTTAAATTACCTGTTCTTGAAACCATTACTTCATTTGTTTAAAAGATAAACAAATCACAACTACTGGAGAATTGAAATCGTTTCAGCAAATTCTCTCTCTCTCTCTCTCTCTTCTCTCTCTCTCTCTCTCTCTCTCTCTCTCTCTCTCTCTCTCTCACACACACACACACACTCTCTCTCTCCCTCTCATGTTTCCAAATTGTGCTTAAATTGTACAGTCAAGTGGGGACTTGTGACTTTGTAAATACCGGTTTTATGAGGTAGAATCAGACACCATCCCATGTCCGAAAGAAAATCTGGACACTGAAAAGTCAGATTGCTGGTATGGTTTGGACACTTTGTTTCCTCTTCTTCCAACTCTGCCTTTCTGGCTCTGTCTGTCTGTCTGTCTATCTGTCTGTCTGCCTGTCTGTCTGTCTGTCTGTCTGACTGTCTGTCTGTCTGTCTGTCTGTCTGACTGTCTGTCTGTCTGCCTGCCTGTCTGTCTGTCTGCCTGCCTGCCTGCCTGTCTGTC
>JAPXFY010000023.1:15386185-15391185 GCA_030674185.1 Monoplex corrugatus | reverse complement strand
AGGGGCAACGAGAGATAGCGACAGATGGAAGTCCATGGTCGCCAACGCCATGCGGCAAGGCACCTGATGATGATGATGATGATGATGATGATGATGATGATGATGATGTCTTCATTCACATAGTCTGTTGAATAAGTGGTAATGTCTGATATATACATAACTCTCTTTATTTCTGATATCTACATGCTGTCTTTATTCCTGATATCTACATAGCTGTCTTTATTCCTGATATCTACACTGCTGTCTTTATTCCTGATATCTACATAGCTGTCTTTATTTCTGATATCTACATAACTGTCTTTATTCCTGATATCTACATAACTGTCTTTATTCCTGATATCTACATAGCTGTCTTATTCCTGATATCTACATAGCTGTCTTTATTCCTGATATTACATAGCTGTCTTTATTCCTGATATCTACATGCTGTCTTTATTCCTGATATCTACATAGCTGTCTTTATTCCTGATATCTACATAGCTGTCTTTATTCCTGATATCTACATAACTGTCTTTATTCCTGATATCTACATAGCTGTCTTTATTCTGATATCTACATAGCTGTCTGTATTCCTGATATCTACATAGCTGTCTTTATTCCTGATATCTACATAACTGTCTTTATTTGATATCTACATACTGTCTTTATTCCTGATATCTACATAACTGTCTTTATTTCCTGATATCTACATACTGTCTTATTCTGATATCAACATAGCTGTCTTTATTCCTGATATCTACATAACTGTCTTTATTCCTGATATCTACATAACTGTCTTATTCCTGATATCTACATAACTGTCTTATTCTGATTCTAATAGCTGTCTTTATTCTGATATCTACATAGCTGTCTTTATTCTGATATCTACATAGCTGTCTTATTCCTGATATCTACATAGCTGTCTTTATTCCTGATATCTACAAACTGTCTTTATTCCTGATATCTACATACTGTCTTATTCTGATATCACATGCTGTCTTTATTCTGATATCTACATAGCTGTCTTTATTCTGATATTACATGCTGTCTTTATTCCTGATATCTACATAGCTGTCTTTATTCTGATATCTACATGCTGTCTTATTCCTGATATCTACATGCTGTCTTATTCCTGATATCTACATACTGTCTTTTTCCTGATATCTACATAACTGTTTTATTTTTCTGATATCTACATACTGTCTTTATTCATGATATCTACATAGCTGTCTTTATTCTGATATCTACATACTGTCTTTATTCCGATATCTACATAACTGTCTGTATTCTGATATCTACAAGCTGTCTTTATTCTGATATCTACTAGCTGTCTTTTTATTCTGATATCTACATAGCTGTCTTTATTCCTGATTCTACATACTGTCTTTATTCCTGATATCTACATAGCTGTCTTATTCCTGATATCTACATAGCTGTCTTATTCCTATATCTACATAACTGTCTTATTCCTGATTCTACATAACTGTCTGTATTCCTGATTCTACATATGTCTGTATTCTATTCTACATAACGTCTTATCCTGATATCTACATAACTGTCTTATTCCTGATATCTACATAACTGTCTTTATTCTGATATCTACATACTGTCTTTATTCCTGATATCTAATAACTGTCTTTATTCCTGATATCTACATAGCTGTCTGTATTCCTGATATCTACATAACTGTCTCTGTATTCCTTATTCTGATTCTACATAATGTCTGTATTCCTGATATCTACATACTGTCTTTTCCTGATATCTACATAACTGTCTTATTCCTGATATCTACATAATGTCTTATTCCTGATATTACATAACTGTCTTATTCCTGATATCTACATAGCTGTCTTTATTCCTGATATCTACATAACTGTCTGTATTCCTGATATTACATAGCTGTCTTTATTCCTGATATCTACATAGCTGTCTTTATTCCTGATATCTACATACTGTCTTATTCCTGATATCTACATACTGTCTGTATTCCTGATATCTACATAACTGTCTTATTCCTGATATCTACATACTGTCTTTATTCCTGATATCTACATAGCTGTCTTTATTCCTGATATCTACATAACTGTCTTATTCCTGATATCTACATAGCTGTCTGTATTCCTGATATCTACATACTGTCTTTATTCCTGATATCTACATAACTGTCTGTATTCCTGATATCTACATAACTGTCGTATTCCTGATATTACATAACTGTCTGTATTCCTGATATCTACATAACTGTCTGTATTCCTGATATCTACATAACTGTCTTATTCCTGATATCTACATACTGTCTTTATTCCTGATATCTACATAACTGTCTTTATTCCTGATATCTACATAACTGTCTGTATTCCTGATATCTACATAACTGTCTTATTCTGATATCTACATAACTGTTCATTTATTCCTGATCTTACATAACTGTCTTATTCCTGATATCTACATAACTGTCTTTATTCCTGATATCTACATACTGTCTTTATTCCTGATATCTACATAGCTGTCTGTATTCTGATATCTACATAGCTGTCTTTATTCCTGATATCTACATAACTGTCTTTATCCCGATATCTACATAACTGTCTTTTCCTGAATCTACATAGTGTCTGTATTCCTGATATCTACATAACTGTCTTTATTCCTGATATCTACATACTGTCTTTATTCCTGATATCTACATAGCTGTCTGTATTCCTGATATCTACATAACTGTCTTATTCCTGATATCTACATAGCTGTCTTATTCCTGATATCTACATACTGTCTTATTCCTGATATCTACATAACTGTCTTATTCCTGATATCTACATAGCTGTCTGTATTCCTGTATATCTACATAACTGTCTTATTCCTGATATTCTAATTAACTGTCTGTTATTCCTGATATCTACATAGCTGTCTGTATTCCTGATATCTACATAACTGTCTTATTCCTGATATCTACATAACTGTCTTTTATTCCTGTATACTACATAACTGTCTGTATTCCTGATATCTACATAGCTGTCTTTATTCCTGATATCTACATACTGTCTGTATTCCTGATATCTACATAGCTGTCTTTATTCCTGATATCTACATACTGTCTGTATTCCTGATATCTACATAGCTGTCTTTATTCCTGATATTACATACTGTCTTTTATTCTGATTATCTACATAACTGTCTTTATTCCTGATATCTACATACTGTCTGTATTCCTGATATCTACATAGCTGTCTTTATTCCTGATATCTACATAACTGTCTTATTCTGATATCTACATAGCTGTCTTTATTCCTGATATCTACATAGCTGTCTGTATTCCTGATATCTACATAGCTGTCTGTATTCCTGATATCTACATAACTGTCTGTATTCCTGATATCTACATAACTGTCTTTATTCCTGATATCTACATAACTGTCTTATTCCTGATATCTACATAACTGTCTTATTCTGATATCTACATACTGTCTTATTCTGATATCTACATACTGTCTTATTCTGATATCTACATAGCTGTCTTATTCCTGATATCTACATAGCTGTCTGTATTCCTGATATCTACATAACTGTCTTATTCTAATCTACATAGCTGTCTGTATTCCTGATATCTACATACTGTCTTATTCCTGATATCTACATAACTGTCTTTATTCCTGATATCTACATAACTGTCTGTATTCCTGATGTCTACATAACTGTCTTTATTCCTGATATCTACATAACTGTCTTTATTCCTGATATCTACATACTGTCTTATTCCTGATATCTACATAACTGTCTTTATTCCTGATATCTACATACTGTCTGTATTCCTGATGTCTACATAACTGTCTGTATTCCTGATATCTACATAACTGTCTTTATTCCTGATATCTACATACTGTCTGTATTCCTGATATCTACATAACTGTCTTATTCCTGATATCTACATAGCTGTCTGTATTCCTGATATCTACATAGCTGTCTTTATTCCTGATATCTACATAGCTGTCTGTTATTCCTGATATCTACATAGCTGTCTTTATTCCTGATATCTACATAGACTGTCTGTATTCCTGTAGTCTACATAGCTGTCTGTATTCCTGATATCTACATACTGTCTTGTATTCCTGATATCTACATAACTGTTTTATTTTCCTGATATCTACTAACTGTCTATTCCTGAATCTACATAACTGTCTTGTATTCCTGATATCTACATACTGTCTGTTATTCGTGATTCTACATAACTGTCTGTATTCCTGATGTCTTACTACTGTTGTATTCTGTATCTACTAACTGTCTGTATTCTGATGTCTACATACTGTCTGTATTCCTGATGTCTACATGCTGTCTGTATTCCTGATGATCTACATAACTGTCTGTATTCCTGATATCTACATAACTGTCTGTATTCCTGATGTCTACATAACTGTCTGTATTCCTGATGTCTCTACTGTCTGTATTCTGATTCTAATAACTGTCTGTATTCCTGATGTGTACATAACTGTCTGTATTCGATATCTACATACTGTCTGTATTCCTGATATCTACATACTTCTTTATTCCTGATATCTACATAATGTCTTCCGATGCGTACGATCAGACTGTCATTGTCTGCTATCTACATCGTTGTCTTTCCGCTACACAAACTGTCTGCAGACTCTGCAAGTCTACAGCTCTGATTCGTACACATGAAGTCTTATCGTTTCATATTCTTCATGCTTTCGTTTGATTCACATAGGCTCCAATCCACCATTCACATCGGTCTTGTAAATGTTGCTGTCTTTTCGCTAATTCTTGATGTTCTTGTGTTGTCATGCTAGATGTCTCATTCGTTTTGTTGTGTTCATGAATTGTTTCTTTGTAATAACATCTGTGCTATTGTTGTAGTATGTGTGTTGGTGTTATGTGTGTGTATGACTGTTATTATGCTTGTGTTGTGTGTCATGTGTTATGTTGTATGTTATTGTATTGTTTGGTATTGTTGTTTTTGTGTTTGTTTGTTGTGAGTTTTCTTTTTAATACCTTTTGTGTTTCTACTGTGT
>JAPXFY010000023.1:15378685-15381185 GCA_030674185.1 Monoplex corrugatus | reverse complement strand
TTAAATCTTTTTAGCTAATAGAACAATACAGGCTAGAGTGGGAGCTAGTTATTCTACTTCACGACGTCTCGACATGGGGATTCCACAAGGTTCAGTGATAGCACCTATTTTATTTAATATTCTTATACAGGATCTTCCAAAGCTCTTTCAAGTCGTGTTTTTTAGTACAGTATGCTGATGATATATGCACTTGGATGAATATCACTTTAAAAAAGACAACTCCACAGAGAACACGGAATTACATCAGGAAATTGTATCAAATTGATCTTGATAACCTTGGAAACTATATGTTAGAAAATGGTCTGTCATTGTCGGCAGGAAAAACTAACATGATGCTGTTTGATCCTGGTGGTAACTCAAATAACTTGCCTACTTTCAAATTGCTTGGTGAAGTGTTAAATTACAAACAGGTCGTAAAATTTCTGGGAGTTTACATCACGTCGAAATTAAGCTGGAATGTCCATTTTGATTATATTTTAACAAAAGCACGAAAAACCTTAAATTTTCTAAAGATAATAAGCATATTACCCTGGGGAATGGATACAAATATACTGATTCATCTGTCAACAGCGCTGGTCAGGTCTAAATTATTCTACGCACAAGAAGTTTTTTTCAATGCACCTAAATATTTACTAAAAAAGATTCAGAACTTGGACTGCAAAAGTCTTAAAATTGCACTAGGTGTACCAACTCATGCTTCTACTCTGGAAACGTACAAAGTTGCTGGAATTCTACCTTTAAACAACCATCGTGAGCTAGCTACAGCAAAGTTTGCAATTAGAACTACTTCACAAGCGAATAATTTTGTGAGCAAAGAAATTAAAATCAGGTCTGATATTGACTTTCCAAAACGAGCAAAAAACATTTATCACAAATTACAACCGCAACTTACATATCTGGCCTGATCAAACAGTCCAGCATAACTATGGATGAAATAGCCGAGAAACCAAAGTTAACGCCTATCCCTACAAGGGAAATGCTAAAGGCTACATTTGATCTCGATTATGCAGACGTTAAAAAAGATGATAATGTCAACATTACGCTATCGATGAAAAGTACCGTACCCACCTCCACATTTTTAATGATGGGTCAGTCTTAGCAAATCAGAGGCGCTGGAGCAGTGTTTTATGTTCCAAACTTTAACATTAAAAAGTCTTTTTTCATTGGGGCAAATGTATCTATATATACAGCAGAATTGGTCGCTTTGTTCAAGCGTTGCATTATTTAATAAGCCTTCGGCCTGTGTCTTTCAAAGTAGTTCTCTTTGTTGATTCAAAATCTGTATTATATGCCTTACAGTCTTTTGATACAGACACAAGACCTGATTTAATAATTGAGGCAAATCATCTAATACACTGTTTAAAGATAAATGGCTCGAAAATCAGTTTATGCTGGGTGCCTTCTCACGTTGGTCTTCACGGCAACAACGTAGTTGACAGAGCAGCTAAATCCGGTGCACTCCGTTCTGAAAATTCCATAGAATTACATGTTAACACCTCGGTAAAAGAAGCTTACAACTCGCTAGAATTAGCATCATGGATTCGATTTCATGAACAGTTAAATGAAAATTTGTGTCTCAAGAAAGAATCAAACTTTCAGTTCAAAATATCTGTTAAAAAAATGCAGTATTCTTCGTTATATCATTTGAGATTAATTGTTACCACATATTTTCGTATTCAACTGAACGCTTTGAAAACAAAATATTGTAAAAACGTTTTATGTATTTGCGGTGAACAATTCACATTGTATCACTGTTTGTTTTACTGCAGAAAGCTTCGTTATTTTTTTACCAAAGATGTTTACACAAGGAAACTATCTTGAAAAGCATTTCAAAGAAGTAATAATAATAATAATAATAATATATTTTATTTATATAGCGCAAAATCTTGATAAAATCAAATCTAAGCGCTGAGCGTATACATGCATACATACCTACATATATATGAGCGTATACATGCATACATACATGCATACATACTTACATACATAAATCTAAGCTGAGCGTATACATGCATACATACATACATACATAAATCTAAGCGTATACATACATACATACATACATACATACATACATACATACATACATACATACATACGTACGCACATGCATACATAATAATTACAATATTTATATAGCGCAAACTCTCGACAAAATCAAATCCAAGCGCCGAAAAGACACACACGCACGCACGCACGCACGCACACACACGCACGCACACACACACACACACACACACACACACACACACACACACACACACACACACACACACACACGCATGGCCACAAATGGGGAGAAAGAATAAAAAATAAAAGTCAAGAATTAAACCAATGGAAAACACCAGAGACATCATATCAATTGAAATACAAAACAAGTTAAATTCCCCTCGAGCGGAGACAGGCTAGGCCAGAGGGTTGAGTGAGTTAGATTTATGCAGAGAGAAAAGGTGAGTTTGATAAGCGGATTAAAGGATGCAAAAAGTACCGTTGCTGACGA
>JAPXFY010000023.1:15356185-15373685 GCA_030674185.1 Monoplex corrugatus | reverse complement strand
TGTGGGGCCCCTAAGGCGGTTGGATGGCAAATTTTGTCACTTTCCGGCAGCTCCTGCGGCCGCGTTGGCACCAAAACGTAACAGCCCTGCTGTTCCTTTGGATCTGTCAGCGAGGTGGAGAGGGGGGACAAGTTGCATGGGCAACAGCCTGTCTTCCATATTATACTGCCCAGGCTTACATCCGTCCATTCATCCACAAACACTCTGCACCTACGACCTGGAGAGGACACTCCAGCCTCGCTACTAACACTAGTGTCGGCACAACACGGGAAGCAACAGATACTGGTGATAAGTCATTGCTCAACTGGCGTAGAGCTGACGCCAGGGGTTGCTTTTGACGGTGGGAGAGACCTTGGTGTCTTACTGGACAGCTACCGCCCACCTAAGCTGGGCAGCCCCCAGCCAGTTAGGTGCTGTCCCGCCACGACCTGCCTTCTTCATTGGGTGCATGAAGATTAGGAGAAAATCTGACAAGCAGGTCGTTAATTACCGCACCAAACAAAAAGAAAAATTCAAATTCAACAAACGGATCAGGAAAAGGATCAGCAGTGAAACTGGGCTGTTGGAATGTCGGAACAATGATGCCTGGGCTCTCCCAAGATCTGCAAGACATCAGCGACGCCAGAAAAACCGCCGTCATAAACAGCGAACTAAAGAGGCTCAATGTGGACATTGCCACTCTGCAGGAAACACGGCTGGCTGACTCAGGAACACTAAAGGAAAGGGACTACACCTTCTTCTGGCAAGGAAAGAGTTCTGATGCCCCAAGAGAGCACGGAGTAGGCTTTTCAGCCTGCTGAACATAATTGAACCAGGCAGCGGCGGTTCAGAACGACTCTTGACTCTCCGCCTCAACACCACCGAAGGCTATGTCACTCTCATCAGCGTTTATGCCCCAACTCTGTCTGCCTCTCCAGACACCAAGGATGAGTTCTACGAAAATCTTGCATCAACCATAAGGAACATCCCCAGGACAGAACAACTTGTTCTCCTGGGCGACTTCAACGCCAGAGTGGGTGCAGACAATGACTCATGGCCCTTCTGCCTCGGTTCCTTTGGAGTGGGGAAAATGAATGAGAATGGACAGCGACTGCTTGAGTTTTGCGCCTGCCATGAACTGTGCATCACCAACTCCTTCTTCAAGACGAAGCCTCAGCACAAAGTCTCCTGGAGGCATCCCCGCTCAAAACATTGGCACCAACTGGATTTGATCCTAGTAAGACGTGCCGCTATCAAAAACGTTCTCCACACTCGCTCTTATCACAGCGCAGACTGCGACACAGACCACTCTCTGGTATGTTGCAAGATCAGGCTACAACCAAAGAAATTCCACTGCTCAAAGAAACAAGGGGACCCTCGCATTGACGTCAGCAAGATGTCTCAGCCAGATCTTGTAGAACAGTTCGCAGAGGCCTTTCAGAGAGAATACGATGCATTGCAGCCCAGAGACTCTGCCACTGAGAGATGGGAAACGCTACGAGACACCATGCACCGCATTGCTATGGCCACCTTTGGGAAGAAAACTGTGAAGTCCCACGACTGGTTTGAGGCCAAATCATCAGAGATGACTCCCACTGTTGAGGCCAAGCGTGCCGCACTCACCAAGTATAAGCGGTCACCCAGTGAGAAGAACCTGCAAATCCTCAGGGCTGCCAGAAGTAAGGTTCAGCTTAACGCCAGGCGCTGCGCAAACGAGTACTGGACAGAGCTCAGCGAAGAGATACAGAGTGCTGCTGAAAGAGGCAACATCCGAGGAATGTATGATGGCATCAAGAAGGCACTGGGACCAACACAGAGCAAGATCGCCCCCCTCAAATCCTCCACTGGGGAAGTAATCAGCAATCCTAGCCAACAGATGGAAAGATGGGCGGAACACTACTCCGACCTCTACTCCACACAGAACATGGTGTCCCCCTTAGCCCTCGATGCCATCAAGTGCATGCCGGTAATGAAAGAACTTGACGCAGAGCCAACTGCGGACGAACTCAGCAAGGCCATTGATAGCCTGGCATCAGGGAAGGCACCTGGCAACGGGCGGAATTCCCCCAAACCTCATCAAGCACTGCAGGACTTCTCTTCTGCACCCTTTGCACGCAGTTCTCTGTCAGTGTTGGAATGAGGGAGCTGTACCACAGGACATGAGGGACGTCAAGATCGTCACCCTGTACAAAAACAAGGGCGAAAGGAGCGACTGCAACAACTACAGAGGTATCTCGCTCCTCAGCATTGTTGGCAAAGTCTATGCTCGGGTCCTCCTAATCCGCCTGCAGAAACTGGCTGAACGCGTCTACCCGGAATCACAGTGTGGTTTTCGAGCAGAGAGATCCACGGTAGACATGGTCTTCTCCCTTCGCCAAATCCAGGGGAAGTGCAGAGAGCAGCGGATGCCCCTGTATGTGGCATTCATTGACCTCACCAAGGCCTTTGACCTAGTCAGCAGAGATGGCCTTTTCAGGGATCTCCGAAAAATCGGCTGCCCCCCCCCCCCCCCCAAACTGCACAGCTTAATTGAGTCCTTCCACTCAAACATGAAAGGGATGGTGCAGTTCAACGGAAACCTCTCCAAGCCCTTCGACGTACGCAGCGGTGTGAAACAAGGCTGCGTCCTGGCCCCAACCCTCTTTGGAATCTTCTTCGCTCTCCTCCTGAGGCATGCGTTCAGCACAGCTCAAGAAGGGATCCACCTGCGGACCAGATCAGATGGCAGGCTCTTTAACCTCGCCCGCCTCAGAGCAAGGACAAAGGTCCGTGAAGCCCTCATCAGAGACATGCTATTTGCCGACGATGCCGCAGTTGTGACCCATACTCAGCGGGACTTGCAGTCACTAATGGACCGCTTCTCCCAGGCCTGCAAAGATTTTGGTCTGACCATCAGTCTTAAGAAGACAAACGTCCTGGGCCAAGACACGCCATCTCCACCAGCCATCACCATTGATGACTACGAGCTTGAAGCCATCCATCAATTCACATATCTTGGGTCCACCATCACCGATAACCTCTCCCTTGACACAGAGGTCGACAAGAGGATCGGGAAGGCAGCCACAACACTAGCCCGCCTCACACAAAGGGTGTGGACAAATCCCAAGCTGACCACAAAGACAAAGATGGCTGTATACAACGCCTGTGTCCTCAGCACCTTGCTGTATGGCAGCGAGGCGTGGACCACGCATGCTCATCAGGAGAAAAGGCTCAATACCTTCAACCTGAGAAGCCTACGGCGCATATTTGGCATTTCCTGGCAAGACAAGGTGACCAACACCGAAGTCCTAACCTGCGCTGGCCTCCCAACCATGTATACCATGCTGAGACAGCGTCGGCTGCGCTGGTTGGGCCACGTTCGCCGCATGGAAAATGGTCGCATCCCAAAAGACATCCTTTATGGTGAGCTTGCCACAGGGCAGAGAAACATTGGCCGCCCACAGCTGAGATACAAAGACGTTTGCAAGCGTGACATGAAGGCGCTTGAGATCAACACTGAGTCCTGGGAGGACCTCGCAGACGACCGCAACAGCTGGAGAACTACTCTCAAGAAACAGCTGCGGATTGGTGAGGACAAACTGTCAGCTGCTGCAGCAGAAAAGCGAGTTCGCAGAAAAGGGATGACAGCCAACAGACCAGCATCAGCATACACATGCGACCGCTGCGACAGAGACTGCCTCTCTCGCATTGGTCTGTACAGTCACAGGCGACGCTGCTTGGACCAAGCAGACAGCCCATCTAGACATTAGAACGGATGTACTTTGTCCATGGTCAGTCATGACCGATGGAGGCCTACTACTAGGACGCATTGTATACAAAGTGTTTTACATAGAGGCTCTGTTTTGATGCTGTTTGCTGGAACATAGTAATGGTTATTAGTAGGAAGTTGTCAAAGGAATAGAATTGTTTTTTTATACAAAATGTTATTCCTTAATGATACACTGACACGAACGATAACGCTATTGTCTTTGTATTATTATTTGATTTGGGTATAATATGTTTTCATCCCTTCAAAGTTTTTTTTTTTTTTATATATATTTTTGAATTATATTACTTGATTTCTCTCTGTGTCCGTCTGTCTCCCTCTCTCTTGTCTTCTTTTAATAATAGTCATTTGTCTTATTAACTTAAATTGTATGTTTCTTCTTTTCTTCTTCTTCTTCTTCTTCTTCTTCTTCTTCTACTACTTCTTCTTCTTCTTCTTCTTCTTCTTCTTCTTCGCAATTCTTCTTCTTCGCAATTCTTCTTCTTCTTCTTCTTCTTCTTCTTCTTCGCAATTCTTCTTCTTCTTCGCAATTCTTCTTCTTTTTCTTCTTCTTAATTCTTCTTCTTCTTCGCAATTCTTCTTCTTCTTCTTCTTCTTCGCAATTCTTCTTCTTCGCAATTCTTCTTCTTCTTCTTCGCAATTCTTCTTCTTCTTCTTCTTCTTCGCAATTCTTCTTCTTCGCAATTCTTCTTCTTCTTCGCAATTCTTCTTCTTCTTCGCAATTCTTCTTCTTCTTCGCAATTCTTCTTCTTCTTCTTCTTCTTCGCAATTCTTCTTCTTCTTCTTCGCAATTCTTCTTCTTCGCAATTCTTCTTCGCAATTCTTCTTCTTCTTCGCATTCTTCGCATTCTTCTTCGCAATTATTCTTCTTCTTCTTCGCCATTCTTCTTCTTCTTCTTCGCAATTCTTCTTCTTCTTCTTCTTCGCAATTCTTCTTCTTCTTCTTCTTCGCAATTCTTCTTCTTCTTCTTCGCAATTCTTCTTCTTCGCAATTCTTCTTCTTCTTCTTCGCAATTCTTCTTCTTCTTCTTCGCAATTCTTCTTCGCAATTCTTCTTCTTCGCAATTCTTCTTCTTCGCAGTTCTTCTTCTTCTTCTTCTTCGCAATTCTTCTTCTTCGCAATTCTTCTTCTTCTTCTTCTTCTTCTTCTTCTTCTTCTTCTTCTTCTTCGCAATTCTTCTTCTTCTTCTTCTTCGCAATTCTTCTTCGCAATTCTTCGCAATTCTTCTTCTTCTTCGCAATTCTTCTTCTTCGCAATTCTTCTTCTTCTTCGCAATTCTTCTTCTTCTTCGCAATTCTTCTTCGCAATTCTTCTTCTTCTTCTTCTTCTTCGCAATTCTTCTTCTTCTTCTTCTTCTTCGCAATTCTTCTTCGCAATTCTTCATCTTCTTCTTCGCAATTCTTCTTCTTCTTCTTCTTCTTCTTCTTCTCTGTGTTTCTTCTGCTTTTTCTTTCTATCACAGTCTCTATGGTTCTGTTTCTGTCTGTCTGTTTCTGTCTGTCTGTCTGTTTCTGTCTGTCTGTTTCTGTCTGTCTGTTTCTGTCTGTCTGTTTCTGTCTGTCTGTTTCTGTCTGTCTGTTTCTGTCTGTCTGTTCTGTCTGTCTGTTTCTCTGTCTGTCTGTCTCTCTGTCTGTCTGTTTCTGTCTGTCTGTTTCTGTCTGTCTGTTTCTGTCTGTCTCACTCTGTCTGTCTGTTTCTGTCTGTTTCTGTCTGTCTGTTTCTGTCTGTCTGTTCTGTCTGTCTGTTTCTGTCTGTCTGTTCTGTCTGTCTGTTTCTGTCTCGTCTGTTTCTGTCTGTCTCTCTGTCTGTCTTTCTGTCGTTCCTGTCTGTCTGTTCTGTCTGTCTTCTGTCTGTCTGTTTCTGTCTGTCTATTGTCTGTCTGTTTCTGTCTGTCTGTTTCTGTCTGTCTGTTTCTGTCTGTCTCTCTGTCTGTCTGTCTGTCTGTTCTCACTCGTGTCTGTCTGTTCTGTCTGTCTCCTCTGTCTGTCTGTCTCTCTGTCTGTCTGTTTCTGTCTGTCTGTTTCTGTCTGTCTCACTCTGTCTGTCTGTTTCTGTCTGTCTGTTTCTGTCTGTCTGTTCTCTGTCTGTCTGTTTCTGTCTGTCTGTTTCTGTCTGTCTGTTTCTGTCTGTCTGTTCTCTGTCTGTCTCACTCTGTCTGTCTCTGTCTGTCTGTCTGTCTCAGTCTCCTCTGTCTGTCTGTTTCTGTCTGTCTCACTCTGTCTGTCTTTCTGTCTGTCTGTCTCATCTGTCTGCTTCTGTTTCTGTCTGTCTGTCTCTTCTTCGTTCTGTCTGTCTCATCTTCTGTCTATCTGCTTCTGTTCTGTCTGTTATCTGTCTGTCTGTTTCTGTCTGTCTGTTTCTGTCTGTCTGTTTCTGTCTGTCGTCTACTCTGTCTGTCTGTTTCTGTCTGTCTCACTCTGTCTGTCTGTTTCTTCTGTCTCTGTCCTGTCTGCTGTCTGTTCTGTCTGTCTCTCTGTCTGTCTCACTTCTGTCTGTTTTGTCTGTCTGTTTTCTGTCTGTCTCTTTCTGTTCTGTCGTGTTTCTGTCTGTCTCACTCTGTCTGTCTTCTGCTGTTTTCTTCTGTCTGTTCTCTGTCTTCTTGTCTGTCTGTTTTCTGTCTGTCTCACTCTGTCTGTCTGTTCTGTCTGTCTCTGTCTCTGTCTGTCTGTTCTGTCTGTCTCATCTGTCTGTCTGTTCTGTCTGTCTACTTCTGTCTGTCTGTTTCTGTCTGTCTGTTTCTGTCTGTCTGTTTCTGTCTGTCTTCATCTCTTGTCTGTCCTGTTTCTGTCTGTCTGTTTCTGTCTGTCTGTTTCTGTCTGTCTGTTTCTGTCTGTCACTTTCTGTCTCTCTGTCTGTCTGTTTCTGTCTGTCTGTTTCTGTCTGTCTCACTTGTTTCTGTTCTGTCTCTTCTTCTGTCTGTCTGTCACTTCTGTCTGTCTCACTCTGTCTGTCTGTTCTGTCTGTCTCTCACTGTCTGTCTGTTTTCTGTCTGTCTGTTCTGTCTGTCTTTTCTGTCTGCTGTTTCTGTCTGTCTGTTTCTGTCTGTCTATCTGTCTGTCTCACTCTGTCCTGTCTCGTCTGTCTGTTTCTGTCTGTCTCACTCGTCTGTCTGTTCTGTCTGTCTCACCTCTGTCTGTCTCACTCTGTCTGTCTGTTTCTGTCTGTCTCACTCTGTCTCGTCTGTTTCTGTCTGTCTGTTTCTGTCTGTCTCACTCTGTCTGTCTGTTTCTGTCTGTCTGTTTCTGTCTGTTCTGTCTGTCTGTTTCTGTCTCTGTCTCTGTCTGTCTGTTTCTGTCTGTCTATCTTCTGTCTGCTTTCTGTCTGTCTCGTCTTTTGTCTGTCTGTTTCTGTCTGTCTCACTTCTGTCTGTCTCACTCTGTCTGTCTCACTCTGTCTGTCTGTTTCTGTCTGTCTCACTCTGTCTGTCTGTTTCTGTCTGTCTCACTCTGTCTGTCTGTTTCTGTCTGTCTGTTTCTGTCTGTCTGTTTCTGTCTGTCTGTTTCTGTCTGTCTGTTTCTGTCTGTCTGTTTCTGTCTGTTCTCTGTCTGTCTGTTTCTGTCTGTCTGTTTCTGTCTGTCTGTTCTGTCTGTTCGTCTGTCTGTTCATCTGTCTGTCTGTTTTCTGTCTGTCTCATTCTGTCTGTCTGTTTCTGTCTGTCTCACTCTGTCTGTCTGTTTCTGTCTGTCTGTTTCTGTCTGTTTCTGTCTGTCTGTTTTCTGTCTGTCTGTTTCTGTCTGTCTGTTTCTGTCTGTCTGTTTCTGTCTGTCTGTTTCTGTCTGTCTCCTCTGTCTGTCTCACTCTGTCTGTCTCACTCTGTCTGTCTGTTTCTGTCTGTCTGTTTCTGTCTGTCTGTTTCTGTCTGTCTGTTTCTGTCTGTCTTTCTCCAACATTCATTCGTGCAACTGTCTTAAGTGTGTTTCTTCTCCCCGCCTCCTCCTCTTCTTCTTCTTCTTCTTCTTCGTCTCTCTCTGTCTCTCTCTGTCTCTGTCTCTGTCTCTGTCTCTGTCTCTGTCTCTTCTCTCTCTCTCTCTCTCTCTCTCTCTCTCTCTCTCTCTCTCTCTCCTTCTGTCTGTCTGTCTGTGTCTCTGTGCGTCTCTTTCTTATGTTAGGCTGGGTCTCTACACAACATGGACTGAAATAAATTTTGTGTGTGTTTCAGGTTCCCGTCCAACATTGTGATTCTTGAGGATGGAGCCTCGCTACCGTTTGTGTGTGCACATCAACCTGTGACGTGTGACTGATGTCATCAATTCTTTCGTTGACAGAGGACGCTTCTAATCAATAATTCATTAGCGTCAGCGCAGCATTTTTACATAGGTTTTTGTCGTTTTAACGTCGTAGGAATTCGTTATCAGAAAACATTTGTAAGTCAAGTGAAACTGATTACTTAGAAACGAGAATCGTGTGTTGTTTAAGCATAAGAAAAGAAGGTTGACAGAATTATGTCTGAGCGTTGTATCTAAAACTCGAATCACGTATATCAGTAGGTAAAATATAGCTGTACCCCCTCCCAACCCACACCTTTCTAAGTGATAATGGTAACAGTATGTAGTGGATGATCACACCTGAAACGTTTCCATTATGCTGGCTATGTGAAATGCTCTAACAGATTCCTCCCTAGGTATGGCATACACCACTGTTTCATCTTTTCGTTTTTAGAAACGACGTTTATCACCTGTCTTTCAGGTGTACATATACTCTCACAGTAAATGTATTGACGTATCCATTACACACATAAAATGCTTTGATACCGTAGAAGTTTCACTGAATATAGTTTGCACCTCTTTCCTTCTGTCGTTTTCAAGAATCAGAAACAACCGTCAGCAAAGATTTTCAAGATATTTGTATAATTTCACATCCTCTAGACGTCACCATCCACATCTTTTTTTTTCCTTTTTTTTTTTTCTTAATTAAACTTTTGTTTCGATTGTCGTACGTTTTATCTGCAGTTAATTTTACGTGTTTCCCACATGTTTTGTTTTGTTTTGTTTTGTTTTGTTTTGTTTTGTTTGTTTTGTTTTGTTTTGTTATGAATCATACTTGTTTCACACTTTTTTATGTTTTGTTTTTTATGCTTTGGATCTGTTTATATTTTGTTGATTATTTTTGAAAGAGTCCATTAGTTTAGTTCGTGTATCTTTTTCCACTGTAATAAACTTAAAACTCCATTAATCAGAACTGCTTCGTCATCAGTTTTCAAATCAAAGTTTGACTAGTTTACATTTGCTTTGTTATTTTTGTTGTGTTAAAATTGTTTAGGACATGCCCATCATGTGTGAAACATGATATCAACAACAATATTGATGTATTGATTTGATCAAGTCAGTTGTTTATTTTCCTGATATTTTATTGTTCACTTTCTTTCTTTCCTTCTTTCTGTTTTCCCCTCATGTTAAAAATGCTTTGTTTTATGTTCCTTTCGTCACGTTTGTAATTTCGCGATGCAGCCATTAAAATCAAACTCAGAATCCACTTAAATTCTAAGTTTATACAGCAGAATTGTATGCCAAGTCACGGTACGTTTTGTTCATCAGGAAATCATCTATCATTCACTTCTTAACACTTATTTAGAATAGAGAGAAGTAAGCATTACAGGTCACAAGTACAGATATACGTATATTCAGAATGGAAAAAAGAGAATGCAATTCACACTAAAGTATACATATTTAGAATGGAAATAAGTAAGTACAAATCACATAGGACACACTACAGTATACAATTATACAGAGAAGAGAATCAAGTCACACTACAGTATACATATTTATAACAGAGAAGAGAATACAATTCACACTACAGTATACATATTTAAACAGAGAAGAGAATACAATTCACACTACAGTATACATATTTATAACAGAGAAGAGAATACATTCACACTACAGTATACATATTTATAACAAGAGAAGAGAATACAATTCACACTACAGTATACATATCTATAACAGAGAGAAGAGAATACAATTCACACTACAGTATACATATTTATAACAGAAGAGAAAACAGTACAAGAAATGTAAATTCACACTACAGATACATATTTATAACAGAGAAGAGAATACAGGTCACACTACAGTATACATATTTAAACAGAGAGAATAGAATACAGGTCACACTACAGTATACATATTTAAACAGAGAGAATAGAATACAGGTCACACTACAGTATACATATTAGAACAGAGAGAATAGAATACAGGTCACACTACAGTATACATATTTAGAACAGAGAGAATAGAATACAGGTCACACTACAGTATACATATTTAGAACAGAGAGAATAGAATACAGGTCACACTACAGTATACATATTTAGAACAGAGAGAAGAGAATACAGGTCACACTACAGTATACATATTTAGAACAGAGAGAATAGAATACAGGTCACACTACAGTATACATATTTAGAACAGAGAAAAAAGTAATAAGTAATACGAGGTTCACACTACAGTATACATATTTAGAACAAGAGAACTAAGTACAGACCACAGATACAGATGTGCACATAATCAGAATGGAAGAGAAAAGAATGCAAGATCCCTGATTCTCAACACTACACATGCCTTACATACATGTAAGTATTGGTGATATAAAACTCACAATACAGTCCAATTCGTCGGTTAGATATTATTGTATGGACAGTCTTTTTAACATAGTTTATTTCGTTTTTATGTGATTGAATAATGATGGGAAGATTTGTCCATAAACAACAGAGACTGTCTTGTTGCTATATATTTACTTGTTTCACCATATTGTATACACATGACATTGACAGAGGATCCTGTCAAAAGACACAAGCTTATGCCATAGACAGACAGGATGCCTGTAAAAAGACAGAATCTTCACAACATTGGTAAAGAGGATCCTGTCAAAAGACACAAGCTTATGCCATAGACAGACAGGATGCCTGTAAAAAGACAGAATCTTCACAACATTGACAAAGAAGATCCTGTCAAAAGACACAAGCCTATACCATAGACAGAGAGGATGCCAGTGAAAAGACAGAATCTTCACAACATTGACAAAGAAGATCCTGTCAAAAGACACAAGCTTATACCATAGACAGAGAGGAGACAGAATCTTCACAACATTGACAAAGAAGATCCTGTCAAAAGACACAAGCTTATGCCATAGACAGAGAGGAGACAGAATCTTCACAACATTGACAAAGAAGATCCTGTCAAAAGACACAAGCTTATGCCATAGACAGAGAGGAGACAGAATCTTAAAAACATTGACAAAGAAGATCCTGTCAAAAGACGCAAGCCTATACCATAGACAGAGAGGATGCCAGTGAAAAGACAGAATCTTCACAACACTAACAAAGATAATCTGTCAAAAGATAGAAGCTTAGGCCATAGACAGAGAGGAGACAGAATCCTTAAAACATTGATAAAGAATATCCTGCCAAAAGACACAAGCCTATACCATAGACAGAAAGGATGCCAGTGAAAAGACAGAATCTTCACAACACTAACAAAGATAATCCTGTCAAAAGATAGAAGCTTAGGCCATAGACAGAGAGGAGACAGAATCCTTAAAACATTGACAAAGAATATCCTGTCAAAAGACGCAAGCCTATACCATAGACAGAGAGGATGCCAGTGAAAAGACAGAATCTTCACAACATTGACATAGGATCCTGCCAAAAGACACAAGCTTATACCATAGACAGAGAGGAGACAGAATCTTAAAAACATTGACAAAGAAGATCCTGCCAAAAGACACAAGCCTATACCATAGACAGAGAGGATGCCAGTGAAAAGACAGAATCTTCACAACATTGACATAGGATCCTGCCAAAAGACACAAGCCTAAGACAGAATCTTCACAACACTAACAAAGATAATCTGTCAAAAGATAGAAGCTTAGGCCATAGACAGAGAGGAGACAGAATCCTTAAAACATTGACAAAGAATATCCTGCCAAAAGACACAAGCCTATACCATAGACAGAGAGGATGCCAGCGAAAAGACAGAACCTTCACAACACTAACAAAGATAATCCTGTCAAAAGATAGAAGCTTAGGCCATAGACAAAGAGGATGCCTGCTAAAACAAAAACATAAAAAAAGTTTATACTCTTAATACAGAAGGTGCGTGTTGAAGAAGACTGTTCTCCTTGATGGGGTGTTTAAATTGGGAAACCCACAATTGACCTCTGTGCTACCCTGGCTTTTTGCTTGTTTTGATTTTGTTTTTGTTTTTATTTGTTTTGTTTGTTTGGTCCATTTCATCCCCGTCGCTCATGTCTCTCCTTCCCCCCCCCCTCTCTCTCTCTCTCTCTCTCTCTCCCTTTTTCTGTCTTCCTGTCGCTGCCCCTCCTCGACCCAATGTCTCTCTTTCTCTACAGACATACAGGCACACTCACAGTCACAAAACATACACGCACACACACATACTTACTCGCACACACTCACACACATACACACACACATACACACACGCACACACACTCACACACGTACTCGCGCGCGCGCACACACATACACACACACACATATATACACACACACACACATACGTATTACACACACACATACGTACTCGCACACACACACATACGTATTCGCACGCACACACTCACACACACACCCATACAAACACACACACACACACACACACACACACACACACACACACACACATACACACACGTACTCGTGCGCGCGCACATACATACACACACACACACACACACATATGTACACACACACATACATACGTACTCGCACACACACACATACGTACTCGCACGCACACATACACACATACACACACACACACACACACACACACACACACACACACACACACACACACACACACACACACACACACACACATACATACATACATACAAAAACGTACTCGCACTCACACACACACACACACACACACACACACACACACACACACACACACACACACACACACACACACACTCACACACACACACTCACACACACATACACACACAAACACACACACACACACACACACAAACACACACACACACACTCTCTCTCTCTCTCTCTCTTTAATTTTTTCTCTCTCTGTTTATCTCTTTCTCTCCCTCCCTCCCTCCTCCTTCTCTGTCCCTCTCAATCAACAAGACTTTATTTGTTTTCAATTCAAAGCTCAGTTGTTGTTGTTTTTTCACCAAATTTTTGTATGTGCCTCTCCATCCCACCCCTCACCCTTCCATCTTAAATCCATTTCCCAACAAACACTTGCGTGCCACAAGATGAGTCTGAACACGAAAGGCTGCTGGCACTAGGGGGTGGGGGTGGGGGTAGGGGTGGGGTGGGGGATATTTTGCTAAAAATAGAAACAGGGTGCTCGTGAACAAATTGAGCAGAAGTGAATTTTAGATTATAACGTTCTCATTGATTTGTGTGATGAATGTTTACAGTGGAACAGAATAAATTCAAGACATATTGTGTATCTATGTTGTGTGTGTGTTGGTGTGTGTGTGTGTGTGTGTGTGTGTGTGTGTGTGTGTGTGTGTGTGTGTGTGTGTGTGTGTGAATACATGTGTGTGTGTGTGTGTGTGAATACATGTCTGTGTGTGTGTGTGACTGTGTGTGTGTGTATGTGTGTGTGTGTGTGTGTGTGTGTGTGTGTGTGTGTGTGTGTGTGTGTGTGTGTGTGTGTGTGTGTGTGTGACATATTGTCCGTTCATGAATGTCCCTCTTTCACACAGATACACACGCACACACAAATACACACGCACACGCAAATCACAGGCATCAGGTCATTCTGACCCAGTAACAGATGATGGTCAAACAAAAGCACTACCCATACATACCTGGTGACTCAAACTACTTACTTTTCTTTTATTATGAAAGTGAAGCCTTGAAAGTAAATCAGTCTCGTCGAAAATTCCAGCATGACCTTGGCATTGAAGAAAGGAACCAGAAGAACAAGAAAACCAATAAGCGCGTATCCAAAAAACAAAACAAACAAGCGCAAATTTTCGGCCAACTAGCCTTTGTCAAGCGCGAAGGGACGATCACAAACAGATCACAGACACCAAACAATGGATAATAAAAACGGGACTAAAACCTTCCCTGCCGCCTCGTCCAGTGGGTAAGAAGAAAGGTCAAGGTTGTCCCATAACCTTCCTTCAGGCAAGGGAGTGGGGTTAAAAGTAATCTCAATCTAGTAATGCTCATTTCCTCGTTGCTTTACCTGTCCCAACCCTGACCAGTGTCAGAACCCATCAAAAGTGGATAGTCTGGAGGTCTCACACATGAAAGTTTCCCCCCACACCCTCACCCCCCACCTCCACCCCTCCAACCAGACTGGAATCCATACAAGCGGTCGCAGTGGTCAGCGATTAACACAACCCACTACCGACTGGAAAAAGCTGTGGGTGGAATCAAATCCCGTCAGTTTTCTAAAATTCTTTGTGGGATTTGTTCAGTTCAGTTTCAGTTTCAGTTTTTCAAGATGACGTCTCCACGCTCGGCACAAATTCCATATGTACTAACATCACAGGTGCCACGTGTATGGTGACCGTGTCTGCCTCCGGAAAGACTGCCTCGTTGTTTTCTTTGCTGTCCATGGAACTCTCAATATTCTTCTTAGAAACCACATCTCGGCTGCCTCAATCTTGTTCTGGCTTTGCTTGTTGACTGTCCACGCCTCACTATCGTATAACATTATCGGTTCTATATAATATTCCAGAACTCTCTTCCTGATGTTAATTGATAGGAGAATGTAAACACTCTTACATACGCACACTATGCACATGACAATGGGACCTCTCCCAGAACTCAGTCAGAAGTGTGCACATATTGCAGGTGGACAGTGTGAAATTCGATAACTCGTCATGTGACATCAGTCATTGTTGACAAAACAGAAAGAGGGAGAACAGTGGCAGAATGGTTCAGATGTTCGCCTGCCAATAACTAAACTCGAGGTTCCAGGGTTCGCTCCCCGTAGAGGCCTCGACTTTTCTCCTCAGTCTGACCGGAAAAATAGAACTGAATGTCTAGTCCCTTCAGAAGTGGACGAAAAACGAGTCGGACCCATGTGCCTTTGGCTGCGCACGCTAAACATCCCACGGCAGCTGAAAATCTGAAAAGCAGGGTATTGCCTGGCTGCCTCGGTATAAAAACATTGGAGAGACAAGTTGATTTCCCAGGTCCCACCCCTTGAAGACCATTTAGCCTTCTTGTCTTTCTGAAGTCTTGGTAAAAAAAAAGTGAATATGAATATAAATTTGTGTCGAGGGAGAGGGGATGGGCACCGCCCTCGTAGTGCTGGCCCCAGAAAAGCTGAGTCTCTACCCCTCACTCCCATATGACTCCAGGGTTATGGAACTATCTAGGTAGGACCTCAAGACTTGGCCAGCTCATGGGTTTATGTGCAGGTTTAAGGCTTGTGCCGTGATCATTCTGGATCTTCTCCATCACATGGCACCTGTGACGTTAGTGCATATGGAATTCATTCCGAGCGCAAAGACGTCATCTTGAGAAACTGAAACTGGCAAAACCAGGAGCTATGGAACGTCATCATCATCATCAGTTACCTTGCCGCATGGCGTTGGCGATCATGGACTTCCATCTGTCTCTATCTCTCGTTGCCCCTAACATCTCCACCCTCCTCGTCCCCAGCCACTCTGCAAGTCCGTCCAGCATTTTCTCCCTGGGTCTACCCGTGCTCTCTTTCCCTCCAGCTTTCCCGTTGTGACCAGGTGCTCCAAATCCCCCTTCCTCATAAAATGGCCTATAAATGTTGCCTGTCTTTTCCTAATCTTCCTTATGAGTGATCTACTTGTGTCTGCCTCCATCAAGACTGTCTCGTTTGTTTTCTTTGCTGTCCATGGAACTCTCAACATTCTTCTTAGAAACCACATCTGGGCTGCCTCAATCTTGCTCTGGCTTTGTTTGCTGACTGTCCACGCCTCACATCCGAACAACAGTATTGGTTCTATATAACATTCAAGGAATCTCTTCCTGATGTTGATTGACAGGCATTTGTTGGTAAGAATGCTTGTCATCTTCTTGAATGCTATGGAACGTAGCGGAAGATTTCCCTACACAAACCGAGTAGCCATCCAGCAGAAACAAGCAGGTGATCATATCAGTCACCTGAACCGTAAGGAGACACAACAAGGGATTCATTGAAAACCAAAACACTTTGAATATCGTGTCGTGGGAGTGAAACCACGCTTCTCAGTAATGGATCCCTTTTCCAAGAACTTAACGACGATCAGGATGAAACGTTTCTTGTTCTGGTCTGTAGATTTCTGCCTGGCATCTCTCTCTCTCTCTCTCTCTCTCTCTCTCTCTCTCTCTCTCTCTCTCCTCTCTCTCTCTCTCTCTCTCGCTCTCGCTCGCTCTCTCTTTCTCTCCCTCTCCCTCTCTCTCCCTCTCTCCCCCCCCCCTCTCTCTCTCTCTCTCTCCCTCTCTCTCGTTTTTGGGGTTTGTGTGTGTGTGTGAGTATATATATATATATATATATATATATGTGTGTGTGTGTGTGTGTGTGTGTGTGTGTGTGTGTGTGTGTGTGTGTGTGTGTGTGTGTGTGTGTCTGTGTGTGTGTGTTTGCTTTGTTTTGATTCTTTATTATGTCCCCAGCTGGCAATATTGGAAGGAACAAAAACATTTATACAGAACAAATTCATTTCCCCACATAACTTTGTGAAGACATTTCTATCAGCTTCACGGGACGCAGACGACGTGCAATGTCTGATTCTGAAGAGTGAAGGAAATTCCATATGCGCTCCACACAAATCAATTATCTGGCAGATTCTCGGAGCCTGAGCAAAACTCTATGCGCTGGAAAGGTCTTTGACGGCGAAAACGGGGCGGGGGGGGGGGTGGGAAGGGGGGAAGGGACCTATGAAACATATGTTACCAGAATGATGGAAACAGTACGACAGGTAGCCAACGGGTCAGTTCTTAATGTTGTGGGCAGGGACTGAACTCGAGATAACAAATCTTGAGTCCACAGTTCTGTCAAAACAACCAAGCTGTCTGTATAGGAAGATGTGACCAGCCCAAGGTTGAACCCACAACCCCTGAGTGGGAGAACCAGCAAGCATTTTCACTTCAGTAGAATGATGAATGTTGACTGGTCACCTTCAGCCTGCAGTGTCATCATCATCATCATCATCATCATCATCATCATCATCACCACATCATCATCATCATCATCATCACCACCATCATCATCATCATCACCATCATCATCATCATCATCATCATCATCATCATCACCATCACCACCATCATCATCCCATCATCATCACCATCATCATCATCACCATCGTCATCATCGTCGTCATCATCATCGTCATCGTCATCATCATCGTCATCATCATCATCACCACCATCATCATCACCATCATCATCACCATCATCATCACCATCACCATCATCATCACCATCATCATCATCATCATCATCATCATCATCATCATGTGCCCTGCCACATGGCGTTGGCGATCATGGCCCTCCATTTGTATCTATCACTTGTCGCTGCAAGCATATCTTCCACCCTCTCTGTCCTCAGCCACCTTGCAAGTCCGTCCAATATTTTCTCCCTGGTTATACCTGGTGCTCTCTTTCCCTCCAGCTTTCCTGTTGTGAACAAGTGCTCTAATTCCCCTTTCCTCATAAAATGGCCTATAAACGTTGCCTGTCTTTTCCTAATCTTCCTTATGAATGATCTTCTTGTGTCTGCCTCCATTAAGACTGTCTCGTTTGTTTTCTTTGCTGTCCATGGAACTCTCAACATTCT
>JAPXFY010000023.1:15346185-15351185 GCA_030674185.1 Monoplex corrugatus | reverse complement strand
CAACGCTTGTCTATCTGCTGAACTTGTTGATATGAAAAATATTTCTTTTGTATCACATGAGAACCTTCGTACCACTCAACAATTTCTAAAAGACGACATTCACCCCACCACCAGAGGAAGTAGCATCATTGCAGGAAATCTTGGAAGACACATTCGAGACCTATTTTGGGAGACTCCAAGGAGAACATCAAGATCAAGATCATCACAGCTACACCCTTCCAGATTCTCCAGAGGACAGTACCACCCTTTTGACAACTACACACCATGGTGGCCGTATAATATGTTTTGAAATAACAGTATTACATATACAATACTTAATGTTCATGTCACAGGACTTTTTCCTCGTCATCTCTGACATTTCTTCTGCTGAAAATAAACAATAACTAGGTTTTAGTCCGACTATCAAGACTCGGTCAGACTATACACTCTGTACATTTGAAGACGTGAATGCCATTATTTTGATTTTTGGTTATTTGTTATCCCTTGTAATCTATTATCACCTTTATAAGTTATTCGTACGTTGGACTATGTAATTTTCTTTTTATTGATTTTGCTACAATTTTGTTTTCTTTACTTCGTAGTCTAAGTAATTACGTAATTTTCTTTCTGTCCAGTTCTCCTGGACACAGAAAATCAAAGTATTCATTATTATCGACCATAAATAACAGTTAATAGAAAGTTAGAGATTAACCAATATCAGCAATGCGAAAACAATCCCAAGTCAAGTTTTTGCAATGGAATTGTAGATCCCTTTCCACCAATTCGGCTTACTTGGATCATTTCCTAGCATCAAATAGGTGTGAAATTTTGATTCTACAGTCGATGAATGTTGTCGCTACCAAGCTTCCCAATTTCCCCAATTATTATTATCCTCCAGTCTATGAATGTGGGAATCACGGGAAGAAGGTATCCACCGCGATTTATATACTCAAAGGGTTACAATACTGCTTACTTACTTCCCCAGTTTTGAAATCAAGCGAAGATTTGCATGCTTGTGCTGCCACTGTCCAATTAAGCAATTCTGTAAACATTAACGTTTTGTCAGTCTACCTACCAACAGGTCCAAATGACCACAACACAGAATGGCTGCGCACTATCCAAGATCAGCAGCGTGGTAAATGGCTAATAGGTGGAGACTTTAATTCCCACTCCCCATTTTGGGAAAAGAACTGTTCTACTGTTACGAGCAATCGTTTGGTAGAAAATATCGTTGATAGTTCGCTTTACCTTCTAAATGATGGTAGTGTCACTAGGATCCCTGATGTTTCCAAACACAGGGCGACAGCCATCGATTTGTCTCTAATCTCACCAGAATTAGCACCATCCTGTACCTGGGAAACTCACAGAGACACTTTGGGAAGCGATCACCTACCTATCATCATAACCATAACTGACAAAAACATCAGGATGAAAGACAGCTCTCCTGAAATTATTCCAAAATATAATTACAAGCGTTCTGACTGGTCCTTATTTCGAACTGCTCTAGCTAATCAAGACTACAGACATTATGAAAGTGAAAATGTAGACATTATGTTTTCTAAATTCCAAGAGTCAATTTTAGCCGCTGCAGACCTATCGATTCCGAAACTCAAATCTTCTAGATCAAATAATCTATTGGGTAATGTTTGGTGGACAGAGGCATGTGAGAAAGCAGTTCAATATAAAAGGGAGAAATTCAAAATCTACATCAAAAGCCGGAAACCTGAGGATCATGTCGAAATGAAAAAAGCTAACATCCAATGTAACAAAATCATTGCTGAAGCAAAGAAAGATTATTGGGCATCATTCTGCACAAAAGAAATTTCAGATTTCAAAGATTTCCATAAAGTCTGGACGAAAATGAAACAAATGAAGGATGGAACCAACTTACCTAGGTGTCCGATAATGATTGAAACATGTAACACATTTCCTTCAGACATGGACAAAGCAGAAACTTTTGTGGATCTGTTCGCCAAAAACAGTAAAGTTGAAGGTTTATCTCCTGACTGCAAACATCACAGAGAAATGGAAGATTACAACCCAATCTACACTGATCCAGTACCACAGAATGATCTCTGGTTTAATTCTCCAATCACCTTAGAAGAGCTAAAAAAACACAGTACTGTCTCTACACAACAAAAAGAGTTCGGTAGGTGTTGATGCAGTTTCGACTGAAATGATTAAACATCTCCCTGAAAACTACCTTATTTTCCTACACAAAATTTTGCAGAAATGCTGGGTTACTGGAACTGTGCCACAAATCTGGCAAAAATCTATAGTTATACCAATCTTAAAAACAGGAAAATCGAAAACCGATAAAAACAGTTACAGACCTATTGCTTTAACGTCCCACACAAGCAAACTAATGGAAAGATTGGTCTTAAACAGACTTTTACACTACTGTGATAAAAATAACGTTATTCCGGTAAACCAGGCAGGTTTTAGAAAAGGAAGATCCGCAGTTGAGCACCTAGTTAAACTTACAACTCAGATCAAACAACAGTTTGCCCGCAGAAAAAGTGTTTTAGCTACTTTCTTTGATGTGAAAAAAGCTTACGATCAAGTTTGGCATAAACGTTTATTGTTCAAGCTAAAATCTGTTGGTTTATCAGGCAATATGTTCAATTACATTAAATCTTTTTTAGCTAATAGAACAATTCAGGCAAGAGTGGGAGCTAGTTATTCTTCTTCACGATGCCTCGACATGGGGATTCCACAAGGTTCAGTGATAGCACCTATTTTATTTAATATCCTTATACAGGATCTTCCTAAAGCTCTTTCAAATCGTGTTGTTTTAGTACAGTACGCTGATGATATATGCACTTGGATGAATATCACTTTAAAAAAGACAACTCCACAGAGAACGCGAAATTACATCAGGAAGTTGTATCAAATTGATCTTGATAATCTTGGAAACTATATGTTAGAAAATGGGCTGTCGTTGTCAGCAGAAAAAACTAACATGATGCTGTTTGATCCTGGTGGTAACTCAAATAACTTGCCTATTTTCAAATTGCTTGGTGAAGTGTTAAATTACAAACAGGTCGTAAAATTCCTGGGAGTTTACATCACGTCCAAATTAAGCTGGAATGTCCATTTTGATTATATTTTAACAAAAGCGCGAAAAACCTTAAATTTTCTAAAGATAATAAGCAAATTACCCTGGGGAATGGATACAAATGTACTGATTCATCTGTCAACAGCGCTGGTCAGGTCTAAAATTATCCTACGCGCAAGAAGTTTTCTTCAATGCACCCAAATATTTACTAAAAAAGATTCAGAGCTTGGACTGCAAAAGTCTTAAAATTGCACTAGGTGTACCAACTCATGCTTCTACTCTGGAAACGTACAAAGTTGCTGGAATTCTACCTTTAAACAACCATCGTGAGTTAGCTACAGCAAAGTTTGCAATTAGAACTACTTCTCAAGTGGATAATTTTGTGAGCAAAGAAATTAAGATCAGGTCTGATACTGACTTTCCAAAACGAGCAAAAAACATTTCATCACAAATTACAGCCGCAACTTACATATCTGGCCTGATCAAACAGTCCAACATAACAATGGATGAAATTGCTGAGAAACCAACGATAACGCCTATCCCTAAATGGGAAATGCTAAATGCCACATTTGATCTCGATTATGCAAAAGTTAAAAAAGATGATAATGTCAACATTACGCTATCCACAGCTTGTGAACACATCGATGAAAAGTACAGTACCCACCTCCACATTTTTACCGATGGGTCAGTCTTAGCAAACCAGAGCGCTGGAGCAGCCTTTTATGTTCCAAAATTTAACATTAAAAAGTCTTTTTTCATTGGGGCAAATGTATCTATATATACAGCAGAATTGGTCGCTGTTGTTCAAGCGTTGCATTATTTAATAAGCCTTCGGCCTGTGTCATTCAAAGTAGTTCTCTTTGTTGATTCAAAATCTGTATTATATGCCTTACAGTCTTTTGATACAGACACAAGACCTGACTTAATTATTGAGGCAAATCATCTAATACATTGTTTAAAGATAAATGGTTCGGAAATCAATTTATGCTGGGTGCCTTCTCATGTTGGTCTTCATGGCAACAACGTAGTTGACAGAGCAGCTAAATCCGGTGCCCTCCATTCTGAAAATTCCATAGAATTACATGTTAACACCTCGGTAAAAGAAGCTTGCAACTCGCTAGAATTAGCATCATGGATTCGATTTCATGAACATTTAAATGAAAAATTTGTGTCTCAAAAAAGAATCAAACTTTCAGTTCAAAATATCTGTAAAAATTTGCAGTATTCCTCGTTATATCATTTGAGATTAATTGTTACCACATATTTTCGCATTCAACTGAACGCTTTGAAAACAAAATATTGTAACAACGTTTTATGTATTTGTGGCGAACAATTCACATTGTATCACTGTTTGTTTTACTGCAGAAAGCTTCGTTCCTTTTTACCAAAGACGTTTACACAAGGAAACTATCTTGAAACGCATTTTAAAGAAGTAGTATCGGATCAAGTTTTGTTAGTTAAAATTTCAGAATCATTGGTTCACAGTCCTGTTAATGCGTTACTTTAAGATTATTATTATAATTATGAATATGTTTTGTTTTGTTTTGTTTTTATGACGATTTTTCTTTTACATTATTGATGTTAGCGTTGTTCTAGTTTCATTTCTCTGTTCATCCATATCCTTTTTCTTAAGACCTTGCCGCTTCCTTTTAATTTTTTTTTACGTCCCTTACTCTGTTCCCCTCTACCCTCACCCCCCCCCCCCCCCCCCCCCCCTTATTTCATCCTCCATGCCATTTTTCCCCGTCTAATATCACTTATAGTGAAAAGACGTTAAATCAAGCAACGAACACACAAACACACACAAAATATACACAGAATCTTGCAGAGTTCTTATATTTAACGTTTAAAAGACGAAATATTGTCTGCAGTTAAAGTCTTTAGCTGAAGGATAATGTTCACATTGATAGTTATTAAAAGTATACGGCAAAGTTATTTGAAATGACTTCTTTCTTCGTGTAAG
>JAPXFY010000023.1:15331185-15341185 GCA_030674185.1 Monoplex corrugatus | reverse complement strand
ATGATACATGATACACGATACATGATACATGATACATGATACATGATACATGATACATGATACACGATACATGATACATGATACCCTATACATGATACATGATACATGATACATGATACACGATACATGATACATGATACATGATACACGATACATGATACATGATACATGATACACGATACATGATACATGATACATGATACACGATACATGATACACGATACATGATACACGATACATGATACATGATACATGATACACGATACATGATACACGATACACGATACACGACACATGATACATGATACATGATACGCGATACATGATACATGATACATGATACATGATACATGATACATGATACATGATACACGATACACGATACACGATACATGATACATGATACATGATACACGATACACGATACATGATACATGATACATGATACACGATACATGATACATGATACATGATACACGATACATGATACATGATACATGATACACGATACATGATACACGATACATGATACACGATACATGATACACGATACATGATACACGATACATGATACATGATACACGATACACGATACATGATACATGATACATGATACATGATACACGATACATGATACACGATACATGATACACGATACATGATACACGATACATGATACACGATACATGATACATGATACATGATACACGATACATGATACATGATACACGATACATGATACACGATACATGATACACGATACACGATACACGATACATGATACACGATACATGATACATGATACATGATACATGATACATGATACATGATACATGATACATGATACACGATACACGATACATGATACATGATACATGATACACGATACATGATACATGATACATGATACATGATACATGATACATGATACACGATACATGATACATGATACATGATACACGATACATGATACATGATACACGATACATGATACATGATACACGATACACGATACATGATACATGATACATGATACATGATACATGATACATGATACATGATACACGATACATGGTACATGATACACGATACATGATACATGATACACGATACACGATACATGATACATGATACATGATACATGATACATGATACATGATACATGATACATGATACACGATACACGATACATGATACACGATACATGATACATGATACATGATACATGATACATGATACACGATGCACGATACATGATACATGATACATGATACATGATACATGATACATGATACATGATACATGATACATGATACATGATACCCGATACATGATACCCTATTGCCCATTATGCTGCTGGTAAGGAGAACGGTAAGAACGAATTATTCACAATGTACATCATGCTGCTGGTAAGGAGAACGGTAAGAACGAATTATTCACAATGTACATCATGCTGCTGGTAAGGAGAACGGTAAGAACGAATTATTCACAATGTACATCATCAGATAAATGTTACTGACCTCGTTCAGAAGAAAACGAGGATGAAGTTCTTTGGGTTTTTGTTGTTACTGTTGTTGTTGTTGTTGTTTGTTTGTTTGTTTGTTTGTTTGTTCGTTCGTTCGTTTGTTTGTTTGTTCGTTTGTTCGTTTGTTTGTTTGTTCGTTTGTTTGTTTGTTTCAAAACAAGTGTGACTGTCCGCGTTCAAGCAAACAGGAACCAGGGAAAAAAAAACACGAAAAAAAAAAAAAAAAGAATCAGAAGGCGTATTCAATACAACTCGACAAGACAGGCGCAGATTTTCGGTCAACTTGTCTTTGTCAAGCCTAGACGTAAGATCACAAACAATAAACATCAAATACAAAACTATCTTTTTTTTCCTGGTTCTTTTTCCGTGTTTTCTTCTGGTTCCTGTTGTTTATTTGTGTGTTTGTTTGTTTGTTTGTTTGTTTATTTGTTTGTTAGTTTGTTTGTTTGTTTGAGTGTTTGTTTGTTTGTTTGTTCGTTTTCGGAATTTCTTGAATTTAGAGTTTGTCAAATATGAAATGTATTCCAACGAGATATTGAAGTCATGTTTGTAATGTGTTTATGAATTACATGTCAAAACCTATCCATGTTTGTCCCCATATCTCCCATTGTGTCTCTCTCACACATGACATACGCATGCACACATAGACCCACACGTGCTCTCAAACACACACACATCCATACACATACTGCACACACACCCCGCATCCAGTACTTGAGAAACATTTTTTTTAATTATTTGTAGTTTATGTATTTCAAAAAGTCACTTTTTTGCCTTTTTCTTTTTAGGACTAAATTTGAGAAAACTATGTTTATTGTTTACTTCTTTCCAAATATTCTCAGTATTTGTAAACAGCTCCCAACGAACACCAGAAATCTGAACACTTTAACACTGGGAACCATTCAATTTATTGGCACGGCTGTGTTGGCTATTGTTGACTAACAGATTTCTGCCGTTACCGGGCATCTTAAAGAGATGCACTAGCAATGGAACACGTTATTACTGTTATTTTTTGTTAAAGCCCAGCCGACTGCATAGAGCCATATGAGGGCCCGGATCTATGAAGAGTGCACAACTTAAGCAGTGCATAACTATTTATGCCCTCAGCGAGGACATCGTAAAATCGAGGCTCAAAATGCGAAGCACTCGCCAATCTATGAAGCGGACACAAGGGCTATAACTCCTTTCAAAATATGCTACTTCAACAAGGAAAAAAAGAAATAAAACTAAGTACACATTTCAATGCATTCGCCACATAATCTAAGGAAATACCACTGGTTTTGACTACTCCGTCCAATTTATCACACAGGGGATCTAAAAATCATACCTGAATACAGATTTAAATACAATTAAGCACACTAAAACATACATAAAAACAGGCCTAAATTACCTAAAAGTGCTTCAGTTTTATCTCATTTCCCTAGAGCCGAAAATGCGCTCAATACATGTATGTACCCAATTATCAATTCCAAGAGAAAGTACGTAAGACTTCATCGAACACAAACAGGTAAATGGACCAACAAGGCAGAAAATGATAGGAACAAAATGACAGAAAGTAAAGCAACAAGGCAGAAACAAAGAGAGTAACAGAAACGAGGAAATTTCTAGCACAGAATGTCCAGAAGGTGGGGATACTATTTATACTGAAAGAGCCCCCGGCAACCCCATGGGGGGGAATGGAACACGTGTGGAGGATATGCACAAACAACAATAACAACAAAGAAATGAACGAGCAAAAATCCCAAATGGTTTCTTCAGCTCGTGACAATTTAACAATCTCATGAAACAAGATTGAGGCAGCCGAGATTCGGTTTCTAAAAAGAATGTTGAGAGTTGCATGGACAGCAAAGAAAACAAACGAGACAGTCTTGGTGGAGGCAGACACAAGAAGATCATTTATAAGGAAGATTAGGAAAAGAAAGGCAACATTTACAGGCCATTTTATGAGGAAAGGGGAATTGGAGTACCTTGTCACAACAGGAAACTGGAGGGAAAGAGAGCACCTGGTAGAACTAGGGAAAAAATATTGGACGGACTTGCAGAGTGGCTGAGGACAGAGAGGGTGAAAGATGTGCTTGCAGCGACAAGGGATAGACACATATGGAGGGCCACGATCGCCAATGCCATGCGGCAAGGCACTTGATGATGATGATGAATACGTTCCATTTGGGGGTAGCTGTCTTATGATTACGTTTCCATTCGGTCTCGAACGATGAATAAAGATTTCCCACTTGTCAATATTTATGGCCCAAATAAAGACACACCAGAATTTTATGAAGAGTTGGAACAACACATTAAAGAAGTAGGGTCTTCACATAGGGGGTGACTGGAACCTTGCACTTGACACCAACATGGATTGTTACAATTATAAACATGTCAATAATCCAAACGCTAGAGAAGAGGTGGAAGAAATTACCATGAACTTGGATTTAACTGATAGTTGGAGAGAGATGAATCCAGACATAAGATATTCTAGGCGCAGACCAACACCATTTCAACAAAGCCGTCTGAATTTCTGTCTTATTTCTGAAAGTATGATACAAAATGTAAAGAAAGTTGAAATTGTTTATGGGTGTCGTTCAGACCATTCAATGATTACTTTGAAACTTTCATTTGTGAAAGAAATAAAACAAAAGACTTTTTGGAAATTTAACAGTTCCTTATTAAAAAAAATATTGAATACATAGAAGAAATGAATACCAAAATTAAAAATGTAACCGAGGAATATACTGTACCGGTGAACAATCAAAACGGAATTGAAAACATTCCTGAAGCAGATATTCAATTTATAATACCAGACCAGTTATTCCTTGATGTCCTTTTGATGAAAATACGATCCAGAACAAACTGCATATGCATCAATGAAAAAACGAAGAGCACAGAAAATGAGAATCAGTTAGAGACAGAAACACAGCACCTATAGCAAATAACACGTAAATCTGACCAACAGAATAAATGCTTGGAAGAATGCAAAGCCAATTTGATTGCAATAAGAAAAAAGAAAATTGATGGCATTCTTCTACGATCTCAAGCTAGATGGATAGCAGAGGGTGAAAAAATATCTATATACTTGTGTAATCTCGAAAAGAGACATTTTATCAGTAAATCTATAACAAAACTTGTTTCAAATGGAATAGAAAAAGTTGGGCAGAACGAAATAACTCAAGAAGTCGAAAAATTTTATAAAGATTTATACAGTAAGAAAATGTTAGGTGAATCTCAAACAGAAGACATAGTAAATGATATTCCAACACTATCAGACGATGAAGCAAACGTTATAGGATATATTACTCTTGATGAAGCGAGACAAGCACTAAAACATATGAACAGTAATAAAAGTCCAGACTCTGATGGATTTACTAAGGGATTTTTAAAGTATTTTGGAATAAAAATAGGTTCCTCGTTGTCAGATCGCTAAATGAAGGTTTTAAAAAAAAGGCGAATTATCTGTAACTCAGAAAGAGAGTGTGATAGTTTGTATACCTAAAGGTGATAAAGCAAGGGAATACATTAAAAACTGGAGACCAATATCATTGCCTAACTTCGTATATAAAATTGGTGCTTCATGTATGCCAATCGTCTGGAATCGGTCCTCCCTTCTCTTATTAACGAAGATCAGACGGGTTTAATGTCACAGATATATCGGGGATAACATTAGATTAATATATCACAATGACACTTAAATAAATGACACTATTCATTATCTGAACTACAATAATCTTCAAGGTTTACTTCTTTGTATTGACTTTGAAAAGGCGTTTGACTCTGTGGACTGGAACTTCATGATGAAAGTTTTGGAAATATTTGGATTCGGTCCAGATATCTGTCAGTGGATCCACATTTTATCAAGTCGTATTTGAATGGAGAGATATAAACTAATTTATTCTTGTTTTGTTGTTTGCTATTCATTTGTTCAGTTAGACATTTTACTTGTATTGGTTTCGTATCCGTTAAAGTAAAGTTACCTGCGCAACACTGAAACACTATTTTACGAAACAAAATGCCTTGACACTCACGCATTATACACATGCTGCACGTGTTGTGCATTTTACGTGCTGTGCATTTCAAGGGTCAGGGCATATTTCCTTCCTGTCACCATGTCGCTCTTTGCCTGTGCCGTTCTCTTTGAACTGAGAAGAGTTGAGACATGTCCTGAAATTTTAATTAAGGTGCTGTAAAATTGAACTCTCTGAAAACACAAAACGGTGTTTACCGAAACCCGTTGGCTGCGAAAGTAACACTCAACAAACACTGCTGTTGTCAGGGGGGTTAAACAAGCGCGCACACGCGCATACCCCCCCCCCTCCCACACCTACACACCAACACCCACACACATAAAATAGTGCTTGTGGCCTTGTGGAGGTGTGCAAAACGTATCCACTCATACACACACATAAACACGTACTCCTTCGTTTTCACCTGGTCACGTCATTGTGTCCACTTGTCATTGTGTCCATGTGTCATTGTGTCCACCTGTCATTGTGTCACGTGTCATTGTGTCCACGTTGTCTTGTGTCCATGTGTCATTGTGTCCACTGTCATTGTGTCCACCTGTCATTGTGTCCACCTGTCATTGTGTCCACCTGTCATTGTGTCCAGTGTCCCTTGTGTCCCACCTGTCATTGTGTCCACCTGTCAATGTGTCCATGTGTTATTGTGTCCACTGTCATTGTGTCCACCTGTCATTGTGTCCATGTGTCATTGTGTCCACCTGTCATTGTGTCCACCTGTCATTGTGTCCACCTTGTCATTGTGTCCACCTGTCATTGTGTCCATGTTCATTGTGTCCACTGTCATTGTTCCATGTGTCATTGTGTCACCTGTCATTGTGTCCACTGTCATTGTGTCCATGTGTCATTGTGTCCACCTGTCATTGTGTCCATGTGTCATTGTGTCCACCTGTCATTGTGTCCACCTGTCATTGTGTCCACCTGTCATTGTGTCCATGTGTCATTGTGTCCACCTGTCATTGTGTCCATGTGTCGTTGTGTCCACTGTCATTGTGTCCACGTGTCATTGTGTCCATGTGTCATTGTGTCCACCTGTCATTGTGTCCACCTGTCATTGTGTCCACTGTCATTGTGTCCACGTGTCATGTGTCACCTGTCATTGTGTCCATGTGTCATTGTGTCCATGTGTCATTGTGTCCATGTGTCATTGTGTCCACCTGTCATTGTGTCCACCTGTCATTGTGTCCACCTGTCATTGTGTCCACCTGTCATTGTGTCCACGTCTCATGTGTCCACCTGTCATTGTGTCCACCTGTCATTGTGTCCACCTGTCATTGTGTCAATGTGTCGTTGTGTCCACCTGTCATTGTGTCCACCTGACATTGTGTTCACCTGTCATTGTGTCCATGTGTCATTGTGTTCACCTGTCATTGTGTCCATGTGTCATTGTGTCCACCTGTCATTGTGTCCATGTGTCGTTGTGTCCACCTGTCATTGTGTCTATGTGTCGTTGTGTCCATGTGTCATTGTGTCCATGTGTCATTGTGTCCATGTGTCGTTGTGTCCACCTGTCATTGTGTCCATGTGTCGTTGTGTCCACCTGTCATTGTGTCCATGTGTCGTTGTGTCCATGTGTCATTGTGTCCACGTGTCATTGTGCTATGTGTCGTTGTGTCCACCTGTCATTGTGTCCACCTGTCATTGTGTCCACCTGTCATTGTGTCCACCTGTCATTGTGTCCATGTTCGTTGTGTCCACCTGTCATTGTGTCCACGTGTCATTGCGTCATTGTGTCATTGTGTCCACCTGTCATTATGTCCATGTGTCATTGTGTCACTGTGTCCATGTGTCATTGTGTCCATGTGTCATGGTGTCATTGTGTCCATGTGTCATTGTGTCCATGTGTCATTGTGTCCACCTGTCATTGTGTCCACCTGTCATTGTGTCCATGTGTCATTGTGTCCACCTGTCATTGTGTCCACATGTCATTGTGTCCCACCTGTCATTGTGTTCACCTGTCATTGTGTCCACGTGTCATTGTGATCACCTGTCATTGTGTTCACCTGTCATTGTGTCCACGTGTCATTGTGTTCACCTGCCATTGTGTTCACCTGTCATTGTGTTCACCTGTCATTGTGTCCACGTGTCATTGTGTCCACCTGTCATTGTGTTCACCTGTCATTGTGTTCACCTGTCATTGTGATCACCTGTCATTGTGTCCACGTGTCATTGTGATCACCTGTCATTGTGTTCACCTGTCATTGTGTCCACGTGTCATTGTGTTCACCTGTCATTGTGTCCACGTGTCATTGTGATCACCTGTCATTGTGTTCACCTGTCATTGTGTCCACGTGTCATTGTGTCCACGTGTCATTGTGTTCACCTGTCATTGTGTCCACGTGTCATTGTGATCACCTGTCATTGTGTTCACCTGTCATTGTGTCCACGTGTCATTGTGTCCACGTGTCATTGTGTTCACCTGTCATTGTGTCCACGTGTCATTGTGTCCACGTGTCATTGTGTTCACCTGTCATTGTGTCCACGTGTCATTGTGTCCACGGTCATTGTGTTCACCTGTCATTGTGTCCACGTGTCATTGTGTTCACCTGTCATTGTGTCCACGTGTCATTGTGATCACCTGTCATTGTGTTCACCTGTCATTGTGTCCACGTGTCATTGTGTCCACGTGTCATTGTGTTCACCTGTCATTGTGTCACGTGTCATTGTGTCCATGTGTCATTGTGTTCACCTGTCATTGTGTCCACGTGTCATTGTGTCTACCTGTCATTGTGTCCACGTGTCATTGTGTCCACCTGTCATTGTGTCCATATGTCATTGTGTTCACCTGTCATTGTGTCCACTGTCATTGTGTCACTGTCATTGTGTCCACCTGTCATTGTGTCACCTGTCATTGTGTCACCTGTCATTGTGTCCACCTGTCATTGTGTCATTGTGTCCACCTGTCATTGTGTCATTGTGTCCACCTGTCATTGTGTCCACCTGTCATTGTGTCACATGTCATTGTGTCCATGCATTGTGTCCCTGTCATTGTGTCCGTGTCATTGTGTCCACCTGTCATTGTGTCACGTGTCATTGTGTCCACCTGTCATTGTGTCCATGTGCATTGTGTCACCTGTCATTGTGTCACCTGTCATTGTGTCACCTGTCATTGTGTCCACCTGTCATTGTGTCCACCTGTCATTGTGTCCACTGTCATTGTGTCCACTGTCATTGTGTCCACTGTCATTGTGTCAGTGTCATTGTGTCCAGTGTCATTGTGTCAGTGTCATTGTGTCATTGTGTCCACCTGTCATTGTGTCACGTGTCATTGTGTCCACCTGTCATTGTGTCCATGTGTCATTGTGTCACGTGTCATTGTGTCACGTCATTGTGTCCACTGTCATTGGTCCACCTGTCATTGTGTCCAGTGTCATGTGTCCATGTCATTGTGTCACTGTCATTGTGTCCACTATCATTGTGTCCACTGTCATTGTGTCCACCTGTCATTGTGTCCAGTGTCATGTGTCCATGTGTCATTGTGTCCAGTGTCATGTGTCCACTGTCATTGTGTCACGTGTCATTGTGTCCAGTGTCATTGTGTCCATGTGTCACTGTGTCCTGTGTCATTGTATCATGTGTCATTGTGTCACTGTCATTGTGTCCTGTCATTGTGTCATGTCATTGTGTCCCTGTCATTGTGTCCTGTCATTGTGTCTAGTGTCTGTGTCCAGTGTCACTGTGTCATTGTCATTGTGTCATTGTGTCCATGTGTCATTGTGTCACTGTCATTGTGTCCACGTGTCATTGTGTCCACCTGTCATTGTGTCCACTGTCATTGTGTCCACCTGTCATTGTGTCCACTGTCATTGTGTCACTGTCATTGTGTCACTGTCATTGTGTCCACGTGTCATTGTGTCCCTGTCATTGTGTTCACCTGTCATTGTGTCCACGTGTCATTGTGTTCACCTGCATTGTGTTCACCTGTCATTGTGTTCACCTGTCATTGTGTCCACTGTCATTGTGTCCACCTGTCATTGTGTTCACCTGTCATTGTGTTCACCTGTCATTGTGTCCTGTCATTGTGTCAGGTCATGGCTGTCATTGTGTTCACTGTCATTGTGTCCACGTGTCATTGTGTTACCTGTCATTGTGTCCAGTGTCATTGTGTCACCTGTCATTGTGTTCACCTGTCATTGTGTCCACGTGTCATTGTGTCCACTGTCATTGTGTCACCTGTCATTGTGTCCACTGTCATTGTGTCACCTGTCATTGTGTCACCTGTCATTGTGTCCACGTGTCATTGTGTCCACTGTCATTGTGTCACCTGTCATTTGTCCACTGTCATTGTGTCCACGTGTCATTGTGTCACCTGTCATTGTGTCCACTGTCATTGTGTCCACGTGTCATTGTGTTCACCTGTCATTGTGTCCACGTGTCATTGTGTTCCTGTCATTGTGTCCACGTGTCATTGTGTCACCTGTCATTGTGTTCACCTGTCATTGTGTCCACTGTCATTGTGTCCACT
>JAPXFY010000023.1:15316185-15326185 GCA_030674185.1 Monoplex corrugatus | reverse complement strand
AAATGGCCTATAAATGTTGCTTGTCTTTTCCGTACCTTCTTTAATACTGATCTTCTTGTGTCTGCCTCCATTAAGACTGTCTCGTTTGTTTTCTTTGCTGTCAATGGAACTCTCAACATATTTCTTAGAAACCTCATCTCGGCTGCCTCAATCTTGTTCTGGCTTTGCTTGTTGACTGTCCACGCCTCGAAACTGTACAACAGTATAGGTTCTATATAACACTCAATTCTCTTCCTGATGTTAATTGATAGGAATTTGTTGAAAAGAACGTTTTTCGTGTATATATAGAGTGTTAGGTGTCATTTGTCCACCTGGTGGTCTCTTCAAGGAACATACAAGGTGTGTCAGGGATGGGGATTCTCCACGGATCCGCGCAAGAAGGAATCAGTTTGCTCGGACTGCGCGGCTCTTTCCTGTGAAAAAGTAAATCCACGGAGTTGTCAAACTATCGTCTTTCAGACTGCATCCCTGAACTGTGCCTGTTCTTATATGGCGCGTTTAGGTAAGACAGCTTTCGCCGCGCTGTGCACTGAGGACATCGTCACGTATACATGACTACTCCACAAGACATCGTAAAGCAAGGACATCGTCAGCAGTATACATGATTACTCCACAAGAATCGTAAAGCAAGACATCGTCAGCAGTATATGATTACTCCACAAGACATCGTAAAGCAAGGACATCGTCAGCAGTATACATGACTACTCCACAAGACATCGTAAACAAGGACATCGTCAGCAGTAACTGACTACTCACAGGACATCGCAGCATACACATGACTACTCACAAGACATCGTCAGCAGTACACATGACTACTCCACAAGACATCGTCAGCAGTACACATGACTACTCCACAAGACATCGTCAGCAGTATACATGACTACTCCACAAGACATCGTCACAGTACACATGACTACTCCACAAGACATCGTCAGCAGTAACATGACACTCCAAGAATCGTCACATATACATGACTACTCACAAGACATCGTAAAGCAAGGACAGTACAAACTCGACGAAATGGTATTAGAAATATTTCGAGATGGGAATGGATGGAAAAATAGTAGCCGAAGACATCACGTTTGCAACCAAGAGAGCCAGACTGCAACACAGAGAACCTATCTTAAGGTCTTAGCAGAAGCAGCACATTCATCTGTAGAAAAGCGACTGAGCCTAAACCTTACTGCAGCAGATCAAACCAGATTCCACAGAGCTCAGAAAAAGTACGGAGCCTGGACCTTCTGGCACCAAATAAAACACAAATGAGCAGACTTCAACACCCATCTGGCACCAGATCAAAGCAAACTGCGTAGACTTTCACTGCAATACAAAACTTTTCAATCTGTAGAAACTGTAGCCAAAACCAAAGTACTGAAAGTCATCCTGTGGGAATGTCTTTTGGCAAATGACACGCGGCGGAAAGCCTTGGGCCGAAATATTGGAAAACAAAACATTCAACGCACTATTTGGGTGTCTTTTCTTCTTTAATGAATGTGTGTACATATATAACATGATATATGGTTGTAACAGAAATAATTATTCTGTCTTTTACGATATTCAAAACTGACATGTGACTGGTACAATTGTTCTGTGGCTTGTGACTCTATATCTTGATAAGTCTTTTGCCTGCATAAGGTCACGTTATATTTTTCATTACTTTGTACAAACCTTTAAAACACACTGTATGTAAAATCTGTGATAGCAGACCGTTATCCAACTCGGCAATGTTTGTGTAACAATGTGCAGAACTCAGTGCGAGTATTATTCCATTATACGTGTTAAAAACATGTGAAGTTCATTGATATGATAATTATATCGGCTACAAAATTAGTAGTCCACATACAGATCATTATGTCATTATTTTTCATAAGTTGTTTGTAATATGATTGGACACAGCAGCAGGGAAGTTTCAGTCTTTTTCTCATATTTTTGTATCTGGTGTTTGTTTGTAATCTTACGCTTGACAAAGGCCAGTTGGTCGAAATTTTGCACCTGTCTTGTCTTGTTATATTAAATACTCGTTCGTATTCTTCTTTCGTGTTTTTTTCTGGTTCCTGTTTGCTTGAACGCGGGCAGTCACACTTGTTTTGGATTTTGTCATATGGTTATTATATAATCATATACAATATACATATATGTAATAATATAATGTTATATAAATGTATCACTGATCGTCATGACCGTGATACCAAGCGATGTAGTGCAAATATCTACGCGGTCATCTTCATCATGCTGCTTTTGCCGAGCCCTGATATGGCCCTAGTAGTCGGCTGGGCTGTAAGCAGTATAAACTGAACTACTTCCTTTGCCATCCACACGATCAGGCCACGGCTGGGGATGAATGTTGCCGTTTTGTTGTTGTTGTTGTTGTGTTGTTGTTGTTGTTTTCCCCAATTCCTGTCGACTGCCATGGAGATCGGTGGTCAGATGTCTCCTGTAGCTCCATGCCATGTCTCCTATAGCTCCATGCCATGTCTCCTGTAGCTCCATGCCATGTCTCCTATAGCTCCATGCCATGTCTCCTATAGCTCCATGCCATGTCTCCTATAGCTCCATGCCATGTCTCCTATAGTTCCATGCCATGTCTCCTATAGCTCCATGCCATGTCTCCTGTAGCTCCATGCCATGTCTCCTATAGCTCTATGCCATGTCTCCTATAGCTCTATGTCATGTCTCCTATAGCTCTATGCCATGTCTCCTATAGCTCTATGCCATGTCTCCTATAGCTCTATGTCATGTCTCCTATAGCTCTATGTCATGTCTCCTATAGCTCTATGTCATGTCTCCTATAGCTCTATGTCATGTCTCCTATAGCTCCATGCCATGTCTCCTGTAGCTCTATGTCATGTCTCCTATAGCTCTATGTCATGTCTCCTATAGCTCTATGTCATGTCTCCTATAGCTCTATGCCATGTCTCCTATAGTTCTATGTCATGTCTCCTATAGCTCCATGCCATGTCTCCTGTAGCTCTATGTCATGTCTCCTATAGCTCTATGTCATGTCTCCTATAGCTCTATGTCATGTCTCCTATAGCTCCATGCCATGTCTCCTATAGCTCTATGCATGTCTCCTATAGCTCTATGTCATGTCTCCTATAGCTCCATGCCATGTTCCTATAGCTCCATGCCATGTCTCCTATAGCTCCATGCCATGTCTCCTATAGCTCCATGCCTTGTCTCCTATAGCTCCATGCCATGTCTCCTATAGCTCCATGCCATGTCTCCTATAGCTCCATGCCTTGTCTCCTATAGCTCCATGCCATGTCTCCTATAGCTCCATGCCATGTCTCCTATAGCTCCATGCCATGTCTCCTATAGCTCCATGCCATGTCTCCTATAGCTCCATGCCATGTCTCCTGTAGCTCCATGCCATGTCTCCTATAGCTCCATGCCATGTCTCCTATAGCTCCATGTCATGTCTCCTATAGCTCCGCTTGACAGTAGCGACATCGCTGCAGTGTCTGTCAGCTGTTTGGTCCTCTTGACCACAAGGCAGACTGATGAAGGCGTCAGTTTCAGTTTGCAGTTTATGTGGGCATTGAACCGGTTGTGGCTCGTGTGGAGTTCTAAGGGTCACTTGCAGTCAGCAGATTGGAAACTGTTTGTCATGACGTTGTTTCAGTGTCTCGGTGTCGCATACATTCTATCTGCGTCAACACCACAGACGCTATGTGATAGATGGATCCAAGATATTCACAGATCGCTAAATATTATACTTATTATCATCATCATCAGGTGCCCTGCCAAATGGCGTTGCCGATCATGGCCCTCCATATGTATCTATCCCTTGTTGCTGCAAGCACATCTTTCACCCTCTCTGTCCTCAGCCACTCTGCAAGTCCATCCAATATTTTTCCCTGGGTCTACCTGGTGCTCTCTTTTCCTCCAGCTTTCCTGTTGTGACCAGATGCTCTAATTCCCCTTTCCTCATAAAATGGCCTATAAATGTTGCCTGTCTTTTCCTAACCTTCTTTATGAATTATCTTCTTGTGTCTGCCTCCATCAAGACTATCTCGTTTGTTTTCTTTGCTGTCCATGGAACTGTCAACATTCTTCTTAGAAACCACATCTCGGCTGCCTCAATCTATGACACCGTGCTAATTGCAGAAAAAGAAAGGGAACTACAAGACCTTGTGAATATAATAGAAATAGAAAAGCAAAAGTAAAGGGCTGGAGTTAAATAGCAAGAAGACTGAAGTCTTGGTGATCAGTAAAAAAAAACACATGAAATCCACTCATGCAAAATAATAAAGCAAACGGCACAACCTTGAGACAGGCTGATAAATGTAAATATCTGAGAACAATCATCTCACCAGACGGCAGATGCACATCAGAAATAGCCAGCAGAATCGGCCAAGCCAAAACAGCATTCAGGAAGATGATATTTGTAAGGCGCTAAATCTTGATGATGAATCAAATCAGATGGCATACTCATTCATTAAAACATTTACTCACAATGAAACAAAAATTGAAGGGTTCAAAGCTCACATGTATACCAGGAGGGTGAGGACAGAAGGGGAGAAGGATTAAAGTCGGGGTGAAGGGGGAAATCAATGCCAGACAAAAAGATATGTCTTCAAGTTGGCATTAAAAATATTTAACTTATTGACAGGGAAAAAAAAACATTCCAGTAGTGTGGACCAGACATGGACAATGAACAACGAATGACTGTGGAACGTATGTATCAAGGCGTTTGTAAACATATTGGTGCCAGAAGCAGAACGGCAGGTCGGGCAAGGGTCTATTATTCAGAGGTGGTTGCACAGATAAACAGGTGCAAAACCATTAGTACATTTATATAAATAGGTGCAAAACCATTAGTATATTTATATAATAGGTGCAAAACCATTAGTACATTTATATAAGTAGGTGCAAAACCATAAGTACATTTCTATAAATAGGTGCAAAACCATAAGTACATTTCTATAAATAGGTGCAAAACCATAAGTACATTTCTATAAATAGGTGCAAAACATAAGTACATTTCTATAAATAGGTGCAAAATCATTAGTACATTTCTATAAATAGGTGCAAAACCATTATACATTTCTATAAATAGGTGCAAAACCATTAGTACATTTCTATAAATAGTGTGCAAAACCATAAGTACATTTCTATAAATAGGTGCAAAACCATAAGTACATTTCTATAAATAGGTGCAAAATCATTAGTACATTTATATAAATAGGTGCAAAACCATTACTACATTTATATAAATAGGTGCAAAACCATTAGTACATTTATATAAATAGGTGCAAAACCATAAGTACATTTATATAAATAGGTGCAAAATCATTAGTACATTTCTATAAATAGGTGCAAAACCATTAGTACATTTCTATAAATAGGTGCAAAACCATTAGTACATTTATATAAATAGGTGCAAAACCATAAGTACATTTCTATAAATAGGTGCAAAATCATTAGTACATTATATAAATAGGTGCAAAACCATTAGTACATTTCTATAAATAGGTGCAAAACCATTAGTACATAATATAAATAGGTACAAAACCATAAGTACATTTCTATAAATAGGTGCAAAATCATAAGTATATTTATAGCGGAACATATTTGGTTTTTTTTACGAAATTCTTGAGTAACAGGCAACCAGTGGAGGAATGAAACAAGGGATCGTGTGTGTGTGTGTATGTGTTGTGTGTGTGTGTGTGTGTGTGTGTGTGTGTGTGTGTGTTGTGTGTGTGTGTGTGTGTGTGTGTGTGTTGTGTGTGTGTGTGTGTGTGTGTGTGTGTGTGTGTGTGTGTGTGTGTGTGTGTGTGTGTGTGTGTGTTGTGTGTGTATGTGTGTGTGTGTGTGTGTGTGTGTGTGCGTGTGGTGTGTGTGTGTGTGTGTGTGTGTGTGTGTGTGTGTGTGTGTGTGTGTGTGTGTGTGTGTGTGTGTGTGTGTGTGTGTGTGGTGTGTTTTAACATACAAAGCTGCAGAATTCTGGATATGCTGAAGACAAGTGACAGAAGAAGCCACCGAGACAGCGACAGAGACAGAGAGCAGAAGTGTACAGCCATCTGTCAGAGACAACATAAGAGAAATCACATGTCTGGATACTGCTTCATCTGAAAGATGGCGATTAGAACTGAAACACCACAATTGCCAGTAGCAGGACTGAAACATTTGGCTGAAGAACTTCTACAAAGAGAGATGAAGATCAAGAACAAAGCCCAGGTTCTTAAAAATTAACTGAATCAGAAAGGACAATAATGTTGTCATCTAGTTGGATAGAACAATATGTTACAGTGGAAAGCTTGTGCTTGGTGCCATTGAGCAGTCTTCAGTCTTACTTACTACTTACTTCCTTACTTACTTACTTCCTTCCTTACTTATTTATTTACTTACTTACTTCCTTCCTTCCTTACTTACTTATTTATTTACTTACTTACTTACTTCCTTCCTTACTTAGTTATTTATTTACTTACTTACTTACTTCCTTACTTACTTACTTATTTATTTACTTACTTACTTACTTCCTTACTTACTTATTTATTTACTTACTTACTTACTTACTTATTTATTTACTTACTTACTTACTTCCTTACTTACTTATTTACTTACTTACTTACTTACTTCCTTACTTACTTATTTATTTACTTACTTACTTACTTACTTATTTATTTACTTACTTCCTTACTTACTTATTTATTTACTTACTTACTTCCTTCCTTACTTACTTATTATTTACTTACTTACTTACTTCCTTCCTTACTTATTTATTTACTTACTTACTTACTTACTTCCTTACTTACTTACTTATTTACTTACTTACTTACTTACTTCCTTCCTTATTTATTTATTTACTTACTTACTTACTTCCTTCCTTACTTACTTATTTATTTACTTACTTACTTCCTTCCTTCCTTCCTTACTTATTTATTTACTTACTTACTTACTTACTTCCTTACTTACTTATTTATTTACTTACTTACTTACTTACTTCCTTACTTACTTATTTATTTACTTACTTACTTACTTACTTACTTATTTATTTACTTACTTACTTACTTACTTCCTTACTTCCTTATTTATTTATTTACTTACTTACTTACTTCCTTACTTACTTATTTATTTACTTACTTACTTACTTCCTTCCTTACTTACTTATTTATTTACTTACTTACTTACTTACTTCCTTACTTACTTATTTATTTACTTACTTACTTCCTTACTTATTTATTTACTTACTTACTTACTTCCTTACTTACTTATTCATTTACTTACTTACTTCCTCCCTTACTTACTTATTTATTTACTTACTTACTTACTTACTTCCTTACTTACTTATTTATTTACTTACTTACTTACTTCCTTACTTACTTATTTATTTACTTACTTCCTTACTTCCTTACTTACTTATTTATTTACTTACTTACTTCCTTCTTTATTTACTTATTTATTTACTTACTTACTTACTTCCTTACTTACTTATTTATTTACTTACTTACTTACTTCCTTACTTACTTATTTACTTACTTACTTACTTACTTACTTACTTACTTATTTATTTACTTACTTACTTCCTTACTTACTTATTTATTTACTTACTTACTTACTTCCTTACTTACTTATTTATTTACTTACTTACTTACTTCCTTACTTACTTATTTACTTACTTACTTACTTCCTTACTTATTTATTTACTTACTTACTTCCTTACTTACTTACTTATTTATTTACTTACTTACTTACTTCCTTACTTACTTATTTATTTACTTACTTACTTACTTACTTACTTCCTTACTTACTTATTTATTTACTTACTTACTTACTTACTTACTTCCTTACTTACTTACTTACTTATTTATTTATTTACTTACTTACTTCCTTACTTACTTATTTATTTACTTACTTACTTACTTCCTTACTTACTTATTTATTTACTTCCTTACTTACTTCCTTACTTATTTATTTATTTACTTACTTACTTACTTCCTTACTTACTTATTTATTTATTTACTTACTTACTTCCTTACTTACTTACTTACTTACTTCCTTACTTACTTATTTACTTACTTACTTACTTACTTCCTTACTTACTTATTTATTTACTTACTTACTTACTTCCTTACTTACTTATTTATTTACTTACTTCCTTACTTCCTTACTTATTTATTTATTTACTTACTTACTTCCTTACTTACTTATTTATTTACTTACTTCCTTACTTCCTTACTTACTTATTTATTTACTTACTTACTTACTTCCTTACTTACTTATTTATTTATTTATTTATTTACTTACTTACTTACTTCCTTACTTATTTATTTACTTACTTACTTCCTTATTTACCTATCTATGACTAAGAAAATATTGGCTTCATCTAGTTGACAGACGGCTGAGCATTTGGGCATTGACTGGGGGGTGGGGGGGGGGGGTGTCTGTCATGTGAGACGAGTTTGTACAGAATAGTTAGTTGTGTTTTGATTCAGACCTTTAATTATTTATTCACTTTATATATATGTTCCTTTTTTGAAGGTAAGATACACACATACATATGTCATTTACATGTAACCAAGATTATTCCAGTGGTAGGCTGATAAAGTACCATTATATAATATAGACTAGGTAAAACACAGGCTAGGTAGGGCCTCAGGACCTGGCCAGCTCATGGATTTATGCACAGGCTTAAGGCATGTGCCACGGTCACCCTACACGTGGCACCTGTGACGTTAGTGCATATGGAATTAGTTCCAAGCGCGTGAAACTGAAACTATGGACTCCGTTCAGTTGTAGCCTGTTTTGTGTCATCAATTTCTGGTTTTCAATAGAGATATAAGACACTTCAGAAAGAAAGTAGGTAAGGTGTTTAGGAGATGCACAGTTGTAGAGCTAGGAATCATCAGCATAGAAATGGCATGGATTTGATGTTGTGCTGATTGATGACACTCGTAAAGGATGAGATGTAAAGTGTGAAGAGGACTGGTCCAAGTTCAGAATTTTGGGTTTAAATTAATTGCCTGAGACCCGGCTCACTTACCATGACTGACTTGGAGTGGTCAGACATATGGCAGAAGCCAAGAAAGGGCACAACCTTGAATTCTAAGTGTATTCGTCAGACGAAAGACAAGGATAGGGGTGGTCATGGTATCAAAAGCGGCAGACAGATCCAAAAGGTCGAGTAGGGAAATTCGGACACAGTCAAGGAAGACAGATCGGCGGGAGTAGAGATGACGTGGCGGTACTTTGAATTACTGCCCTTGGTCTGGACAATTTCACCTTTCCTTTGTAGTATTTCCCAGGTAGATAAATAAATACCCAGTCCCCGTGGTGTGGACAATTTCACCTTTATTTTGTAGGATTTCCCAGGTAGATAAATACCCAGTCCTAGTGGAGTGGACAATTTCATCTTTCATTTGTAGTATTTCCCAGGTAGATAAATACCCAGTCCCCGTGGTGTGGACAATTTCATCTTTCATTTGTAGGATTTCCCAGGTAGATAAATACCCAGTCCTAGTGGTGTGGACAATTTCATCTTTCATTTGTAGGATTTCCCAGGTAGATAAATACCCAGTCCTAGTGGTGTGGACAATTTCATCTTTCATTTGTAGTATTTCCCAGGTAGATAAATACCCAGTCCCCGTGGTTTGGACAATTTCACCTTTATTTTGTAGGATTTCCCAGTTAGATAAATACCCAGTCCTAGTGGTGTGGACAATTTCACCTTTATTTTGTAGGATTTCCCAGTTAGATAAATACCCAGTCCTAGTGGTGTGGACAATTTCACCTTTATTTTGTAGGATTTCCCAGGTAGATAAATACCCAGTCCTAGTGGTGTGGACAATTTCACCTTTATTTTGTAGGATTTCCCAGTTAGATAAATACCCAGTCCTAGTGGTGTGGACAATTTCATCTTTCATTTGTAGGATTTCCCAGGTAGATAAATACCCAGTCCTAGTGGTGTGGACAATTTCATCTTTCATTTGTAGGATTTCCCAGGTAGATAAATACTCAGTCCTAGTGGTGTGGACAATTTCATCTTTCATTTGTAGGA
>JAPXFY010000023.1:15288685-15311185 GCA_030674185.1 Monoplex corrugatus | reverse complement strand
AGATACCACAGGTGAAGCATGTTTTCCCACATACAAGTCTCTGCAGACAAAACAGTCATGTGTTCTGTGACTCATAGAGAAGTACCATTTTCACTTCTCCTTTCATCACACAAAACAGACAGACTGTCACAAAGCAAACAGTCTTTTCACACCAGACAACTACTGTTCACCATTCTGTCGCCACAAAAAATGCAACATTTCAGTCACTGACCGCAAACCAGTCTTTGTTCACACAAAACCAAGTCTTTGTTCACACAACCAGTCTTTGTTCACACTAAACCGAGTCTTTGTTCACACTTAAACCAAGTCTTTGTTCACACTAAACCGAGTCTCCGTTCACACTAAACCAAGTCTTTGTTCACACTTAAACCAAGTCTTTGTTCACACTAAACCAAGTCTCTGTTCACACTAAACCAAGTCTTGTTCACACTAAAACCAAGTCTTGTTCACACTAAACCAAGTCTTGTTCACACTAAACCAAGTCTCTGTTCACACTAACCAAGTCTTTGTTCACACTAAACCAAGTCTCTGTTCACACTAAAAAAATCTTTGTTCACACTAAACCAAGTCTCTGTTCACACTAAACCGAGTCTTTGTCACACTAAACCAAGTCTTTGTTCACACTAACAGTCTTTGTCACACTTACAAGTCTCCGTTCACACTAAACAAGTCTTTGTTCACACAAACCAAGTCTTTGTTCACACAAAACAGTCTCCTTCACACAAAACCAAGTCTCTGTTCACACAAACCAGTTTTGTTCACACTAAACCAAGTCTTGTTCACACTAACCGAGTCTCGTCACACTAACACACTAACACAGCAAACCAGCAAGGAAAGACATAAGAGTCCTGAAAGAACTTAAAGCACATGAGTGGAGCACGCTGAACTCCATCACACCTGTGGAGCGGACCAAAAACTCAATCACATCAGTTTTCTGGACTGAACTCAACCACATCTGTTCTCTACACTAACCTCAATCACATGAATGCTGTGGGATAAATTCAATCACATCTTGAACTGTGGATCAAAATCAATGACGACAGCAAAGCATGTCAAAATCAGTCGCACCAGTGAAGCTGACCAGATGTGTTGATAACAAAATGCAAACTACTGTACAGGCACACAACATGGGTATCTACACTGTAGTACAACTGGGATCTATACAGTCACATGAAGGGATCTACATGTATATAATACTGGGATCTACAATCATAAGGCTATAAGGCCGGAATCTATATAGTCATTATAGGATCTCTAAAACTAGGATCTATCATCATAAAACTGGAATCTATCTAGACGCACTTGTACAAAAAGCAGTGAATGCCCTTCTGTCTAGATCAGTCAATAAAAATGCAGTGAATGTATTAAAACACCAATTTACCTGCCATCGATCATGCTCTTACAGGCAAAGCAACAAGACCTTGAATAAAAAGAATATCACAGCATAACAAATACAACACATGAACATACATACATACAACCACAATCCACACACACATACAGATCACCATGTACCCGGCTCCCAACAGACACATACACATGCACCTTGCAATGCTTTTTGTTCAAGCAGGTTTACCTGTACAACTCAGCACAGCTTCACTGAAATCAAGGCATGAGGGGACTGCGTGATGCAGGTAAAATGCATTCAATGTATTACAGGAACACATTCAAATTATCTGGTGACCAGACGTGTAATACCCCCACCAGAACATGACTTTAATGAAGAAAACTAATTGGTCAGACAGGCTCACTCAATTTCAGCAATGACGAGATTCTGGAAGCCAACAATAGAATGATTAAAACAACAGTAGTCAGAGCATTTTGTTATATTTTCATATCCTGAAGGGCCACGAATGAAATGCCGATTGTTTTCTTCTGTATTTATTGATGTGCTTCGCTTTTTTTATTTACTGATGTGCCTTGTTCTTTTTATTTTTTTTATTTTATTGTTTTACCATTAAGAAAGAAATCTAAGCATTGAGACGTTGACAGTACCCAGAACAACTTAAAGAAGGGTAGTAACAATAGCTGGGACTACAGACGGTCTGCTTTGAATCAGGTTTAGGTACTATGATCCAATTTTTTTTTCCTTTTGTATTCAGGTTGTGTTTTTTTTAATCTTCCTGGTGATAAATTCGGCAGAATGGTCAATGTGGAGCATATCCTTATATCATTTGTGTGTCTGCGATGATATGTGTACTTAATTTTCTTTTCAACATTTTTTTCTCCAGGGTCATTGATATGTTAAAACATGTGTATGTTTTGTTTGCAATTGTTATGGCCGTGATACGAATAGCTCTGATCAGTCTGCTGGGCTTTAAACATTTACAATGACAACATTAATAGAAACTCGGGTACAGAGCTGTCCCATGCTCTGTATTCCCCATGTGGCTCTATGTCTACCCAAGTGGTCTTGTCTATGTTGCTCTGTTCAACAGTCGGCCAAGGCAAACTTGTCTGTGCTAATTCTTATTATTACTGTTTGTTTGTTTTTTGTTTGTTTTGTTTTAGTTTTTTTAGTTTTTGTCTCATGGACTCAAAGTAACAGAAGTATTGGAAAAATTATTATCATTATTATTTGACCCTTTGACTCACGCATCCTATCCACCAACTGCAAAAAACTTCACATTTTGATTCCCTCATCCTATCCACCAGCTTTCAGAAGGAAACTGGTGGATAGGGTGAGGGAATTAAAGGGTTAAGTTTTTGCTTTATTAAGCATGGTTGGCAATGTAGGATGCTGGTGGACAGGGTGCGAGAGTCAAAGGGTGAAAGCCCAGCCACCCGCATAGAGCCATATCAGCGCCACAACCGCTTCAAAACATACACGATACTTCAACAGGAAAAAACAAAGGAAAAGGAAATTAACTACACATACCCATGCATTTGCACACATAATCTAAGGAGATGCCCCTGGACATTGGAAAGAGAAACTGGACATAAAGGCAAGTAACTCTTGTCTTTTGTAGTTCCATGGCCACAATCAGCATTATTCATATTGTGTGATGGATGCCATATCTCCATTTTGTGATGCACACGACTCACTTGGAACAAGAACAGGAATGTTCCACAACCAGTACAGCACGGTGGTTTACTGAAATACACTTACAGAGGGTTATGACTATATCAGTGGACGTAGGTCCCAAGTAAATTAACTAATCACTGATGTGACCATGCCAGAGAACATGAGTGAGAAGTATTAAGTTCAGAATTGAGTTCATATTGCTTATAGCCCATCTCAGGGCTAACACCATGTTAAAAATGACAACCTGATTAAGATAAAAGACAACAGTTAAAAACCACGCTCACCATTAAAAGCATTAAGTAGGTGATGTCACCGTGTCAATGAATGTAGATTAAAATACATGAAAATGATCTGATTCACCCCCAGACAATTCCATGCAATAAACATTGTACACACTATTGTATGAGCACTTAATCAATGTCATATGAGAGCTTATACGGTGTCCTACAAGCATTTACACATTGTCCTATGAGCATTTATACACTGTTTCATGAGCACTTACACACCATCATATGAGCAGTCATATAGCACTATCAACAGTTCAGCTCACACATGATTGTCTACATTACAGCTACTGTACAAGTTTAACTCTCCTACAAGCAGAAATTCTACCCATGTCTGTCTACTAGAGTACAAACTGTAATACGTAACTGCACCGACACAAGACTGTCTAGAGTACAGCTGCACCAAACACAGTTCATGAAGCACTGACACACAGCAAGAAGAAAGAAAACCATGGCAAGATGAAAGCCACAAGAAACACTGAAGTCTGGGACAGATGTCCTCCATTTACAGTCAACCACATGCAATAAGACATACAATTAAAGCGATGAAGGACAGATTTGCACATTGTATCTCTACCACCATAAAGAGTTCATTGACAAAACGGTTTCTTTAAAAAGCTGAGCCCTCGGTGTGTGTGTCTCTCTCAGTGGTGCATATGACAGGGAGTCAGCCACACAACACAACAGTGAGTCAGAACAAAACAGTTTCTGTAAAGAGCTGAGCACTTGGTGTGTGTGTGTGTGTGTGTGTGTGTGTGTGTATGTGTGTGTGTGTGTGTATGTGTTGTGTGTGTGTGTGTGTGTGTGTGTGTGTGTGTGTGTGTGTGTGGTGTGTGTGTGTGTCTTAGTGGTGCATATAACAGGGAGTCAGCCACACAACACAACAGTGAGTCAGAACAAAACAGTTTCTTTGTAAAAAGCAGAGCACTTGGTGTGTGTGTGTGTGTGTGTGTGTGTGTGTGTGTGTGTGTGTGTGTGTGTGTGTGTGTGTGTATGTGTGTGTGTGTGTGTGTGTGTGTGTGGGTGCCAGTGGTGCATATAACAGGGAGTCAGCCACAACACAACATGTGTCAGAACAACTCAAGGCCAGGAGGGGTTTTCCTAGTCTCACAGGAAACATGGACATACATTTCCTCTCCCACCATCCACCCATTCCCTCCTATTCACAGGAAACATGGACTACATCCCCACCCCACCCTCCCAGTTCAAACGAAACGAAGCACATTTCCTCTTTCCTTCGTTTTCCAAGCAAACATGGATTACAACAACTACCCCCCCCTCCCATTCACAGGAAACATGGAACAATACATTTTCACATTTTTTCCTTCTTGTCCAGGTAAGAGGAAACAAGAACAGTAATCCCCCCTGCCCCCGATTCACAGGAAACATGGACAATACACTGTCCCCTAAATTTAAAAAATCATGGACAGAACAGTGGGCCATCATTCAGTCTCAATTCTCATAAAACACCTGACAGTATATATTTATCTTTCAAATGTGACATTAACATATACACGACACACACCTGACAGTAGGTATTTATCTTTCAAATGTTGACATTGACATATACACAGCACACACCTGACAGTACATATTTATCTTTCAAATGTTGACATTAACATGTACACAATACACACCTGACAGTGACAGTACATATTTATCTTTCAAATGTGACATTAACATATACACAGCACACACCTGACAGTAGGTATTTATCTTTCAAATGTTGACATTGACATATACACAGCACACACCTGACAGTACATATTTATCTTTCAAATGTTGACATTAACATGTACACAATACACACCTGACAGTACATATTTATCTTTCAAATGTGACATTAACATATACACAGTACACACCTGACAGTAGGTATTTATCTTTCAAATGTTGACATTGACATATACACAGCACACACCTGACAGTAGGTATTTATCTTTCAAATGTGACATTAACATATACACAGCACACACCTGACAGTAGGTATTTATCTTTCAAATGTTGACATTGACATATACACAGCACACACCTGACAGTACATATTTATCTTTCAAATGTTGACATTAACATATACACAGTACACACCTGACAGTACATATTTATCTTTCAAATGTGACATTAACATATACACAGTACACACCTGACAGTAGGTATTTATCTTTCAAATGTTGACATTGACATATACACAGCACACACCTGACAGTAGGTATTTATCTTTCAAATGTGACATTAACATATACACAGCACACACCTGACAGTAGGTATTTATCTTTCAAATGTTGACATTGACATATACACAGCACACACCTGACAGTACATATTTATCTTTCAAATGTTGACATTAACATATACACAGTACACACCTGACAGTACATATTTATCTTTCAAATGTGACATTAACATATACACAGTACACACCTGACAGTACATATTTATCTTTCAAATGTTGACATTAACATATACACAGTACACACCTGACAGTACATATTTATCTTTCAAATTTGACATTAACATATACACAGTAAAAAAAACACCACACCATCTGATCATACATATGTAGCTTTTACATGTGACATTAACATACATGTAGCACACAACCACACTCATGTTTATCAGAACATATACTGTCACTAAAGTTACGTCGGCCTAAAATGCAGACAGCACATGTTACATGAAATACACAACATAACACACATGATGACATAAAAATGAAGACAGTACACGCAAAGTTTGTCATCACATACTACATAAAATACAGTTGCAAGCGGAATGGAATCAGAGAGAGTGCATGTACATGGGTTGATAAAAATCCAAATACATATTACAGTGCACAAAGAACTGTCCAAGATCTGAGAAATGCCCACAGTTACAAATTCTCACAGACTGGTAATGAAGCATACACACACAGATTGGTAATGTAGCATACACACACAGATTGGTAATGTAGCATACACCACAGACAGACAGTATAACACTGAGGTAATGTAGCTACACACACAGACAGGTAATGTAGATACACACACAGACAGGTAATGTAGTCATTACACACACAGACAGGTAATGTAGCATACCAATAATTCACACACAACAGTAATGTAGCATACACACACAGACAATGTATGTACATACACACACAGACAGGTAAGTACATAACACAGGTAATGTAGCATACACACACAGACAGGTAATGTAGCATACACACACAGATAATGTAGATACACACACAGACAGGTAATGTAGCATACAACACACAGCAGTAATGTAGCATACACACACAGACAGAATGTAGCATACACACACAGACAGGGAATGTAGCATCACCACACCACAGTAATGTAGATACACACACAGACAGGTAATGTAGCATACACACACACACAGGATAATGTAGCATACACACAACAGACATTGCATACACACACAGACAGATGTAGAATACACACACAGACAGGTAATGTAGCATACACACACAGACAGTATGTAGATACACACACAGACAGGTAATGTAGCATACACACACAACAGTAATGTAGCATACACACACAGACAGGTAATGTAGCATAACACACACAGACAGATAATGTAGCATACACACACAGACAGGTAATGTAGTATACACACAGAAGAATGTAGAACACCACATAGTTAATTATACACACAAGACAGTATGTAGTAACAACACCACAACAGGTTTTGTGCAGCATAACACCCAACAGACATGTACATACACACACAGACAGGTAATGTAGCATACACACACAGACAGATAATGTAGCATACACACACAGACAGGTAATGTAGTATACACACAGACAGGTAATGTAGTATACACCTACTGTCATTAATTATACCACCATCAGTTGTGACCAACATGCCTCCTGATATCATGTGTTGTGTGCCGCTAGACTGCCCAACAGAACTTATTACACAGCAAACGGAAAATCTTCACACCTTGAACAAAAATTAACGATTTAAAAATTTTTTGTAAAAAACACTGCTATGCACAAAAATCTTCCAAAGAAACAAACAGAACCCACACAAGCAACAAAACTTCACATGCTGGAAAAATAAATCTTCGCTCCTGACATAACCCTCCCCCTCCGACACACATGCAATCACATTTACTGTACATCATTATCATCATCAGGTGCCCTGCCGCATGGCGTTGGCGATCATGGACTCCCAACTGCCTCTATCTCTCGTCGCCCCTAGCATCTCCCCCACCCTCCTCATCCCCAGCCACTCTGCAAGTCCGTCCAGCATTTTCTCCCTGGGTCATGATGGTGCTCTCTTATCCTCCAGCTTGTGACCAGGTGCTCCAAATCCCCCTTCCTCATTAAATGGCCTATAAATGTTGCCTGTCTTTTCCTAATGTTGCCTGTCTTTTCCTAATCTTCCTTATGAGTGATCTACTTGTGTCTGCCTCCATCAAGACTGTCTCCTTTGTTTTCTTTGCTGTCCATGGAACTCTCAACATTCTTCTGAGAAACCACATCTCGGCTGCCTCAATCTTGTTCTGGCTTTGTCTGTTGACTGTCCATGCCTCGCATCCGTACAACAGTATTGGTTCTATATAACATTCAAGAACTCTCTTTCTGATGTTAATTGACAGGCATTTGTTGGTAAAATGCTTGTCATCTTCTTGAATGCTGTTTTGGCTTGGCCGATTCTGCCGGCTATTTCTGATGTGCATCTGCCGTCTGATGAAATTATGAAATGTTATTGTACAGAAAAAAAAAACTGTCATTCTTCAAATACACCTTCACTCCTACCAACCACAAAACAGCATGTTCACTAAAACAAAGGTAGCAGAGAATGGGAACAAAGTATGTACTACAGCTTGATGGAATTGTTCTGAGACCTTTGTCGTCTTTATTCATATCTATTATCTCACACACGGCACCCCATGACCTGTTTGTCCGACTAACGTTCCAATTGTACACACACATACACATGCACAAAGTTGACATTAAAATTGTTTATGCACACACACACACACACTGTTAAACTGACATTGTGTATGCTGACATGGAGTTTGTACGCCTGATTTTTTTTTTCTCTCGCTATCAGTAGTCCAGAGAAGCTGGCACTCATATCATGCACTATCTAATTCTTCTCACTTTCAGGTCATCATTTGTCAGGGTGAAATCAGCGTTACAGTTTTAGTACTCGTGTACAAGTTTTATTTTCCAGTGAGGAAATATCCACACAAGGTTGACATCAAGTCCATGTTTGTTTTCATCCTAACAAGTCATACATTTTTTTAAAACAGTCATATTAATGACAAATTCTACTTTTTTAAAACAGTCATATTAATGACAAATTCTACTTTTTTAAAACAGTCATATTAATGACAAATTCTACTTTTTTTAAAACAGTCATATTAATGACAAGTTCTACTTTTTTTAAAGTCACTTTAATGACAAATTCTACTTTTTTTAAAACAGTCATATTAATGACAAATTCTACTTTTTTTAAACAGTCATATTAATGACAAATTCTACTTTTTTTAAAACAGTCATATTAATGACAAATTCTACTTTTTTTAAAACAGTCATATTAATGACAATTCTACTTTTATTAAAACAGTCATATTAATGACAAGTTCTACTTTTTTAAACAGTCACTTAATGACATACTTTTAACATGTTCACTTTAAATATACTTCTTTAAAACAGACTTTTTACTGAAAAGTTATACTTTTTTTTAAAACAGTCACTTTAACGACAGTCGTACTTTTCAACATGTTCACTTTACATACAGATTTTTACCGACATGCAGTGTTTTTGTTTTTTTTCATTCCACACAAAATCACTGACCCTGTAAATGTATGGACCACAATTATCTCACACAAACAAACCTGTGCACACACACTGTATCGAGTTCTACCGCCCCACACACCATCTTGTATCATGGGTACACTTCACTGTAGACTGCTGTATGCAAACACCCAGTCACACACTGTCCATACTGATCCAAACAACTGGGACTGGCTCCATGCTGTCTTACCACAGCTGCCCTTCACCATAAAACTGGAAGGGCTGAGACTGGGGAGGAGGGTTTATGAGCATTGGCAAACTGTTTATGATGAACATGACAAAACTTGTGGGTTTATGCATCAGATCAAACACTAAACAAGAAGTTTGGAGTCTGTTCAAAAAACCGTTCATCATCACATGTACACGACTGTAAACATCCACTCCATTTAGCCAGCCATCATCTGACTCCTTGAACCTGTGAGAAATCGAAAGCACTGGCAAGGTCTTCATGAGGAAAGTGGGGTGGGGTGGGGTGGGGTGGGGTCATGGGAATTGGACTTATGAGACTCTGGCACTGGAGTATTATGGCCAGTCATCAGGCCAGTGTTTATCCATCCTGACATTATGGCCAGTCATCAGGCCAGTGTTTATCCATCCTGACATTATGGCCAATCATCAGGCCAGTGTTTATCCATCCTGACATTATGGCCAGTCATCACGCCAGTTTTTTATCCATCCTGACATTATGGCCAGTCATCAGGCCAGTGTTTATCCATCCTGACATTATGGCCAGTGTTCCATCTGACATATGGCCAGTGCCTGATGTGAGTTTTATCCATCCTGACATTATGGCCAGTCATCACGGCCAGTTTTTATCCATCCTGACATTATGGCCAGTCATCAGGCCAGTTTTTATCCATCCTGACATTATGGCCAGTTTTTATCCATCCTGACATTATGGCCAGTGTTTATCCATCCTGACATTATGGCCAGTTTTTTATCCATCCTGACATTTCATGGCCAGCATCACAGTTTTATCCATCCTGACATTATGGCAGTCATCGCCAGTTTTTATCCATCCGACATTATGGCCAGTTGTTTTATCCATCCTGACATTATGGCCAGATCAGGCCAGTTTTTATCCATCCGACATTATGGCCAGTCATCAGGCCAGTTTTTATCCATCCTGACATTATGGCCAGTGATCAGGCCAGTTTTTATCCATTCCTGACATTATGGCCAGTGATCAGGCCAGTTTTTATCCATCCTGACATTATGGCCAGTGATCAGGCCAGTTTTTATCCATCCCGACATTATGGCCAGTATCAGGCCAGTTTTATCATCTGACATATGGCTGACACTTTACTATTGGCCAGTTCAGCCATACACGACAATGGCCGTATGCATTTTTATCCATCCTGACATGGCGATCGACCCGAGTATCACCCTGAGCCACATCATAATATGATAGGCCATGCTATCCCACTGACATTATGAGCCATGATCAGAAATGAATACTGAATCCACTCCCTCCTCCCAGCTGGGACCTGTATACTCACGACATTTCGTCAGCACACAAATGCTTTATAAATATGCAGGGAACTGAATACAGCCACAACGCATCACGCTGAACTGACAAAAGCAAACACAATATCAGGCCCAAAGCGGAAGCAATTTCAGTCGGCTACTAAGTGATGCACACTAAAGTAAGCCACCTCTTGTCAATTTGTTCTGTGCCATTTTCCAAACTGGTTCCTTTCAGTTTCTCTGCAAATGTGTATAAATATGGTGGAATAGGATAAATTGTAAAATGGTACAAAAATCAGTGGGAAAGTTTCATACTGGAGTAAATGGTTGGTATAAAGGTTGGTAAAAAGATGAGGAAAAAAGTTGGTGTTGCAATGGTTGGTGTAAACACAAAACAATTTGGTGTAAAGGTCCACGTTCAGTCAGAGACTGTTCATGTCAGTGACAATGTACTGGTGGTTTTTGTTGTTGTTGCTGTTGTTGTTGTTCTTAAGCGTATCGAGTTTTCTTGGCTGCATGTATGCACACTGATTTAGCCACACTATACACACCCATCATACTTCATTTCTTTCCTTTGTGCCACATTTGGTTTATGAATAGAACCCCCATGGCTCTCCCTAGGGAGACTGTTCCCACAATGCTGTTCTATGGCTCTCCCTAGGGAGACTGTTCCCACAGTGCAATATTACCCATGGCTCTCCCTAGGGAGACTGTTCCCACAGTGCAATATTGCCCATGGCTCTCCCTAGGGAGACTGTTCCCACAATGCTGTGCTATGGCTCTCCCTAGGGAGACTGTTCCCACAGTGCAATATTGCCCATGGCTCTCCCTAGGGAGACTGTTCCCACAGTGCAATATTACCCATGGCTCTCCCTAGGGAGACTGTTCCCACAATGCAATATTACCCATGGCTCTCCCTAGGGAGACTGTTCCCACAGTGCAATATTACCCATGGCTCTCCCTAGGGAGACTGTTCCCACAGTGCAATATTACCCATGGCTCTCCCTAGGGAGACTGTTCCCACAGTGCAATATTGCCCATGGCTCTCCCTAGGGAGACTGTTCCCACAATGCTGTGCTATGGCTCTCCCTAGGGAGACTGTTCCCACAGTGCAATATTGCCCATGGCTCTCCCTAGGGAGACTTCCCACAGTGCAATATTGCCCATGGCTCTCCCTAGGGAGACTGTTCCCACAATGCTATACTATCCATGGCTCTCCCTAGGGAGACTGTTCCCACAGTGCTGTACTATCCATGGCTCTCCCCAGGGAGACTTACCACAGTGCTGTACTACCCATGGCTCTCCCTAGGGAGACTGTTCCCACAGTGCTGTACTACCCATGGCTCTCCCTAGGGAGACTGTTACCACAGTGCTGTACTGCCCATGGCTCTCCCTAGGGAGACTGTTTCCACAGTGCTGTACTACCCATGGCTCTCCTGGGGAGACTGTTCCCACAGTACTGTACTACCCATGGCTCTCCCTAGGGAGACTGTTCCCACAGTGCTGTACTATCCATAGCTCTCCCTAGGGAGACTGTTCCCACAGTGCTGTACTGCCCATGGCTCACCCCAGGGAAACTTCCCACAGTGCTGTACTATCCATGGCTCTCCTTCTATGGAAATCATCAATACAGCACCACTGTTTTATTTCTACTATTATATTCAGCACTTTTGGGGCATTCTAATCCCTACTTACAGCACATCTTTGCTCTTTACTCCGAGAAAGCAGTAAAAAAAAATTACAATGATAAAAAACTCATTTAGACTCTATAAGAAGTTACTTGCATTAAATTAAAAAAATGTTTCATACTCTCTCATTCCTTCATTTTTACAGTATGCCTGTGATGTCTGCTAGTAGCGTTACTCTGCCACATTCTACATTGCTCTAAATAAATGACTCGGGGTGTGCAAACTGAAGCGTGTGAATGTTTATATCTGTAAAATGCTCCACAACAACTGGCCTCTGAATTTCATCCTGACTGTAAATGTTTATTCTACACATCAGCCCCTAAAACTTGTCCCCATCAGAAAGAGTTCATCACAGCCATCATCATGTCTACGACCACTGGTCTGTTGTCTTTGTCATTGGAATGAAGCCAATTGTGTCTCTTTACAGCGGTGAAGGTGAGTGGTGACTTGAGTGATCTCCTGTGAGGGTGACAAAATGGGGTCATGTGTCTGAAGCCGCAGGGGACATAATCCCACTGCGAGAGTCGTCCTGGGCACGCTTGATGTACAGGTTGAGGAGCTTGGTCTGAAACAGGACAACAGGATGTCAGTGACACTATTGGGTCAGAAATGTGCCATGGACAATTTACAGCGGCACAAAGTTTAAAAGTGAAAATAAGATGTGAATAAACTGATAATACACAGTAACAATATAACAGTCACACCCACAGCCAGATACATTTTCTATCAACATCCACAACAAGGTACATTTTCTGTCAACATCCACAACAAGTACACTCTCTGACAACATCCACAACAAGTACACACTCTGTCAACATCCACAACAAGGTACATTCTCTGACAACATCCACAACAAGTACACACTCTGACAACATCCACAACAAGGTACACTCTGACAACATCCACAACAAGGTACATTCTCTGACAACATCCACAACAAGGTACACTCTCTGACAACATCCACAACAAGGTACACTCTGACAACATCCACAACAAGTACACTCTCTGACAACATCCACAACAAGGTACATTCTCTGACAACATCCACAACAAGGTATATTCTCTGTCAACATCCACAACAAGGTACATTCTCTGTCAACATCCACAACAAGGTACATTCTCTGACAACATCCACAACAAGGTACATTCTCTGACAACATCCACAACAAGGTACACTCTGACAACATCCACAACAAGGTACACTCTCTGACAACATCCACAACAAGGTACATTCTCTGACAACATCCACAACAAGGTACATTCTCTGAACAACATCCACAACAAGGTACATTCTCTGTCAACACATCCACAACAAGGTACATTCTCTGACAACATCCACAACAAGTACACACTCTGTCAACATCCACAACAAGGTACATTCTCTGACAACATCCACAACAAGTACACACTCTGACAACATCCACAACAAGGTACATTCTCTGACAACATCCACAACAAGGTACATTCTCTGTCAACATCCACAACAAGGTACACTCTCTGACAACATCCACAACAAGGTACATTCTCTGACAACATCCACAACAAGGTACATTCTCTGACAACATACACAACAAGGTACATTCTCTGACAACATATACAACAAGGTACACTCTGACAACATCCACAACAAGTACACTCTGACAACATACACAACAAGGTACATTCTCTGACAACATCCACAACAAGGTACATTCTCTGACAACATCCACAACAAGGTACATTCTCTGACAACATCCACAACAAGGTACACTCTCTGACAACATCCACAACAAGGTACATTCTCTGACAACATCCACAACAAGTACATTCTCTGTCAACATCCACAACAAGTACATTCTCTGACAACATCCACAACAAGGTACATTCTCTGACAACATCCACAACAAGGTACACTCTCTGACAACATCCACAACAAGTACATTCTCTGACAACATACACAACAAGGTACACTCTCTGAAACATCTACAACAAGATACATTCTCTGACAACATCTACAACAAGGTACATTCTCTGACAACATCCACAACAAGTACATCTCTGACAACATCACAACAAGGTACATTCTTGACAACATCCACAACAAGGTACATTCTCTGACAACATCCACAACAAGGTACATTCTCTGACAACATCCACAACAAGTACATTCTCTGACAACATCCACAACAAGGTACATCTCTGACAACATCCACAACAAGTACATTCTCTGACAACATACACAACAAGGTACATTCTCTGAAACATCACACAAGGTACATTCTCTGACAACATCCTACAACAAGGTACATTCTCTGACAACATCCACAACAAGTACATTCTCTGACAACATCCACAACAAGTACATTCTTGACAACATCCACAACAAGGTACATTCTCTGACAACATCCACAACAAGTACATTCTCTGACAACATCCACAACAAGTACATTCTCTGATCAACATCCACAACAAGGTACATTCTCTGACAACATCCACAACAAGTACATTCTCTGACAACATCCACAACAAGGTACTTTCTCTGACAACATCCACAACAAGTACATTCTCTGACAACATCCACAACAAGGTACATTCTCTGCAAATCCACAACAAGGTACATTCTCTGTCAACATCCACAACAAGTACATTCTCTTGCATGAGTAAAAGGTCAAGTTTGTCCTGTAGAAATTTGGAATTTGTTCAAGAAGGAATCATCACATGCGCTCCACTCAAGTATGCCAGTGATCGTCTGGCAAATTCCATGATCCTTATCAAACCCCTATGCACTGGCAAGGTCTTGAAATTTGGGATGTGTGCAGAAGGCATAGTGGGTGGGACGGAGGCAAACGGGACCCCAGGAGCATTAAGACAGGCAGAAAACAGTTAATCTTTTTTTAAATCATCATCATCATCATCAAGTGCCTTGCCACATGGCGTTGGCGATCATGGCCCTCCATATGTATCTATCCCTTGTTGCCACAAGCACATCTTCCATCCTCTCAGTCTTCAGCCATTCTGCAAGTCCGTCCAATATATTTTTCCCTGGGTCTACCTGTTGCTCTCTTTCCCAACAGCTTTCCTGTTGTGACCAGGTGCTCCAATTCCCCTTTCCTCATAAAATGGCCTATAAATGTTGCCTGTCTTTTCCTAATCTTCCTTATGAATGATAAGACAGACTAACAATACAGACTAGGAATGAAACTTAAAGACATCAGATGTTGAGCCCAAAGCTCTATCAACAACAGGCTGGCTGTCCTATATAACCCTGAGGCCATAGAGGATGAGGTGGTAGACCCCTAAACTTTTCTTAGGATCAGTGTTATGAAGCAAGGTCAGGAACCCATTCACAGTTGGGTGGAATGGATCACACAGTTTTTCTCAAGCCAGACTCAAACTGGCGTGGTCAGACTGGAAGTTAGGAGCTCTGTCTGCCTTGACCAGGCCTCTATACAAGTTACACTGAACACAGAACTACTACTCAAGTTACACTGTACAACAACTACTACACAAGTTACACTGTACAACAACTACTACACAAGTTACACTGTACAATAACTACTACACAAGTTACACTGTACAACAACTACTACACAACTTACACTGAACAACAACTACTGCACAACTTACACTGAACAACAACTACTACACAACTTACACTGAACAACAACTACTACACAAGTTACACTGTACAACAACTACTACACAAGTTACATGTACAACAACTTACTACACAACTACACTGAACAACAACTAATACACAACTTACACTGAACAACAACTACTACACAACTTACACTGTACAACAACTACTACACAAGTTACACTGTACAACAACTACTACACAACTTACACTGACAACTACTACTACACAAGTTACACTGTACAACAACTACTACACAACTTACACTGTACAACAACTACTACACAACTTACACTGAACAACAACTACTACACAACTTACACTGACAACAACTACTACACAACTTACACTGTACAACAACTACTACACAACTTACACTGTACAACAACTACTACACAAGTTACACTGTACATCAACTACTACACAAGTTACACTGTACAACAACTACTACACAACTTACACTGAACAACAACTACTACACAACTTACACTGAACAACAACTACTACACAACTTACACTGAACAACAACTACTAACACATACATTACACAATCATTACAACAACTACTACACAACTTACACTGAACAACAACTACTACACAAGTTACACTGAACAACAACTACTATACAATTACACTGAACAACAACTACCAGTGGCTACTCACCTTGCTACTGTTGAGTCATGGAGGTAAGGTCGGATGTCCTCCCCCACCCTCATGTAGATGTTGACCAGACAGAACACTGCCGCTTTTCTCACTCGACTGTCGTTGTCATCGTAGCCCTGAACACATACAGGCACACTTGCACGACTGTTCATCACAATGTCATGTAAAACAATTGATCTTTATGTAACGTAATGATTGTGTCTTGTCATGGCCATTTGATGCTTTTATGACAAGGACATGTACCAACTGCCTAAGTGTCCTTTATAGTTACTTGCTTGTCACAAAATGAGTCACAAGTTTTATAGATCATGTCTTAAGTCATAATACTTATTTGTCACAAAATGAGCTCTCTCTCTTCTGTCTCTCTCTATCTCTCTAACACACACACACACACACACACACACACACACACACACACACACACACACACACACACACACACACACACACACACACAAACACACACACACACAGAGGGGGATGCTGGGGGATTCTCCTTTTGTTACAAACAGTGACCTTCCGTGCAAGAGAGTTCCTCTTTTCTGTCACTCTCTTTGTTTCCGACTTGCTCTTTTGCTTTCTGTCATTTTTTCATTTTTCCTGTTCTGCCGTGCAGATTTATTCACCTTTATGTTTTCAAAAGGCCTCTCACTCTATTATGGTTAATAATTCGGTACATACACATAAACAGCAGTTTTAGTTCTACGGAAATATAAACTACTTAGTAGTATTTTTTAGGTGGTACAAGCCAGTTTTCATAAACGTTTTAATCTATTCAGTTATATTTATACATTTGTATTCAGGTTTATTTGTTTTATTGATTCCTTTTCTCACATTGGACAGATCAGCAGGGAAGTTTCAGTCTTTTTCTCCTAATTTTTGTACCTGGTGTTTGTTTGTTTGTGATCTTACGCTTGACCTTGGCCGAAAATTTGCACCTGTCTTGTCTTGTTGTAGTAAATACGTGTTCTTATTCTTTTTTCATGTTTTTTCTGGTTCCTGTTTGCTTGAACATGGGCAGTCACATTTGTGTTTTGGATTATTTGTATCATTTCAATACCCCTGGTGATAAATTCAGCAGATGTCCAATGAATAGGGCATGTCCTTACATTATTTGCATGAATGCAATGAAACGTGTATTTACAAGCAATCTTCTGGTCCAGGCTTTCTTTTTCCAGGGCCAGTTTTGAGATGGTTACAGCCCTGACATGGCTCGGTGCAGTCAGCTGGGCTCTGTACACTACTACTACTACTGATAACAAAATGAGTCTTGTGTCGTGTAGCCCTTTGGTGTTCTTATCACAAGCAAGCACATCTGTGCTGAGACAACTTTGTTGTTGGTGGTGTTGCTAGAAATACGCATAACAATGAACAGTCAGTGTTGCTAGAAACATACATAACAACAAACAACATACATAACAACAAACAGTAATACTGCTAGAAATACGCATAACAATGAACAGTCAGTGTTGCCAGACACATATATAACAACAAACAGTATTGTCAGATACTCTGATGCAGAATTTCATTTTATTTCCTCAAACATTTCTTTTCTGTGTTGAAATTATTATCTTGCAGGACCTATCACTGCCTTTCCCTGAAGGACTCATATCACCGTTATTCTAGTTTTCTGAAGATGGTGTTGTAACACTGTGTGTTTTAGTTTTCTGAAGATGGTGTTGTAACACTGTGTGTTTTAGTTTTCTGAAGATGATGTTGTAACACTGTGTGTTTTAGTTTTCTGAAGATGGTGTTGTAACACTGTGTGTTTTAGTTTTCTGAAGATGGTGTTGTAACACTGTGTGTTTTAGTTTTCTGAAGATGGTGTTGTAACACTGTGTGTTTTAGTTTTCTGAAGATGGTATTGTAACACTGTGTGTTTTAGTTTTCTGAAGATGATGTTGTAACACTGTGTGTTTTAGTTTTCTGAAGATGGTGTTGTAACACTGTGTGTTTTAGTTTTCTGAAGATGATGTTGTAACACTGTGTGTTTTAGTTTTCTGAAGATGATGTTGTAACACTGTGTGTTTTAGCTTTCTGAAGATGATGTTGTAACACTGTGTGTTTTAGTTTTCTGAAGATGGTGTTGTAACACTGTGTTTTTAGTTTTCTGAAGATGATGTTGTAACACTGTGTGTTTTAGTTTTCTGAAGATGGTGTTGTAACACTGTGTGTTTTAGTTTTCTGAAGATGGTGTTGTAACACTGTGTGTTTTAGTTTTCTGAAGATGGTGTTGTAACACTGTGTGTTTTAGTTTTCTGAAGATGGTATTGTAACACTGTGTGTTTTAGTTTTCTGAAGATGATGTTGTAACACTGTGTGTTTTAGTTTTCTGAAGATGGTGTTGTAACACTGTGTGTTTTAGTTTTCTGAAGATGATGTTGTAACACTGGTGTTTTAGTTTTCTGAAGATGATGTTGTAACACTGTGTGTTTTAGTTTTCTGAAGATGATGTTGTAACACTGTGTGTTTTAGTTTTCTGAAGATGATGTTGTAACACTGTGTGTTTTAGTTTTCTGAAGATGATGTTGTAACACTGTGTGTTTTAGTTTTCTGAAGATGGTGTTGTAACACTGTGTGTTTTAGTTTTCTGAAGATGATGTTGTAACACTGTGTGTTTTAGTTTTCTGAAGATGGTGTTGTAACACTGTGTGTTTTAGTTTTCTGAAGATGATGTTGTAACACTGTGTGTTTTAGTTTTCTGAAGATGATGTTGTAACACTGTGTGTTTTAGTTTTCTGAAGATGATGTTGTAACACTGTGTGTTTTAGTTTTCTGAAGATGATGTTGTAACACTGTGTGTTTTAGTTTTCTGAAGATGGTGTTGTAACACTGTGTGTTCTAGGTTTCTGAAGATGGTATTGTAACACTGTGTGTTCTATGTTTCTGAAGATGTGTTGTAATACTGTGTGTTCTATTTTTCTGAAGATGATGTTATAACACTGTGTGTTCTAGTTTTCTGAAGATGATGTTATAACACTGTGTGTTCTAGTTTTCTGAAGATGATGTTATAACACTGTGTGTTCTAGTTTTCTGAAGATGATGTTATAACACTGTCAGTTCTTGTTTTCTGAAGATGGTGTTGTAACACTGCATGTTTAGTTTTGAACATGGTGTGTAACATTGTGTGTTCTAGTTTTCTGAAGATGGTGTTGTAACATTGTGTGTTCTAATTTTCTGAAGATGGTGTTGTAACACTGTGTGTTCTAGTTTTCTGAAGACGATGTAACAGCACTCAGTGCCACAAATGCCAGGTGCAGAATGATATACAAATAACCACAGCAAATTCCCATTTGTCATCCTTTGTTTGCCGTCTGCATGGTCAGGCCATGTCTGACAATGATTGTGGCCATCTTTTTCCAATTCCTGCCAGCTGCCATGGACCTTGGTGGTCAGTGTAGTTGTGGTCAGCCATGTTTCCTGTCATTTCACTTGTACAGATGTCATCAATATGTGTTCAGCGGTTTGGTCCTCTTGACTACAGATGCCGGTTGGTAACAGTGTCAGCAAATACCAAAAGATTCTACCTGAAGCATGGGGATTGTGGAGAGCTTGCCATCAGTAAACAAAGAGAACTTGTGAATTTTCACTTGTTGGCAACATCATTCTTGATGGTAGCCGTTGATGCATGCTCCATCAGCTGTCTCCATCCCCTTCTTGTGAATTTTAGCTATCTATAAAAAGATTCTTGCACCATGTGATCAGCACTCATCCATTATAGAACCATCTACCCTAAGACCTCATGAGAGATTAAAACGTTAGCCTGCTTGGTATCAGACTCCAGAAATGAGTAAGACGGTGGAGTTTCCAGAAATCTTTTTCCTTCAAGATCAACCAGTGTTGTCTCTTATCTGCCACTTGCTTACAAGGCTTCCTTCAGGTGGAGTCAGTAGTGTTTTGTTGCATCCAGAAGTGGAGTTGGTATCCCTGTATCCCATGATGCAAGTGTAGCTCCATACGTGTAGTGCAATTCATTTATATATACAAACTAAAATCACTTTAACGAACAGACATTTAATCAATTACCACCACCACACACACACACTGACCAAACAACCTACTTAACACATCCGTGACAGGACGCAACTTTTGTCGTGAACGCCGAGCTTCACCTACAGCCGGGTCGCGCTAAAAGTCATTTTGGTGATATATGGTACAGAACTGGATGGCGGCTAAAAGCTATTTAATAGCTTAATAAATAGGACAGCTAAACTCAGCATACTTTTTTCATTAAGTACACAAATTTTGGTGACAACTGGACTTCATTCAGGCCTGCTAGAGAGTTTTTTTTACAACTACGGGAAATTTATTGGAGGCAGGCTCAGGCTGGCAGGAATTTCAGGCAGAGGCAGGGCCAGTCACAATATTGTTAAATAAGACATACAGTTAATACTAATACACTTGTCTGATAGTATGACTATTTTCGTAATAGAACACAAACTTACTGTAACTATTCTCATGACAGTAAGACATTATTCTCATGACAATATACAAACTCACAAACTTACTGTAACTATTCTCATGACAGTAAGATGTTATTCTCATGACAGTAAGACGTTATTCTCATGACAGTAAGACATTATTCTCATGACAATATACAAACTCACAAACTTACTGTAACTATTCTCATGACAGTAAGATGTTATTCTCATGACAGCAAGACGTTATTCTCATGACAGTAAGACATTATTCTCATGACAATATACAAACTCACAAACTTACTGTAACTATTCTCATGACAGTAAGATGTTATTCTCATGACAGTAAGATGTTATTCTCATGACAGTAAGATGTTATTCTCATGACAATATACAAACTCACAAACTTACTGTAACTATTCTCATGACAGTAAGACGTTATTCTCATGACAGTAAGATGTTATTCTCATGACAATATACAAACTCACAAACTTACTGTAACTATTCTCATGACAGTAAGATGTTATTCTCATGACAGTAAGATGTTATTCTCATGACAGTAAGACGTTATTCTCATGACAGTAAGACGTTATTCTCATGACAGTAAGACGTTATTCTCATGACAGTAAGACGTTATTCTCATGACAGTAAGACGTTATTCTCATGACAGTAAGACGTTATTCTCATGACAGTAAGACGTTATTCTCATGACAGTAAGACGTTATTCTCATGACAGTAAGACGTTATTCTGACAGTAAGACGTTATTCTCATGACAGTAAGACGTTATTCTCATGACAGTAAGACGTTATTCTCATGACAGTAAGACGTTATTCTCATGACAGTAAGACGTTATTCTCATGACAGTAAGATGTTATTCTCATGACAATATACAAACTCACAAACTTACTGTAACTATTCTCATGACAGTAAGACGTTATTCTCATGACAATATACAAACTCACAAACTTACTGTAACTATTCTCATGACAGTAAGATGTTATTCTCATGACAATATACAAACTACTGTACTTACTGTAACTATTCTCATGACAGTAAGATGTTATTCTCATGACAATATACAAACTACTGTACTTACTGTAACTATCCTCATGACAGTAAGATGTTATTCTCATGACAATATACAAACTACTGTACTTACTGTAACTATTCTCATGACAGTAAGATGTTATTATCATGACAATATACAAACTACTGTACTTACTGTAACTATTCTCATGACAGTAAGACGTTATTCTCATGACAGTAAGATGTTATTATCATGACAATATACAAACTACTGTACTTACTGTAACTATTCTCATGACAGTAAGATGTTATTATCATGACAATATACAAACTACTGTACTTACTGTAACCATTCTCATGACAGTAAGATGTTATTATCATGACAATATACAAACTACTGTACTTACTGTAACCATTCTCATGACAGTAAGATGTTATTATCATGACAGTAAGCTGTTATTATCATGACAGTAAGACGTTATTCTC
>JAPXFY010000023.1:15281185-15283685 GCA_030674185.1 Monoplex corrugatus | reverse complement strand
CAGGTGCTCCAACTCCCCATTCCTCATAAAACGGCCTATAAATGTTGCCTGTCTTTTCATAATCTTCCTTTTCAATGATCTTCTTGTGTCTGCCTCCATCAAAACTGTCTCATTTGTTTTCTTTGCTGTCCATGGAACTCTCAACATTCTTCTTAGAAACCACATCTCGGCTGCCTCAATCTTGTTCTGGCTATTCTTGTTGACTGTCCACGCCTCACAACTGTATAACATTATCGGTTCTATATAGCATTCAACAACTCTCTTCCTGATGTTAATTGATACATAGTATAAAGAAAACAAAAAATTTCAAATAATGATGAAATGTTGAAAATCACGGACAACCAATTATCACTAAACATAAACAACAGGTCTGAACTTTTAAATGTCAAAATCAAATTTCATTTATTCAAGAGATTTTTAGTGCTGAAGTCTTTATGGCACACCACTACAGAAGACAGACTCACGTCTTTAGATGGATCCTTGTGGGCCTCGCACACTTTCAGGATGGTCAGCTCAGCATAATCTCGGAATCGTTGAGCTTGACGTTTCAGGATGGACCGGAACACCACCATGGCGTCCATCCTCATTACCTTCTGTAAGACACAACAATGATATAATGATCATTATATTTTCTGTTGTAGATAAGAAACAAACAGGAACAATGACATATTTCTGCCAATACGAATCAGCCTAATGTACAATTTTTGATCACCCATTTTTCTTCTCTCTCCCTCTCTCTCTGTTTGTTTGTCTGTCTGTCTGTCTCTTTTTCTCTCTGTCTGTCTCTCCCTATCTCTGTCTGTCTGTCTGTCTCTTTCTCTCTGACTGTCTCTATCCCTCTCTCTCTCTCTCTCTCTCTCTCTCACACACACACACACACACACACACACACACACTCTCTCTCTCTCTCTCTCACACACACACACACACACACAACACACACACACACACACACATACTCTCTCTTTCACACACACACACACACACACACACACACACACACACACACACACACACACACACACACACACACAGAGCATGTAAACTCTTTCATTTCCTGCTGACAAAGCACAACCTTACCCACAATCTGTCAGTCACACACACTGTGTCACAACCATCCACCACAGCATCCTTTTCCCTTACTCTCATCATCATCATTTTATTTCTCTGTGTGTACAGACAAGTGCATGTATATACACACACACATGCGATGCACACACAAAAGTATTCACCCTTTGTCTACTGCACCCTGTCCACCAACATCCTGCACTGTCAACCATGCCAACAAAAGCGAAAACTGAACCCTTTGACTCCCTCACCCTATCCACCAGCTTCCTGCAGGAAGCTGGTGGATAGGGTGAAGGAGTCAAAGGGTTCAGGTTTTGCACTTGGTGGATAGGGCACGGGAGTCAAAGGGTTAAAATTTGCAATAATAAACCAGAACCTCTCACACACTCCCTCTTCTCTCTCATAAACACACACACACACACACCACACACCCCACACACACACACAAGACAACTATACTGACATCAGTGTCACCAAAAGTCTCGATGAGGATAAGTAGAATGGACTTGAAGTGTTCGTCCCACTGTTCCACTGTGATGCTGTTGTGTCGCACCCACTTCAACAACTTCTCCAACATCTGGCACCGCTCTGTTACTCTGTAGAAAACCACACCATCACAGTTAAAAACACCTTTCATTGTAACTCACTGTGCATTACACATTATCAGACTGTTTAGTACAGCACAGAGAACTCAAGCTGTCAGACAAGTTGACCACATAACTCCATTTTCAGTGCGCATGCATGTTCAGTGTTTTCAGGTGTCCATAAGCCAGCCACTGACATGACTTACATGATTTTTAATATGTATATATGATTTCATACGGTTGTAAGGCATGGACAGTCAACAAGCAAAGCCAGAACAAGATTGAGGCAGCTGAGATGTGGTTTCTAAGAAGAATGTTGAGAGTTCCTTGGACAGTAAAGAAAACAAATGAGACAGTCTTGATGGAGGCAGACACAAGATCATTCATAAGATTAGTAAAAGACAGGAAACATTTGTTGTTCATTTTATGAGGAAATGGGAATTGGAGCACCTGATCACAACAGGAAAGCTGGAGGGAAAGAGAGCACCAAGTAGACCCAGAGAAAAAATATTGGACAGACTTGCAGAATGGCTGAAGGTGGAAGATGTGCTTGCGGCAACAAGGGACAGATACATATAGAGGGCCATGATCGCCAACGCCATGTGGCAAGGCACTTGATGATGATGATATATGATGTTCTGCAGACACATACAAACCAAAGGTCTTTAGGCACTAGTGGGTCAGAACACACTGACCTGGAAGATGGGAAAATCTCCACCCTTTACCCACCAGGAGCGCTGTCTGGGCTAATCAAACCCAGGACCTTTGGACTGGACGTCCAATGTTATGTTAATAATATCTCAAGCAACTGACATTTTTTCATTTTCATTTTCTCAAGATGATGTCTC
>JAPXFY010000023.1:15258685-15273685 GCA_030674185.1 Monoplex corrugatus | reverse complement strand
AGACAGAGAGGGTGAAAGATGTGCTTGCAGCAACAAGGGATAGAAACATATGGAGGGCCATGATCGCCAACGCCAAGTGGCAAGGCACTTGATGATGATGTCTCTTTCTCTGTATCTCCCTCTTTGCACACCTCCCCCCCATCACCACCACTTCCTCCCAAACTGTGTTTTTTTAACCCTTTGACTCCCGCATCCTATCCACCAACAGTAAAAACTTAACCCTTTGACTTCCTCACCCTATCCACCAGCTTCCTGCAGGAAGGGTGAGGGAATCAAATGGGTTAAGTTTTTGCTTTGCTAGCATGGTTGACAATTCAGGATGCTGGTGGACAGGGCGAGGGAATCAAATGGGTGAAGTTTTTGCTTTGCTAGTATGGTTGGCAATGCAGGATACTGGTGGACAGGGTGTGGAAGTCAAAGGGTTAAGTTTTTGCTTTGTTAGCATGGATGACAATGCAGGATGCTGGTGGAAGAGTGCAGGAGTAAAAGGGTTAAGGAGGAATAAAGTCAAGACTTGACTCAACAAGAAAAAAAAATCAGCATCATTCATCATGACATGTTGACGGTCACTGGCCATCTGGTGACTGGGTCACAGGCCTCCATGAATGTAAGTGCAGATGACTGTGGAGACACCACAACTGACTTGTACAGCATGATGCTGTTTATAGCCCATTGTGTGGTTCACAAACCTGCATGGATACAGATACAGGTGACTGTAAAGGCAGGATGGTGACTGTAAAGGCAGGATGGTGACTGTAAAGGCAGGATGGTGACTGTAAAGGTATGATAGTGACTGTAAAGGTATGACAGTGACTGTAAAGGCATCACAGTGACTGTAAAGGCATCAAAGTGACTGTAAAGGTATGATAGTGACTGTAAAGGTATGACAGTGACTGTAAAGGCAGGACAGTGACTGGTAAAGGTATAGATCAGTGACTGTAAAGGTATGATAGTGACTGTAAAGGTATGACAGTGACTGTAAAGGTATGATAGTGACTGTAAAGGTGTGATAGTGACTGTAAAGGTGTGATAGTGACTGTAAAGGAGACAGTGACTGTAAAGGTGTGATAGTGACTGTAAAGGTGTGATTAGTGACCGTAAAGGCATGAAGTGACTGTAAAGGTAGATAGTGACTGTAAAGGTATGATAGTGATTGTAAAGGTATGATAGTGACTGTAAAGGTATGATAGTGACTGTAAAGGTATGATAGTGACTGCAAAGGCATCACAGTGACTGTAAAGGTAGGACATGACTGTAAAGGTATGATAGTGACTGTAAAGGTATGACAGTGACTGTAAAGGTATGACAGTGACTGTAAAGGCATCACAGTGACTGTAAAGGTATGATAGTGACTGTAAAGGCATCACAGTGACTGTAAAGGTATGACAGTGACTGTAAAGGTATGACAGTGACTGTAAAGGTATGACAGTGACTGTAAAGGCATCACAGTGACTGTAAAGGTATGACAGTGACTGTAAAGGTATGACAGTGACTGTAAAGGCATCACAGTGACTGTAAAGGTATGATAGTGACTGTAAAGGTATGATAGTGACTGTAAAGGTATGACAGTGACTGTAAAGGCATCACAGTGACTGTAAAGGTATGATAGTGACTGTAAAGGTATGATAGTGACTGTAAAGGTATGACAGTGACTGTAAATGTATGATAGTGACTGTAAAGGTATGACAGTGACTGTAAAGGTATGACAGTGACTGTAAAGGCAGGATAGTGACTGTAAAGGTATGACAGTGACTGTAAAGGTATGACAGTGACTGTAAAGGTATGACAGTGACTGTAAAGGTATGACAGTGACTGTAAAGGTATGACAGTGACTGTAAAGTTATGACAGTGACTGTAAAGGTATGATAGTGACTGTAAAGGTATGACAGTGACTGTAAAGGTATGATAGTGACTGTAAAGGTATGATAGTGACTGTAAAGGCATCACATTGACTGTAAAGGTATCACAGTGACTGTAAAGTATCACATTGACTGTAAAGGCATCACATTGACTGTAAAGGCATCACAGTGACTGTAAAGGCATCACAGTGACTGTAAAGGTATGACAGTGACTGTAAAGGTATGATAGTGACTGTAAAGGTATGATAGTGACTGTAAAGGCATCACATTGACTGTAAAGGCATCACAGTGACTGTAAAGGCATCACATTGACTGTAAAGGCATCACATCGACTGTAAAGGCATCACAGTGACTGTAAAGGCATCACAGTGACTGTAAAGGTATCACAGTGATTGTAAAGGTATGATAGTGACTGTAAAGGTATGATAGTGACTGTAAAGGTGTGATAGTGACTGTAAAGGCAGGACAGTGACTGTAAAGGTAGATAGTGACTGTAAAGGTGTGATAGTGACTGTAAAGGCAGGACAGTGATTGTAAAGGTAGATAGTGACTGTAAAGGTATGATAGTGATTGTAAAGGTATGACAGTGATTGTAAAGGTATGATAGTGACTGTAAAGGTATGATAGTGACTGTAAAGGTATGATAGTGATTGTAAAGGTATGATAGTGACTGTAAAGGTATGATAGTGATTGTAAAGGTATGATAATGACTGTAAAGGCATCACAGTGACTGTAAAGGTATGACAGTGACTGTAAAGGTATGACAGTGACTGTAAAGGTAGGACAGTGACTGTAAAGGTATGATAGTGACTGTAAAGGTATGACAGTGACTGTAAAGGTATGACAGTGACTGTAAAGGCATCACAGTGACTGTAAAGGTATGATAGTGACTGTAAAGGCATCACAGTGACTGTAAAGGTATGACAGTGACTGTAAAGGTATGACAGTGACTGTAAAGGTATGACAGTGACTGTAAAGGTATGATAGTGACTGTAAAGGTATGATAGTGACTGTAAAGGCATCACAGTGACTGTAAAGGCATCACATTGACTGTAAAAGCATCACATTGACTGTAAAGGCATCACATTGACTGTAAAGGCATCACATTGACTGTAAAGGCATCACAGTGACTGTAAAGGTATCACAGTGACTGTAAAGGTATGATAGTGACTGTAAATGTATGATAGTGACTGTAAAGGTATGATAGTGACTGTAAAGGTATCACAGTGACTGTAAAGGCATCACATTGACTGTAAAGGCATCACATTGACTGTAAAGGTATCACATTGACTGTAAAGGAATCACATTGACTGTAAAGGCATCACATTGACTGTAAAGGCATCACATTGACTGTAAAGGTATCACATTGACTGTAAAGGTATCACAGTGACTGTAAAGGCATCACATTGACTGTAAAGGTATCACATTGACTGTAAAGGCATCACATTGACTGTAAAGGCATCACAGTGACTGTAAAGGTATCACAGTGACTGTAAAGGTATGATAGTGACTGTAAAGGTATGATAGTGACTGTAAAGGTATGATAGTGACTGTAAAGGTATCACAGTGACTGTAAAGGCATCACATTGACTGTAAAGGTATCACATTGACTGTAAAGGTATCACAGTGACTGTAAAGGCATCACATTGACTGTAAAGGTATCACATTGACTGTAAAGGCATCACATTGACTGTAAAGGTATCACATTGACTGTAAAGGCATCACATTGACTGTAAAGGTATCACAGTGACTGTAAAGGTATGATAATGACTGTAAAGGTATCACATTGACTGTAAAGGTATGATAGTGACTGTAAAGGTATCACAGTGACTGTAAAGGTATGATAGTGATTGTAAAGGTATCACAGTGACTTTAAAGGTATCACATTGACTGTAAAGGCATCACATTGACTGTAAAGGTATCACAGTGACTGTAAAGGCATCACAGTGACTGTAAAGGCATCACATTGACTGTAAAGGCATCACATTGACTGTAAAGGCATCACAGTGACTGTAAAGGCATCACATTGACTGTAAAGGCATCACAGCATCTACTGTCTGACAGTGACTTGTGTAAAGCGATTGTGTTTATAATAGCCCAGAGGAGTTGTACCCTATACCGCTTTCCTAAACTCTAATCAGGCAAAACATATGCAAAATCCACACACACTGCCACATTTCTGGACAGACTTGTTACGCAGACACACAGACAAACAAAAACAACAGACAGACAGACAGACAGACACGGACACACCAACAGAAGAAAGCGACAGACAAGCAATTATTATCAGAAACAGACAGTTGGTGTCAAATCTAAAAAAGACAAACCTGGAATGCTTTGGGAAGGGCAGCCAGCATCAGTGAAAACTCAGGAGGATTCAGGTTGAACAGTCCGATCAACACCAGCTGGGCACTCTGAAAATGTTCATTATCACATTATTATCATTACTATCATCAACACCAGCTGGGCACTCTAAAAATGTTCATTATCACATTATTATCATTACTATCATCAACACCAACTGGGCACTCTGAAAATGTTCATTATCACATTATCATTACTATCATCAACACCAACTGGGCACTTTAAAAATGTTCATTATCACATTATTATCATTACTATCATCAACACCAACTGGGCACTCTAAAAATGTTCATTATCACATTATTATCATTACTATCATCAACAACAACTGACCACTCTGAAAATGTTCATTATCACATTATTATCATTACTATCATCATCACCAGCTGGGCACTCTGAAAATGTTCATTATCACATTATTATCATTACTATCATCATCACCAAGTGGGCACTCTGAAAATGTTCATTATCACATTATTATCATTACTATCATCAACACCAACTGGGCACTCTGAAAATGTTCATTATCACATTATTATCATTACTATCATCAACACCAACTGGGCACTCTGAAAATGTTCATTATCACATTATTATCATTACTATCATCAACACCAACTGGGCACTCTGAAAATGTTCATTATCACATTATTATCATTACTATCATCATCACCAGCTGGGGCACTCTGAAAATGTTCATTATCACATTATTATCATTACTATCATCAACACCAACTGGGCACTCTGAAAATGTTCATTATCACATTATTATCATTACTATCATCAACACCAGCTGGGGCACTCTGAAAATGTTCATTATCACATTATTATTATTACTATCATCAACACTAGTTTAACTGGGCACTCTGAAAATGTTCATTATCACATTATTATCATTACTATCATCAACAACAACTGGGCACTCTGAAAATGTTCATTATCACATTATTATCATTACTATCATCATCACCAACTGGGCACTCTGAAAATGTTCATTATCACATTATTATCATTACTATCATCAACACCAGCTGGGCACTCTGAAAATGTTCATTATCACATTATTATCATTACTATCATCATCATCATTATCATCATCATCATCATCATCATCATCATCATCAATGTATAAACACTTCGCCCTGAGGGCTGAAATCACCATTGTGTGGATACACTGAAACCATCGCCATCACTTGTAGACCCTGTCCGCATCATCATAACAGTCAGCGGTCTTAACTTCATGTATTCCCTTGCTTAGTCCTTTCCTATTTCTATCTAATGTTCACATTAGGCATTCCCCACTTCCTTCCTACTCTTGCCAACAAAGAATTCAACAGAATTATCTATTATCCACACACACACACACACACACACACACACACACACACACACACACACACACACACACACACACACCCCACACACACACACTGACATGAACTGACACTAGAAAAAAGGTTACTGGATTAATGACTATTCAATTCAATGTTACTGGATTCACTGATATTCAATCAATGTTACTGGATTTAACTGACTATTCAATTCAATGTTACAGGATTCACTGGATATTCAACTCAATGTTACTGGATTCACTGGATATTCAACTCAATGTTACTGGATTCACTGGATATTCAATTCAATGTTACTGGATTCACTGGATATTCAATTTCAATGTTACTGGATTCGCTGGATATTCAATCAATGTTACTGGATTCACTGGATATTCAATCAATGTTACAGGATTCACTGGACATTCAATTCAATGTTACTGGATTCACTGGACATTCAATTCAATGTTACTGGATTCACTGGACTATTCAATTCAATGTTACTGGATTCACTGGACATTCAATTCTAATGTTACAGGATTCACTGGAATTCAATTCAATGTTACTGGATTCACTGGACATTCAATTCAATGTTACTGGATTCACTGGACATTCAATTCAATGTTATGGATTCACTGGACATTCAATTCAATGTTACTGGATTCACTGGATATTCAATCCAATGTTACTGGATTCACTGGATATTCATCAATGTTACTGGATTCACTGGAATTCAATTCAATGTACTGGATTCACTGGATCATTCAATTCAATGTTACTGGATTCACTGGATATTCAACTCAATGTTACTGGATTCGCTGGATATTCAATTCAATGTTACTGGATTCACTGGACATTCAATTCTATGTTACTGGATTCAATGGATATTCAATTCTATGTTACTGGATTCACTGGACATTCAATCAATGTTACTGGATTCACTGGACTATTCAATTCAATGTTACGATTTCACTGGATATCAACTTCAATTTATTGGATTCACTGATATTCAATTCAATGTTACTGGATTCACTGGATATTCAACTCAATGTTACTGGATTCGCTGGATACTCAATTCAATATTACTGGATTCACTGGATATTCAATTCAATGTTACTGGATTCACTGGATATTCAACTCAATGTTACTGGATTCGCTGGATATTCAATTCAATGTTACTGGATTCACTGGATATTCAATTCAATGTTACTGGATTCAATGGATATTCAATTCAGTGTTACTGGGTTCACTGGACATTCAATTCAATGTTACTGGATTTAATGACTATTCAATTCAATGTTACCAGATTAATTTGGACATACTGACTATACTAACTCGTTTAGTTTGGTCATGTCACCTCTACTATCCAAGGCTATCCAGCATAGTACCCTGAAAACAGACCTGACACGACCCGACACAGGACAGCTGAGTGACAAATATCACAGACTGGACTAAAGCCACTGTGCCTGAACTGCTTGTTGCTGAACCCCTGAGACAGAGACGGAGGATCTTGTCTTCTGCTGCACCCCATCCTCTCCCACCTCCCTCCCCAAAAGCCATTCTGGTTATAAGATAAGAAGAAGAAAACAAAACCTTCTATCATAAACATACAACTACATAACAACACACAACACACACACACACACACACACACACACACACACACACACACACACACACACACACACACAACCACCGTCTAATATCACTTATAGAGAAAAGACGTTAAATCAAGCAACGAACACACCACGCACGCACGCACAGCACGCACGCACGCACCACACACACACACACACAACACACACACACATATCAAGTAACAAACACACATCCCTTTTTAACCCAATCCCCAAAATTTCACTGTATCCCATCAAAGACACATTCCTGCCATCCATACCTTCCTGACGTCCACATTGCGTGGCTCCATGGTCCAGTTTATGATGCGGGAAACAGCCAACCGTGTGTCCATGGTGTTGACAAAGTCACCAGGGTCCATCACACTCACCAGGCCATGCAGGGAAAATTCAACATGGAAATCTTCACCTGGTGTTGACAACACACACAGCAACACTAGTGAACAACAGTAACATGCAGCTTTTTATCTTTGAAAAACAAATTCTACCTCCTATCAGTCATTCTGTCTTATGGGGGGAAAAAATACGAAGACATAAGGGTAAACAATGTGGAACAAAAAATGCTACTGAAGATGCCAGATAATGAACATATTTCTACACATATCAGGGCTTAAAACAGGAGGAAAAAACCACTGAAACTAGGGGGGTCCAGGGCAAATCAGGGGCCATAACTTGTGCCCGTTGCTATGAATGCTTGCAAGCCGATCACGGAAGCCTTGCTCTTTTCGTTTTTTGTTTGTTTGTTTTTTTGTTGTTGTTGTTTGTTTGTTGTTGTTTTTTGACAAACCGAAATCGCGGAATTCCGCCCAGACGCGGAACGTTTTAAGCCCTGGATATACGTGAAAGTCACACCGATATACATGTAAATATTGTATATAATGATGAATTTAATGGATTGTATTTTAAGTTTACTCAATGTAAAACAAACATAAAATAAATGTGCAATATATTAACACTGGTAACACAAACAATACACAAACATTTTGAAGGAATGTTTATAACATAAGCAACCAAAAGGAAACTGGTTGGAATGTCTTTTTTTTTTTTTTTTTTTTTTTTGAAAACAGGTAAACCAGTGACACTATCATTTACGTTAAAAATCCACAATGTCTTGACATATTGTAACTGTCACTTAACTCTTTGACGACGGACTACTCGATTGAAGTAACAGATGAGCTCTCACTGAGGACGGGCTACTTCGATTATAGTAACAGATGGTCTAGGGAATATAACTCCCTCTACTTTTCTTATGCTAATGATTTACTAGTTGGCAGTTGCTTCCTTGTGGAGGGAACTTCCGTTGAACGCTTCAACTACGTTTTGCCGGTTTCTTTGTCTAAAATCGATGGAAAATGGCTCAAAGGCGACAGTTCTCAGTGATCTCACTGTGGCAGCCCTAGGCCAGCAGGAGAGCTCAGCTGTGGCAAGTGCAGTCACAACAGAGTTAATCCTTTGACTCCCGCACCCTACCCACCAACTGCAAAAACATAACCCTTTGACCCTCTCACCCTATCCACCAACTTTCAGCAGGAAGCTGGTGGATAGGGTGAAGGAGTCAAAGGGTTACGTTTTTGCTGTGCTTGCATGGTTCACCATGAAGGATGCTTGTAGATGGGCTGCGGGAGTCAAAGGATTAATGGTCTGTCCAAGCACACAAACTGACGTCAATCCAAACAGCTCTTAGCACACACTGAATGAAGACTTATGAAGTATGTCACATCTTCACCAACAAGGAATGAACAACAATGAAGAATACAGGGACAGGATGGCACACATGTAGTGCAGTACTCCTCAGGACAAAATCTGCCCTAAATGATCAGTCGCCGTGGTGTAGTGGTTAACGCAACGGACTACTGACTGGAAGGCTGAGGGTTCAAATCCCCATCAGTCCCTTCAAAACTATATCATTCCGGGATTTTTCGGCTCTAACCAGCTCCTACCCAGAGTTGGGCGTGCTATGGGCTGTTTGGGAAGACTGGGACCACACGGTCGAGTCCCATCCACTTCACGGATGCACCATTGAGGGTGTTGCTGAAATCTTCTGGCCAGCACCGCATGTGTCTGTATCTCTCGGGCCTGGTTGATGCCAGGATATATTATGATAGTAAGTGTAGAGTACAGCCCTGTCACACAGTCTCAATCCTAGATGGAACTCCATAGCATCATGATTATCATCCTCATCAACATCATCATATTGTAAAAAAAAAAAAAAAAAAAAAATGTGCCAGCTTCTGTGGCCATTAAGGTGGCTTTGAAAATGAACGAAAAAAAAAGGTGAGCACAAAGGTAACCTCCCTGAGTGCTTCAGTTTATTTCAAACATCTTTCATGATGATAAAACTATCTGTAAATAGCCAGTCCTCAATGACTGTGATGATAAAACTGTAAATAGCCAGTCCTCAATAACCGTGATGATAAAACTATCTGTAAATAGCCAGTCCTCAATGACTGTGATGATAAAACTGTAAATAGCCAGTCCTCAATGACTGTGATGATAAAACTATATGTAAATAGCCAGTCCTCAATGACTGTGATGATAAAACTATCTGTAAATAGCCAGTCCTCAATGACTGTGATGATAAAACTATCTGTAAATAGCCAGTCCTCAATAACCGTGATGATAAAACTGTAAATAGCCAGTCCTCAATGACTGTGATGATAAAACTATCTGTAAATAGCCAGTCCTCAATGACTGTGATGATAAAACTGTAAATAGCCAGTCCTCAATGACCGTGATGATAAAACTATCTGTAAATAGCCAGTCCTCAATGACTGTGATGATAAAACTGTCTGTAAATAGCCAGTCCTCAATGACTGTGATGATAAAACTATCTGTAAATAGCCAGTCCTCAATAACCGTGATGATAAAACTATCTGTAAATAGCCAGTCCTCAATAACCGTGATGATAAAACTATCTGTAAATAGCCAGTCCTCAATGACTGTGATGATAAAACTATCTGTAAATAGCCAGTCCTCAATAACCGTGATGATAAAACTATCTGTAAATAGCTAGTCCTCAATGACTGTGATGATAAAACTATCTGTAAATAGCCAGTCCTCAATAACCATGATGATAAAACTATATGTAAATAGCCAGTCCTCAATGACTGTGATGATAAAACTGTAAATAGCCAGTCCTCAATAACCATGATGATAAAACTATCTGTAAATAGCCAGTCCTCAATAACCGTGATGATAAAACTATCTGTAAATAGCCAGTCCTCAATGACTGTGATGATAAAACTGTAAATAGCCAGTCCTCAATAACCGTGATGATAAAACTATCTGTAAATAGCCAGTCCTCAATGACTGTGATGATAAAACTATCTGTAAATAGCCAGTCCTCAATGACTGTGATGATAAAACTATCTGTAAATAGCCAGTCCTCAATAACCGTGATGATAAAACTATCTGTAAATAGCCAGTCCTCAATGACTGTGATGATAAAACTATCTGTAAATAGCCAGTCCTCAATGACTGTGATGATAAAACTGTAAATAGCCAGTCCTCAATAACCGTGATGATAAAACTATCTGTAAATAGCCAGTCCTCAATAACCGTGATGATAAAACTATATGTAAATAGCCAGTCCTCAATAACCGTGATGATAAAACTATATGTAAATAGCCAGTCCTCAATAACCGTGATGATAAAACTATCTGTAAATAGCCAGTCCTCAATAACCGTGATGATAAAACTATATGTAAATAGTCAGTCCTCAATAACCGTGATGATAAAACTATCTGTAAATAGCCAAACTATCTGTAAATAGCCAAACTATCTGTAAATAGCCAAACTATCTGTAAATAGCCAAACTATTTGTAAATAGCCAAACTATCTGTAAACAGCCAAACTATCTGTAAATAGCCAGTCGTCTTACATCCCTCAAAGCATTCACAAACTGTGTATTTTATAACATCCCCAGATCCTGAGTAAAGTTTTCGACAAAAACAAACAAACAAATAATTCATGAAATGAATAAATAAAAAGAGGTTCAAGAGTGAAAAAGCAAGCAGCAGAATATGCTAACAGAGTTGTGCATTATCATTACTACCAGACAGGTAATGCTGGCATCATTACTAGACCACCGCCACACTGTATAGTGTATGGCCATCACTACACAAGTTACAGCATCATACGATGTCTCTATCAACTTTCTATGCTTACAAAGCAGATCTTTTTGATACAGGTGTGATGCTACCTGCTTCCCACTAACGCTGTATGGCCACCACTACACAAGTTACAGCATCATACAATGTCTCTATCAACTTTCTATGCTTACAAAGCAGATCTTTTTGATACAGGTGTGATGCTACCTGCTTCCCACTAACGCTGTATGGCCACCACTACACAAGTTACAGCATCATACAATGTCTCTATCAACTTTCTATGCTTACAAAGCAGATCTTTTTGATACAGGTGTGATGCTACCTGCTTCCCACTAACGCTGTATGGCCATCACTACACAAGTTACAGCATCATACAATGTCTCTATCAACTTTCTATGCTTACAAAGCAGATCTTTTTGATACAGGTGTGATGCTACCTGCTTCCCACTAACGCTGTATGGCCACCACTACACAAGTTACAGCATCATACAATGTCTCTATCAACTTTCTATGCTTACAAAGCAGATCTTTTTGATACAGGTGTGATGCTACCTGCTTCCCACTAACGCTGTATGGCCATCACTACACAAGTTACAGCATCATACAATGTCTCTATCAACTTTCTATGCTTACAAAGCAGATCTTTTTGATACAGGTGTGATGCTACCCGCTTCCTACTAACATCTCACTATATTCTCAAAAAAAGAAAAATGGTGACAGAAGAGGGGCATCCAGGAGTCATGACCTGGATGTGGCCCGGCCTTCTTAGAGCGTCAGGAGTTAAGGGCCGAAACACTTGACGGGGGTTTCTCCTCTGAGGACATTCTGCTGTCTGCCTGTCCCCAGATTCTTACTGCTACTACCACTACCATGCATAATGTTAACATTACCATCACCAGTCTGACACTACTGCCATGTTGCAGCACTAACTTCTTCTTCTACAGTTTGAACACTACATCTTCAAAGTAAAAACACATCTGACTGTAAAAGTGATTGCAGTTTTTTTTCTTCTTTTTTCAAACTTTTTTTTTCCCTTCTTCTCCCCCTTTCACAAAACCAAATGCCATCTTAATGAAGCAAGCAGTCCTTGTCATCAGAAAGCTAAATATTTAGCGCGCCATTCAAACTAAGCAAGTACTTTTTGTCATCATCAAAAAACCTAATATTTAGCGCGCCATTCAAACTAAGCAAGTACTTTTTGTCATCATCAAAGAACCTAATATTTAGCGCGCCATTCAAACTAAGCAAGTACTTTTTGTCATCATCAAAGAACCTAATATTTAGCGCGCCATTCAATCTAAGCAAGTACTTTTTGTCATCATCAAAAATGCCTAATATTTAGTGCACCATTCAAACTAACCAAACATTCTTTGTCATCATCAAAAAGCCTAACAAAAAGCCTGCCAGCAAGAAGTAAAGAATACACTAGACATGATAGTTTGTATTAAGAATGTACTTTTTAGTATTCTGATATTTTTCAGAAGTGTGTAAGCATGTTGTACAGCCCACAACATACAGGTGGTATGTTACAGTGCGGTCTGTGTATTCTGTCTGTGCCGGGTGGTGTTGCTAAATGGGAACCAGAAAAAACACGAAAAAAGAATCAGAACGCGTATTTAATACAACCAGACAGAACAGGCACAAATTTTCGGGTCTTTGTCAAATGTAAGATCACAAACGAACAAACACAATTTTTGTATTTAGTGTTTGTTCATTTCTGATCTTACCCTTGACGAAGGCCAGTTGGTCGAAAATTAGCACCTGTCTTGTCTGGCTGTATCAAATACACGTTCTGATTCTTTTCTCCTGTTTTTTTTTTCTGGTTCCTGTTTGCTTGAACGCAGGCAGTCACACTTGTTTTGGATTTTGTGTTGCTAAATGTTTTCAAGTTTTCATAAGCCAGTGAACACTAACAATTTACAGGATCTTTAACTAACATATTTGATTTCCTGTATGCGTACATACAAGAAAGAGGCCTAGGCACTTACAGGTCTACACACACACTGACCTGGGAGACTGGAAAATCTCCAACATCTACCCACAAGCATCCTGGCAGGATCAAACCTACACCTTCCGATTGGAATCTGATGTATTACCCACCTGACTATCACACACACTGACATTTCATTTATCAAATTCAGAATTTTGAAATTGAAACATTCTGACCAGTTGCTTTATCAGCAATATTGAAAGAACTACGTCTTGCATGTTTCAACAAACAGACTCATAAAATCTCACACAGACGACTGAACAGAGAGGTGCAGAATGCTGACAGTGAAAACAAAACTAATAAAGCTGTGAGAGTGGAAAGGCTACAGACATTAACCCTTTGACTCCTGCACCCTATCCACCAAATGCAAAAACTTAACCCTTTGACTCCCTCACCCTATCCACCAGCTTCCTGCAGGAAGCTGGTGGATAGGGCGAGGGAATCAAAGGGTTAAGTTTTTGCTTTGCTAGCATGGTTAGCATCGCAGGATGTTGGTGGGCAGGGTGCGGTAGTCAAAGGGTTAAGAGTCACTCATCATAAACAACTCACACATTCTGACATTTCCTGTCAACAGGGTAAAAATCAACTTACGTGTCAATAAAATAATAAATGAAGTAATAAGTATATTAAACAGAAAAAATATGACTAAAACAAAGTTATGAACAAATTAAAACAAAGCAAACAAAGTTATATTAAAACAATCACCAAAATTTAAATTAAGTTTGCATTTTATACAGAGAAGAGTGTAAAGGCATGCACTTTTTCTGTTCCAACATACAGTAACAGTAATCAACAAAATGAACACAAAACAACACATCCATCAACAACAACCAACCAACTAGAATATACAATCTGAATACATGTTCAAACAGTTAGATATTATGTTTCTCTTTCTAACACATTATGCCATCATCTCAGCCATAAAGTATCAATACCCATGCACATACACAACACCTACATACTACTGAATCCATTAACCATCAGAATCACTCATGCTCATAAATGTATTCTACTATTTAGAATTTTTCAAATTCATTTTCTTTACCGAACATGACTAGCTCTCATGCAAGCTATATTTTTCTGAACTACAGAAACTATTAAAGGGAAAACCTCCCATAGTATTTTTTTTAAATAAACCACTAATGTAACCCATAATATGACACTCCCATTATGAGAAGCCAACATGCAAGGTGCCCTTTGATTGGCTTATCACTGAATCTGAAACCAGTTTATCACCTGCTGCTGTGGATCCTTCAAAACAAAACCAAACAAAAAAAGGTCAAACAACAGACTGTAAGAAAAACTAACAGGAAGCAATTTTAATTGTATAACCTTTGCCTTTTTTAATATTTTTTCAGAAAAATTAATAAAGTAGACAACATAGCTCGACCTCATAGCCTTAGCATCTAAAATGAAAGGGGAGAGAAACTTGCTGAGCGGCCAAAAGTAAAATGAATTGATAAGAAGAAACGGGGAGAGAAACTTGCCACAAATCAATGAATTCATAATAGCAAACACTCGGTTTGAGAAACCTTACAAAAGAAAATGGACACAGACAAATTCAGGAGACTGCACAAAAAAATCAAACTGATTCAATCCCGATAAATAAGAGATTTAGAAATTCTTTTAACAGATAGCATAACATTACCAGGTGCAGACTGCGACAGTGACCACAATCTGTAGTGGGGAAACTTAGGCTGACACTTAAGAGAAAAA
>JAPXFY010000023.1:15243685-15248685 GCA_030674185.1 Monoplex corrugatus | reverse complement strand
CTCTCTTTCTCACACACACACACACACACACACACACACACACACACACACACACACACACACACACACACACACACACATATATATATATGCACACATACACATCAAGTCATTAGACAACAACAAGAGCAAACAAAACAGAACAGAGCAATGACCAATAGCTATGAACCACAACTTACACACAAACAAACAAACAAACAAAAACAAAACATGGATCAACAGACTAAAGCACTACATAAATACATGTTCAAACTCTACCAACCATGAAGGATCATTTCAACATTTCAAGCTTTATATAAAACTCTAAAAAGACACTGAAACACATCAGTTTCACCCACCAACCCAGGTAGATCAGATTTTAATGGAGATACCAGGTAAGATTAGGTCAGATTTGATGGAGGTACCAGGCTTTCCGCTTATTTTTTTCACCTCCTGATTAAGAAAAGAGTCAATTAAAAAAATGCTTACAAAATAAAAGTTATATAGAAAGAATGCCAGATACACATATTCAATTTAGTCCTGCTACGAAGTACAGCAGCACACACACACAAACCACACACTATAAAATTGAACACAAAATCATACAGTTAAACAAAACTTTCAAGCTTAACAAGAACCAGAAAAAAAAACATGAAAACAGAATCAGAATGCAAACATACAAATAAAATAAGAATGAGTATTCAATATAACAAAACAAGACAAGACAGGTGCTAAGTAATATTAAAATATACATTCCATTTCTAACTTTTGTGTTTATCTGGTTTCTATTTATTGAATGCTGCTGTCCCTTTGATTTAGATTTCACCTTAATCACACAGAATTCATAAAAACAACAACATGCACTAAAAACAAGTAGACTCCAGACAAAATGCAGAAAATTCTGACAGACAACACATACTTGAAAACCAAATTGCAAAACAGACAAAAATGGTAACACACAACAACCATGCTTAAAACTGTCACTTCTTTGATTAATTGTTTGTTTGTTTATCAGAATACAGAATACACCCTTCTAGGAAACAAACAAACAAAACAGTAATTCATAAAATATACAAAGAAATAATCATGAAATTCTGAAAACCACAAACTCAACAACAAGATGAAAAATCCATTAAAAACTATTTCATGATTCTGCCAGTTACATGTAGAAAAGGAACGAATGATCTTCTTACTACTAGTACCTAGGCAAAAGAAAGTACACACAAAATACACAAATGCCACAGAAGCAAAAACTTAACACAACATAGAATAGTACACTGTTTCTGAAAAGTGATCATTCCTCCAAAAACATTCAAGTTGTGACATTCTTCCAAAAAACATTCAAGTTCCAAGTTACAAGTCACAGCAGGTACTTTCTAATCAAAACACATGTCAAACTAGTAAAACCATGAGTACTGAACACTGACAACTGAAGACAATCATACGGGGAAACATAAATAAAACAGTGTTAACCCTTTCACTCCCTCACCCTAACCACCAGATTCATGTAGAAAGCTGGTGGAAACTTCAAGGGTGGGAAAGAGTTAAACAATGCACCACGATGGGTCAATACCTTCACGTAGCGCCCTTCCGCAACATCCGAAGATGTCTGAAGGTGGCACACACAGAAAGACATTATCATGTGACAATACTAAGGACAACCTAGCCCCCACCACTCTCATCCTCAACTTCATATGTGAACCACCAAGAAAGACTAAGATCATATGATAAATATCACGTACAACCCTCTCACTTGTATCACCAAGAAAGACTAAGATCATGTGATAAATATCACGTACAACCCTCTCACTTGTATCACCAAGAAAGACTAAGATCATATGATAAATATCACGTACAACCCTCTCACTTGTATCACCAAGAAAGACTAAGATCATGTGATAAATATCACGTAAACACCCTCTCACTTGTATCACCAAGAAAGACTAAGATCATATGATAAATATCAGTACAACCCTCTCACTTGTATCACCAAGAAAGACTAAGATCATGTGACAAATATCACGTACAACCTATCCCTCTCACTTGTATCACCAAGAAAGACTAAGATCATATGATAAATATCATGTACAACCTATCCCCTTCACTTGTATCACCAAGAAAGACTAAGATCATATGATAAATATCACGTACAACCCTCTCACTTGTATCACCAAGAAAGACTAAGATCATGTGACAAATATCACGTACAACCCTCTCACTTGTATCACCAAGAAAGACTAAGATCATATGATAAATATCACGTACAACCCTCTCACTTGTATCACCAAGAAAGACTAAGATCATGTGGCAAATATCACGTACAACCCTCTCACTTGTATCACCAAGAAAGACTAAGATCATGTGACAAATATCATGTACACCTATCCCCTTTCACTTGTATCACCAAGAAAGACTAAGATCATATGATAAATATCATGTACAACCTATCCCCTCTCACTTGTATCACCAAGAAAGACTAAGATCATGTGACAAATATCACGTACAACCTATCCCCTCTCACTTGTATCACCAAGAAAGACTAAGATCATGTGACAAATATCATGTACAACCTATCCCCTCTCACTTGTATCACCAAGAAAGACTAAGATCATATGATAAATATCATGTACAACCTATCCCCTCTCACTTGTATCACCAAGAAAGACTAAGATCATATGATAAATATCATGTACAACCTATCCCCTCTCACTTGTATCACCAAGAAAGACTAAGATCATATGATAAATATCACGTACAACCTATCCCCTCTCACTTGTATCACCAAGAAAGACTAAGATCATATGATAAATATCATGTACAACCTATCCCCTCTCACTTGTATCACCAAGAAAGACTAAGATCATATGATAAATATCATGTACAACCTATCCCCTCTCACTTGTATCACCAAGAAAGACTAAGATCATATGATAAATATCACGTACAACCCTCTCACTTGTATCACCAAGAAAGACTAAGATCATGTGACAAATATCAAGTTCAACCCATCCCCTCTCACTCACCATTCCGACCATTTCACCCACCCACCCCACTTCATGAATGGATGCATAGCCCACCAAGACACAGACTATGTGACAAAATTAGGAGTAACCCATCCTCCTCTCCCTCCCCCTACCATCCCCCCACCCCCAGCATCATGCACACACAGCCCAGAAAGCCATCCATGTGACAATATCAGGTACAACCCCCCCATCCCTCTCTCTCCTTCACCCTCCATCATCCCTCTCTCTCCATCACCCTCCATCATACATCTCCATCACCCTCCATCACCCCTCTCTCTCCTTCACCCTGCATCATACATCTCTCTCCTTCACCCTGCATCATACATCTCTCTCCATCATCCCTCTCTCTCCATCACCCTGCATCATATATCTCTCTCCTTCACCCTGCATCATCCCTCTCTCTCCTTCACCCTCCATCATCCCTCTCTCTCCTTCACCCTGCATCATACATCTCTCTCCTTCACCCTCCATCATCCCTCTCTCTCCCATCACCCTCCATCACCCCTCTCTCTCCTTCACCCTCCATCACCCCTCTCTCTCCATCACCCTCCATCATACATCTCTCTCTTCACCCTGCATCATCCCTCTCTCTCCTTCACCCTCCATCATCCCTCTCTCTCCTTCACCCTCCATCATCCCTCTCTCTCCTTCACCCTCCATCACCCCTCTCTCTCCTTCACCCTCCATCACCCCTCTCTCTCCTTCACCCTCCATCACCCCTCTCTCTCCTTCACCCTCCATCATCCCTCTCTCTACTTCACCCTCCATCATCCCTCTCTCTCCTTCACCCTCCATCATCCCTCTCTCTACTTCACCCTCCATCACCCCTCTCTCTCCTTCACCCTCCATCACCCCTCTCTCTACTTCACCCTCCATCACCCCTCTCTCTCCTTCACCCTCCATCATCCCTCTCTCTCCTTCGCCCTCCATCATCCCTCTCTCTCCTTCACCCTCCATCATTCCTCTCTTTCCTTCACCCTCCATCACCCCTCTCTCTCCTTCACCCTGCATCATACATCTCTCTCCTTCACCCTCCATCATCCCTCTCTCTCCTTCACCCTCCATCACCCCTCTCTCTCCTTCACCCTCATCCTCTCTCTCCTTCACCCTCCATCATCCCTCTCTCTCCTTCACCCTCCATCATCCCTCTCTCTCCTTCACCCTCCATCATCCCTCTCTCTCCTTCACCCTCATCCTCTCTCTCCTTCACCCTCCATCATCCCTCTCTCTCCTTCACCCTCCATCATCCCTCTCTCTCCTTCACCCTCCATCATCACTCTCTCTCTCTCTCCTTCACCCTCCATCATCACTCTCTCTCCTTCACCCTGCATCATCCCTCTCTCTCCTTCACCCATCATCCCTCTCTCTCCTTCACCCTCCATCATCCCTCTCTCTCCTTCACCCATCATCCCTCTCTCTCCTTCACCCTCCATCATCCCTCTCTCTCCTTCACCCATCATCCCTCTCTCTCCTTCACCCTCCATCATCCCTCTCTCTCCTTCACCCTCCATCATCCCTCTCTCTCCTTCACCCTCCATCATACATCTCATGCCCAGCTTCACACATGCACAACCCAGAAAGAGTGATCCATGAAGATGACCACACTGTTCTGTTCCCTTATTCCCACTCTTATTCCCATTCTTATTCCCATTCTTTTGTACTCAGTTCCCTTCAATCCCTGCACCTGTGCCATCTGTCAAGGTGTTTTGTTAAAAAACATAGTGATGGAAAAAACGCCCACAACTCAGTCTTTGAAAAGACATTGTCTCTAAACTTTCACGTCTACCCCTGTGAGCAGAAAATGTTTGTTTTTGTCTCAATATATGCACTGTATGTTCATCATTTGCATTCAGCCTCAAGGCTTGTGCAGCAATATACCATTATAGAATTCTTTTTAAATAACATACCGCCTTAAAATAGTAAGGAACACATGCATAAATAAATAAACATATTTTAAAAATATGAAAGGGAATGATCATATCTTTAATTTCTTTTTGC
>JAPXFY010000023.1:15201185-15236185 GCA_030674185.1 Monoplex corrugatus | reverse complement strand
TATCAAAAACATGATACAAATAATACTATAGCCTAGATGCTAAATATGCAGTGTAGAATACAAGCATTTCTAGCCAAGGATATCAAGCAATTCAAGCCAAGGATATCAAGCATTTCTGCCATGGATATCAAGCATTTCAAGCCAAAGGATATCAAGCATTTCAAGCCAGATAAGATTCAAGCCATTTCACTAGCCAAGGATATCAAGCATTTACCAAAAGCCAAGGATATCAAGCATTTCACTATCCATAGGATTATCAAGCATTAAAATGAACAGCCTACATGGATATCAGATTCAGCATTTTTCAAGCCAAGGATATCCAAAAGCCAATAAGAAGAAGCCATGGATATCAGGCATTTCAAGCCAAGGAACATAAGCATTCTAAGCCAAGCATGTTCATGCAACAAGAGCAACATCTGGCTGAATAATGTACAGTTGACACAAAATCACTGCAGATGATCAACACAGTAAGTAATTCACGTTTTTGTATAAGAAAATCATATCAATCGCTCGTGATGGGAAGACAGTTGGCAAGAAACCCATTACTGCAAATACACAGCCAGTCATCAACCATGGCCTACAAACACAGAATCAGTCCTCACTGAAAGACCAAATAATCAGTTGGAAACAAGCTATGCCTTTGAAGATTTGTCAAAAAAAGACCAAGCCAATCTGTGCACAAAAAAAACCACAGTTGTTTCGTTTCTTTTCTTTCTGAAACAAACAATCCTTTCTCTCTGTAACGTAAATATACTTGAGTGTGTGACCTGGTGGCTAAAACAATTGCCTAAGATACCACAAATCCAGGTATGATACCTGTGACAAGTATTTTTCTCCCTCCTCCACTAGACCTCGAGTGGCTTTCAGGGAGCTAGTCTATAAAATTAACCAATAAACTGAGGTCCTTGTGTAACCTGCACTTAGCAAACATTAAAAATCCCACAGCAACAGGACAGCTCTCCCTGAAAACATTTTGCAGAAAAATCCACTTATACAGGTAACAAAAACTATGAACGTTCAAGAAATAAAAAAAATGGATGGCGCTATATTACAGCAACACGCCGTCTCAAAGGAAAGCAGCCCACATTTCATGCAGAAAAACTGTGGTGTAGCAAAAATATTAGTCCAGTCTGATCAAATAAAATGTCTGCCATGCTAATCTTAAAATGCCACCCGTACTAACAACTCAAAAGATTACAGTCTTGATTCAGAAAAATGAAAACCTGTTCTTACTGACGTCACCATCATCATCATCATGTGTCCTGCCGCATAGCACTAGTGATCATGGCCCTCCATATAAATCTATCACTGCCCTCCATATAAATCTATCTTTTGTCGCTGCAAATACATCTCCCACCTCTTCTGTCTTCATCCACTCCAAAACTCCATTGAATATTTTCATCCTGGGTCTTCCTGGTGCTCTTTTCCCCTCCAGCTTTCCCGTTGTATCTACGTGCTCAAATTTCTCTTTCCTCATAAACTGTTATAAATGTGTCTTGTTTTTCCTAATCTTCTTTATTAATGATCTTCTTGTGTCTGCCTCTTTCAAAACTGTTTCATCTGTTTTCCTTCCTGTCCATGGAACTCTTTTCACATTCTTCTTAGAAATCAGATTTCAGCTGCCTCAATCTGACTTTGTGCGCTGACTGTCCACGCCTCGCATCCATACAACAGTATCAGATCTGTATTATACTGAAGAACTCTCTTCCTGATGTTAATTGGTAGGCATTTTATCTTTCATCATCATCAGGTGCCTTGCCGCATGGCGTTGGCGATCATGGACTTCTATCTGTCTCTATCTCACATTGCCCCTAGCATCTCTCCCACCCCCCTCGTCCCCAGCCACTCTGCAAGTCCATCCAGCATTTTCTCCCTGGGTCTACCCGGTGCTCTCTTTCCCTCCAGATTTCCCGTTGTGACCAGGTGCTCCAATTCCCCCTTCCTCATAAAATGGCCTATAAATGTTGCCTGTCTTTTCCTAATCTTCCTTATGACTGATCTACTTGTGTCTGCCTCCATCAAGACTGTCTCCTTTGTTTTCTTTGCTGTCCATGGAACTCTCAACATTCTTCTTAGAAACCACATCTCGGCTGCCTCAATCTTGCTCTGGCTTTGCTTGTTGACTGTCCATGCCTCGCAACCGTACAACAGTATTGGTTCTATATAACATTCAAGAACTCTCTTCCTGATGTTAATTGATAGGCATTTATTGGTAAGAATGCCTGTCATCTTCCCGAATGCTGTTTTGGCTTGGCCGATTATTTGTCTTTACTCTTACTGAACACATAGCCAAGACAGTGCAAAGCCAACGACATCTTGAAAATCTGTCTCTGAAAACGAAAGTTAAAACACACACATGCTGTCCATGCCAAGGCACTTGTGTAGATAAATCATATCCATGTACAGGCTGTAGATTTTGTTCAATAGAAGGAGAGAATGACTTGATACCTAAAATAGTAGGGGACAAGGAAGAATGACTAAAGTGGTTCATCTTTGTACAAGAGGTAGACACTTTAAAATAAAAGGTTAGAGTGAACTGCTACCTGAAAGGGGAGTTGATAATGGGGTTTTTTGGGGGGTTTTGTGTGTGTGTACAAATGGTAGATGTTATGTTCTTTGCATACTTGGGAGACATTAAGTTGTTTGCATAGTTTCTCAGGCTCTTCAGCCAACTGAAACTGTAACTGCATGTTTACTCTGAAGTTAGTATACTGTCTCATGCTCTAAGACAACTGGTGTAGTTTCTATGCTGTTTATGTTCTAAGACAACTGGTGTAGTTTGTGTGCTGTTTATGCTCTAAGACAACTGGTGTAGTTTGTGTGCTGTTTATGCTCTAAGACAACTGGTGTAGTTTCTATGCTGTTTATGTTCTAAGACAACTGGTGTAGTTTGTACGCTGTTTATGCTCTAAGACAACTGGTGTAGTTTCTATGCTGTTTATGCTCTAAGACAACTGGTGTAGTTTGTGCGCTGTTTATGCTCTAAGACAACTGGTGTAGTTTCTATGCTGTTTATGCTCTAAGACAACTGGTGTAGTTTCTATGCTGTTTATGCTCTAAGACAACTGGTGTAGTTTGTATGCTGTTTATGCTCTAAAACAACTGGTGTAGTTTGTGCGCTGTTTATGCTCTAAAACAACTGGTGTAGTTTGTGTGCTGTTTATGCTCTAAGACAACTGGTGTAGTTTGTATGCTGTTTATGCTCTAAGACAAACGGTTTAGTTTGTGGCTGTTTATGCTCTAAGACAACTGATGTAGTTTGTACGCTGTTTATGCTCTAAAACAACTGGTGTAGTTTCTATGCTGTTTATGCTCTAAAACAACTGGTGTAGTTTGTGTGCTGTTTATGCTCTAAGACAACTGGTGTAGTTTGTACACTGTTTATGTTCTAAGACAACGGGTGTAGTTTCTATGCTGTTTATGCTCTAAGACAACTGGTGTAGTTTTATGCTGTTTATGCTCTAAGACAACTGGTGTATTTTCTATGCTGTTTATGCTCTAAGACAACTGGTGTAGTTTGTACACTGTTTATGTTCTAAGACAACGGGTGTAGTTTCTATGCTGTTTATGCTCTAAGACAACTGGTGTAGTTTTATGCTGTTTATGCTCTAAGACAACTGGTGTAGTTTTATGCTGTTTATGCTCTAAGACAACTGGTGTAGTTTCTATGCTGTTTATGCTCTAAGACAACTGATGTAGTTTGTACACTGTTTATGCTCTAAAACAACTGGTGTAGTTTCTATGCTGTTTATGCTCTAAGACAACTGATGTAGTTTGTACACTGTTTATGCTCTAAGACAACTGGTGTAGTTTCTATGCTGTTTATGCTCTAAGACAACTGATGTAGTTTGTACACTGTTTATGCTCTAAGACAACTGGTGTAGTTTTATGCTGTTTATGCTCTAAGACAACTGATGTAGTTTGTACATTGTTTATGCTCTAAGACAACTGGTGTAGTTTGTGTGCTGTTTATGCTCTAAGACAACTGGTGTAGTTTGTACACTGTTTATGCTCTAAGACAACTGGTGTAGTTTGTGTGCTGTTTATGCTCTAAGACAACTGATGTAGTTTGTACACTGTTTATGCTCTAAAGACAACTGGTGTAGTTTTATGCTGTTTATGCTCTAAGACAACTGGTGTAGTTTGTACACTGTTTATGCTCTAAGACAACTGGTGTAGTTTTAATGCTGTTTATGCTCTAAGACAACTGGTGTAGTTTCTATGCTGTTTATGCTCTAATACAACTGATGTAGTTTGTACACTGTTTTTGTTCTAAGACAACAGGTGTAGTTTCTATGCTGTTTATGCTCTAAGACAACTGGTGTAGTTTGCGTAATGCCTCATGCTCTTAAGACAACTAGGATAGTCTGTATGCTGTTTCATGATCTAAGGCAACTGGAGCTGTTAAGTGTGTGTTAGCTATGCAGTTTGCATTCTGTTATCATGCTCTCAGGCATATTGAACTGTTGACTGTATGTTGTTAGATCTACAGTTCGCATTCCCATAAGCTAGGAAGGATCTCAGGACCTGGCCAGCTCATGGTTTTATGTGCAGGCTTGACACTTGTGCCATGATCAATCTGGATCTTCTCCATCACATGGCACCTATGGTGTTAGTGCATATGGAATTCATTACGAGCACAGAGACATCACCTTAAGAAAGTGAAACTGAAAACTGAAATTGTATACCGTTTCATCTCTTAGACAACTGGAACCATAAACGTGTGTTTGGTCTAGAGCAGTTATACTCTAAAGTATACATGTATATACTGTTTCAAGCTAGTGTCCTAACATTAAACATTAGGAAAATGTCTACATGCCTCAATGGGCGACTCCATCATGCTCAAAGACAACTGGGCCTCTCAGTGTGTTTGCTGTAGAGCAGTTATACTCTAAAGTATACATGTATATACTGTTTCATGCTAGAGTCCCAACATTAGGTAAATGTCTACATGCCTCAATGGGAGACTCCATCATGCTCAAAGACAACTGGGCCTCTCAGTGTGTTTGCTCTAAGTTCTGGAACTGTGAGTGTGTTTTAGTTCCGTAGAGTGCATACTATGCACATTCTTTAGACAACTACGACATGTAAAACACTTGTCTCTGCATTTGCTGTCTCATATTACTTTTGTTTTGTTCCATAGAGTGCATACTATCTCACACTCTTAGACAACTACGACTGTAAGCACACTTGTTCTGCAGTTTGCTGTCTCATATTCTTGTGTTTTGTTTCCATAGAGTGCAAACTATCTCACACTCTTAGACAACTACGACTGTAACACACTTGTTCTGCAGTTTGCTGTCTCATATTCTTGTGTTTTGTTCCATAGAGTGCATACTATCTCACACTCTTAGACAACTACGACTGTAAGCACACTTGTTCTGCAGTTTGCTGTCTCATATTCTTGTGTTTTGTTCCATAGAGTGCATACTATCTCACACTCTTAGACAACTACGACTGCAACACACTTGTTCTGCAGTTTGCTGTCTTATATTCTTGTGTTTTGTTCCATAGAGTGCATTACTATCTCACACTCTTAGACAACTACGACTGTAAGCACACTTGTTCTGCAGTTTGCTGTCTCATATTCTTGAGCTCAACGACGCATGCAGCTGATATACACATGCAGTGGCATGCTTTCACAACAATATGCGACGCAGTGACGATCGGCCATCATTTCCTATCAATATCCATAAAGAAACCAAACAACATATAAACGCTATCTCCTCAAGGGAGAAACAACAGTGTTTTACAAAATATTTGTCAGCGTGGAAACAGGCCAGGACATAAGTAAACATAGTGCATAAGAAGCATGCAACACGGAGATAGTGGACACCTGAGCTTGGACGTTGAGGATCCCTGAGGCCTGTCATGTATGCCAGAAATACGGGAAGGAAAAAAAGGAAGAAAGAAAAATGAATACGTTATTTCTTTCGTGTCAGAAAACACACAGGAATAAGACTAACAATATACATGTACGCTGTTTCTCTCACAGGAACAAATTCAACTGTCTTAAATTCAACAATGGTCTCTCTTTCTCTCTTGGACAGATATTTTCAAAATGAAAAATTTGCAGTCAAAACAAGACATTTGTTTCCTAAAAGAGACATGCTCTAGTACATAGTCAAGAAAAATGTTGACATATGTGTTTTTAAAGGATGATAATTATGTGCACAACAGATGTGTTTTTAATGGATGATAATTATGTGCAAAGTTTGTATGGCGAATATTCTGAGTTCAAGACTTCATGCAATAATGTCCTGTGACAAAAAACATTCCATATGGTGATAATAATAATGATAATAAATCTGTATGACGGATTACACCATATGATATAACACTCTATGTTTTTCAAGAATATACTGATATATACTTCACAATACAATGCTGTGTACAATGCATGCTGCTTGGGGAAAAAATCATGAAAAACAAAATTGGGCAGATACAATTTGTATGTTCCTAATTAATATTCCATTTAAAAAATCATCTGGAAAGAATGAATTTGGCATTAACACCAGGTAAAAAGATAATATTTTGCAGAATTTTAGCAAATTCTAAAACAGAAAAAAGAAAACACACTCACACACAGATATTTTAAAACTTTTTTTTAGATAATGATGAAATTGTATAAGAGAGAGGTTTGTGACAGAATGTCAAGGAATCATCAAGTCCTAATCCAATTTTACACAGAGTTTACATTCATTTTTAAAAATGTAAAAAAAAAAAAAAAAAAAAAACTACTTGTCATGTATAAATTTTGCAAAATTTTCACAATTATTCTGTATAAAATCTTTCACCCCATGCTAATGATATGCATGCCACTAGCCAATCAAAGCTTTCTCATCAATTCTATCCATCATGCGCTGCATTCCACCAATGATAATTAACATAACATCCCATCATGCATCTGCTCTAACACTGGGCTGACAAATAAGTCAGTTGTATCTCAGCACTTATATACATGTACTTTGGTTGTATGCACAGGAGAAAGTTTCCTTACAAAATCAATATCTTGGACATTTTCAAATTTCTCTGTAAAATGATTCTTTTAGCACTTTTTTACATGAAAAAATAGGACAGATGTACGAAAGTTGTTGGAACATTTTTCTTTACATATACATATCTAAAATATGTAATAAAAATTGAAAACAGTGTCATTACAAATTTTGATGAAAAAAAAAATTAAAACATTCAACCTGATGATAATTTTCCAGCAAGAAAACTGTCAATTGTAGAATGAAAGAGCTTTTGGAAATAAAGAAATGCAAAAGTATTTCCAACAATTTTTTTTTTGTCAAAGTACTACACACAATAAATAGCATAAATGAAATTACAACATCTATGAGAAAAATCATAAAATAATAATATATACAATAACAGTTTTTAATCCACTTATAAAACAAAGCTTGACGGTGTAGTCAATCACTAAAATCACATCTCTGGACATAAAGGATATAAGGGAGAAAAAAGACCAAAGGTCTCTACTAGAAGAAGAAAAACCAAAGTAAACAAAACCCACACCTCCACTCAAAACAAACAAACAAACAAACAAACCCAACCCCATATTCTTTAAAAAAAAAAAAAATTCACTATCATGAGAAAGACAAAATGCATCTATCCAATATACAGATATAAAAATCACACAAACTGGCTTTAAAAAAAAAAACACACAAAAAACTCTCAAACCAAAACCAAACAAACGGAAAACAAAATCAATCTAGTATCTTATATACAAACATGTCCGGAACACAAATCATACATCCAGAACCCAAATCATAAATCCAGAACCCAAATCATACATCCAGAACCCAAATCATAAATCCAGAACCCAAATCATACATCCAGAACCCAAATCATAAATCCAGAACCCAAATCATAAATCCAGAACCCAAATCATGCATCCAGAACCCAAATCATACATCCAGAACCCAAATCATAAATCCAGAACCCAAATCATATATCCAGAACCCAAATCATACATCCAGAACCCAAATCATAAATCCAGAACCCAAATCATAAATCCAGAACCCAAATCATACATCCAGAACCCAAATCATACATCCAGAACCCAAATGGGACACTGTTGAATGGAGATTAACCAAGTGCTGTGAAGGAAATAAACAGGGAACTGGGGACTGCAGAGCCCTGGTACTCACGCTGGGATTGGGATGTGCCTAATCTGGATCGTGTGCGACCACTCCTCTCAGGAGTGACAAGATTAGAAACAGCTCTACTAGCACCCCCTGTGCTGCCGCTAGATTTGTGTCGTGCTGAAAACACAACTCAACAGGTGAGTAAGGATAGGGTTAAAGCACAGAAGAGGTCATACTTATCGTCTACTGCAAGGAGCAGCAGCATCATAGTCAACATCGACACAACACACAAGGTTGGTGAGTGTAAGGAAAGATACAATTGACAGACGGACTGACAGACAGAGAGCTACACAGACAGACAGCTACACAGACAGACAGACAGCTACACAGACAGACTGTACACCAAGCCAAATCCAGTATGAATTCAAAGGAAAACAGCTGCAGTATGGTATGGTATAGTGTGGTGAACATTGTGTGTATGTGTCTGTGTCTGTGTCTGTGTCTGTCCGTGTGTTTTGTGTGTGTACATATATTTCATGTTTGTATGATAAAAAGGAAAAACAACATTCAACTATTACAACAACAAAAAGTACCCAACAATGGATACATTATTACAGTGGCAGAAGAATTCAATTACACGCTACAGACAATTCAATCATAAACAGCACTAAATTTTTGATTTCCCTCTTTTTTAAAGTCGTCTATCTAGTTCTTTAATTAATGACTAGTTATTTTAGCAAACATTCTTCAACCAGATTTTACCACACTGTCTAATGTAAATCACTTGCTTCATGCATCAGGCAGCATTATCACACTTGTGTGTGTATTTACTTGCAAATAAACCACAGTTTGTTCATTGTTTGTACAGAATGTTCTTTTATCTTTATCAGAATAATTGCTCATTCAGTAAAATTTCAAGTCATAAAACTATAGTTTTGCCACCGCAGAAAAATGCAAAGATGGGACAAACTGAAACACATCAAGAGATTATTACTGATTGGATATTAACACAGACCAGTGGGGGGAAATATGGGGAAGAGTGGGGGAACAAAACAGAAGACACACAAGACATGTGCATGTCACACCGGCTCAGCAAAGCTCATGCAACAACAGCGCAAAACTGATCAATAAGGCAGGGTGCAAAAATAAAGAAATTAAATATTTAAAAAATAAATAAATAAACCACAGTATCCATTAATACATGGGTGTTCTGAGATTACAAAAACCTGTAACCGGTGCCACAAATTTGACAAAAATACTTGTTTTTCTATTTCTTTCAAATAATCAAGGAATTTCAATGGACGATTCAATTTCTCCTTTGCCATAGATTCAATTTTAATCAATTACACTAATTAAAACAGTTTAGTTTTTATCTTTTTTTTCCCAGTTTTTTTTTTTTTTTTTTTTACATTCACCTTTAAGTGTGTGCCTTAGTTTACACAAAAGATGCTGAGAAAAGAACTCTGTTCAAGGATGAACAATTACAGGACAACATTCATCTAGATCTTTACACACCACACACACACCACACACACACACACACACACACACACACACACACACACACACACACACACACACACACACATATATATATACTACACACACACAACACACACACACCACACACACACACCACACACACACACACACAACAACTCTCCAACACACACACACACACAACACACACACACACACACACCACACACACACACACACACACACACACACACTACACACACACATCACACACACACACACACACTCTAACTATAACACATAACACACACACACACACACACACACAACACACAACACACACACACACACTCACACACTCACACACACACCACACTCTCCAACACAACACAACAACACAACTCACATTCTCTCTTCACACACACACACACACACTACACACACCACCAACACACACACACACACACACACACACACATCCTACACACACACACACACACACACACACACACACACCACACACACACCACACACAACACACACACACACCCCACACACACACACACACACACACACACACACACACACCACACACAACACACACACAGGAACACAATATCATCTAGTCCACAACCATGTAGTATACTAATCTACTCTAGTCCTCTCAGACAGCAGAAACAACAATATGAAAACTACCAAACATACACAATACACATCCTCTCTACAATCTACAAGTTGGGAAACCCCTCTGGGAACTGTGCAGATCTGCTCTAAACCAAGTAAAGGCAAAACAGCAGGCACATTTTGTCCCTCACACTGGGGAGGGTGGGAGGCAGCCAGATAAGTTCAAGTACAGACCATGTCATGTTAACTTTAACCCTTTGACTCCCGCACCCTATCCAACAACTGAAAACTGACCCTTTAACCTCCCTACACACCCTGGATATATGGTGAGAGAGTCAGAGGGTTCAGTTTTTGCTTTGCAAGCACAGTTGATAATGCAGGACGCAGGTGGACAGGGTGCGGGAGTCAAAGGGTTAAACACTTGGAATCTGTCAAAATGCCAAAAGCTCTCATCTACTAGCTACACACAGAATTTAATACAACTGTAAATTCTGAATGCACACTTACAGATCATTATTGAATGCACAATCAGAGATCATTAAGCAGAGCGAAGAGTGAAATACTGATATAAAATAAACTAAAATAAACTAAAAAACTAAAAACTAAACTATAAACTAAACTAAAATGAAATCAAATAATAAATAAAGTAAAATAAAAATAAAGTAAAATAAAAAATAAAGTAAAATAAAACAAAATAAAAAAAACACAAATCTCTACCAGGAAAGAGAATCAGAAGTTTTTACGCTGTGGTTGTCTTCGTTCTAACCGAAAGCAATGTCTATAACCTCTACCCTGATCCTTCAAAACTTCAGCCATTTCCTCTCCCCCTCCTCAATCTGCCTGTCTTTCCATCTCCACTACCTTCCTCTCACCTCTTCACTCACTCATCCTATTCACTAAATTTCCTGTATGAAGCTGACAGACAGGTGAAGGAGAGAAAAGGTATATATATCACTGCTCTACATCCCCCTCCACCAAAGGATGCTGCTTACGCAAAGATGAAGTGCTTCCTTTCTCCGCTCCGCTGAGCCCTAAGAGGGCGGAGGTCGGCGGCCTGATAGAGTTGACCTTCGCCTTGACCCCACTCAAGTCTACATCGCTGCTTGAGCGACCCATGTACACTGGGGTGTTAAGACTTATGGGAACATTAACGTCTGAAAACGTAAAGCAACCAGCACCGTTAAGCCAAACGGAACAGAAAAGTGAAGGGACGTGTGGTTTAGTTGCACAAAAAATTATTCCACAGGCAGAATGATAATGCTGATAATGAACATGTTGGGGGGACAAACCACGTGAAAAAGCCATCATGACCACATCAAGGGTGAAATGAACTGAAAAATGTGATACCGCAGCATGACATGAAAACCAACTAAAAATCACACAAATCATATCGGGTGCGGAGGGGGGGGGGGAGAATCAAGTAAAAAAGACAACATTACAATCATTGCAAGGGTAAAATGAACTAAAAAATGTGATGATAATGAAATCAACTGAAAAATGTAACTATGGAATAAGATAATCAATGATGAATAAAATGTAGCTATGTAATAAGATAATCAATGATGATAAAATGTAGCTATGTAATAAGATAATCAATGATGATAAAATTCTATGAAATAAGATAATCAATGATGATAAAATCAATGAAAAGAGTGTAAATCTGGATAATGATTAATGATAAAATCAACTGAAAGAGTGTACACTGTGATAATGGATGTGAATGATAAAATCAACTGATCAATGTTAATACTGTGACAATGGATGTAATGATAAAATCAACTGATCAATGTTAAACTGTGATAATGGATATGATGATAAAATCAACTGATCAATGTTAATACTGTGATAATGGATGTGATGATAAAATCAACTGATCAAGTTAGTACTGTGATAATGGATGTAATGATAAAATCAACTGATCAATGTTAATACTGTGACAATGGATATGATGATAAAATCAACTGATCAATGTTAATACTGTGACAATGGATGTAATGATAAAATCAACTGATCAATGTTAGTACTGTGATAATGGATGTGATGATAAAATCAACTGATCAATGTTAATACTGTGATAATGGATGTGATGATAAAATCAACTGATCAATGTTAACACTGTGATAATGGATATGATGATAAAATCAACTGATCAATGTTAGTACTGTGATAATGGATGTAATGATAAAATCAACTGATCAATGTTAGTACTGTGGTAATGGATGTGATGATAAAATCAACTGATCAATGTTAACACTGTGATAATGGATATGATGATAAAATCAACTGATCAATGTTAGTACTGTGATAATGGATGTAATGATAAAATCAACTGATCAATGTTAGTACTGTGATAATGGATGTAATGATAAAATCAACTGATCAATGTTAGTACTGTGGTAATGGATGTGATGATAAAATCAACTGATCAATGTTAACACTGTGATAATGGATGTAATGATAAAATCAACTGATCAATGTTAGTACTGTGGTAATGGATGTGATGATAAAATCAACTGATCAATGTTAACACTGATAATGGATATGATGATAAAATCAACTGATCAATGTTAGTACTGTGACAATGGATGTAATGATAAAATCAACTGATCAATGTTAACACTGTGATAATGGATGTAACGATATAATCAACTGATCAATGTTAATACTGTGATAATGGATGTGATGATAAAATCAACTGATCAATGTTAGTACTGTGGTAATGGATGTAATGATAAAATCAACTGATCAATGTTAGTACTGTGATAATGGATGTAACGATATAATCAACTGATCAATGTTAACACTGTGATAATGGATGTAATGATAAAATCAACTGATCAATGTTAATACTGTGACAATGGATGTGATGATAAAATCAACTGATCAATGTTAATACTGTGATAATGGATGTGATGATAAAATCAACTGATCAATGTTAATACTGTGATAATGGATGTGATGATAAAATCAACTGATCAATGTTAATACTGTGATAATGGATGTAATGATAAAATCAACTGATCAATGTTAATACTGTGATAATGGATGTGATGATAAAATCAACTGATCAATGTTAATACTGTGACAATGGATGTAATGATAAAATCAACTGATCAATGTTAATACTGTGATAATGGATGTAATGATAAAATCAACTGATCAACATAACATTGCAACCATCACAATGGCAAAAATCAGCTGAAAAAGTGATATTGTGACCAACAGGAAGATGTTAACTGAAAAAATAAAAGTGACACTGTGATTGCATCCCAGGCGGAATAAACTGAAAAACATAGCAACGAAAAAATTATCACAATAACATACAATAAAGAACAGAGCAATAAAACAATTACCACAATGAAATAAACAAAAACAAAAAAATACAGCAACAAACAATACTCACAACAAACTCAAGAAATGGAGCAACAAAACAATTACCACAATAATGTAAACCAAAAAGGAGGCGATTAAATTATTATCAGGGCACTAAATTTACAACAACAACAACGGTAATAAACAAAATCACTACAGCACACTGAAGATTATCGACAGCATAACATAAACTGAAATACAACACAATGGCACTTATTATCAAAAGACAATAAACTGAAAACAATACATTAATGTGCTGTAAAAATATCAACACCATCAAGTACACTGAAAGGATGGAGGGAGGGGAACACAATAAAAGTATTATCGGGATATTAAAAAAAAAAAACAATAACATGAAACAGCCGCCGTCAGCAACAATGACTCAAAAACGTGCATGACACGGTTACAGATAAACAAACACATAAGTACAATGCGGTGAGAAATCATAAGTTCAAATCCCTGATTAGTCCACAAAATTATTGAAGGATTTTTTATCAAATGGCTACAAGTGAACAAGTAGATAACTACAATGTGGTGAGAGATCTAAAGTTCAAATCCCTGATCAGTCTAAAAAAATTATTGAAGAAATTTTTAGCCTCAACCAGTTTCTCCCCAGACCCCAGTGCTAAGGATCATTGGGAAGAGTGACATTGAACAGTCAAGTCTCACCCACACTATGAATGTGTCACTGACTTGATAAAAAGTCCTTCACCAATACCACAAGGGTCTGTATTTTTTAGTTCACTCCAGGACACATGAAGAAAACATAAGCATGGAGTACAGCCCTGTCATGCTGTATCAATCAGAAACAAAAATCCACAGTATCATTACTATCATCTCCATCTTTAACATCATAGCATTGTGAATCATTGTCCCTGACTGTGGGGTTCTCCATGCCCAGGTCTCATGGTGACCTCAATTCTGGTGGGTTTGGAGATGTGGTGGACAGCCGAAACCAGTGGTGTCAGGGTTAGTGACACAAACGCAAAACACACAGAGGCAGAAGACAAATTAAATTAAAACAAAGAAAAAAAAGGAACAGGAATAACAACAACAACAAAAAAGGACAACAATGTCAACATAAAATGATAAACAATACATGACACAAGTGACATGCTTAAGGACATCAGTCAACAACAGTCAAACTACACTCATGCATCATCCTTTCATGTTGGCTTTTTTATATCTATAGTTACTGGCTTTTTCCCTGTCTGACTGAAACGCCAATTCCTTGTTGAAGGCCACTGGCCATGAAGGATATGTTGCCATGACATGCTGTCTTCAGCTATCTTTTTCCCTTTTATATTCTGTTTTACCTAATTTCAACAATACAAACAACTGCAAATGGAAAACAATAATGTTAGGTGGCCAAGCCCCACAGTAGTTACAATACATAAACAGTGACTTTCAAAGCACAGTCTTTATAATGCACTGTTTAGAATGGTCTTAATCCTCATGGATTTACAGATAAACAAAACACATATACACCAAATTAAATCAAAACCTATGGATACGGAAGATACAGAAATAGTTTCTACCAAAAAATGTGTTCCACTGTCAGAACAATTGTACAAAGCACAAATGCTAAAACAGATTCAATATATACTGCTAGAACAGATTATAGCAGATTCCAGAACAGATTATGTAAAGGAATACTGCCAGAAGAAGTATTGCACAAAGTGTAAAGAAATACTGCCAGAAGTATTGCACAAAGTGTAAAGAAATACTGCCAGAAGTATTGCACAAAGTGTAAAGAAATACTGCCAGAAGAAGTATTGCACAAAGTGTAAAGAAATACTGCCAGAAGTATTGCACAAAGTGTAAAGAAATACTGCCAGAAGTATTGCACAAAGTGTAAAGAAATACTGCCAGAAGAAGTATTGCACAAAGTGTAAAGAAAGGAATACTACCAGAAGTATTGCACAAAGTGTAAAGAAAGGAATACTACCAGAAGTATTGCACAAAGTGTAAAGAAAGGAATACTACCAGAAGTATTGCACAAAGTGTAAAGAAATACTGCCAGAAGTTTTGCACAAAGGGTAAAGAAATACTGCCAGAAGAAGTATTGCACAAAGTGTAAAGAAAGGAATACTACCAGAAGTATTGCACAAAGTGTAAAGAAAGGAATACTACCAGAAGTATTGCACAAAGTGTAAAGAAAGAAGAAATAAAACAGAAGCGGAAGACAGACTATAGAACAAAATCATACAAAAGGAATACATCCACAACACAATCAAGATGTACTGTAGACTACAGACATACTGCTATGACAGATCATAATAAAACTATACCGCTAGAATAGTCTTTAACTATTAACTGAAATTCTTGCTTGAACAGTATATATGAAAACAGTACTGTTAGAACAGACAGCTGATTTATACTACAGAAGTAATGTTAGGGAAGATTATCTGGAAGACAGACTGTTAGAAAAGATGACACGGAAGACTTGCACAACAGGACATACTGAACAACTATAACTAAAACAATACTACTGTTTACATTGTTTTAATAAAACAGTAGTATTACAACAATACTACTACTGTTTTACTCATACCCTACAACAAAACCATCTATTATTAATACAAGCCCAATACACACAATACTACTACTGTTTTGTTCATACCCTACAACAAAACCATCTATTATTAATACAAGCCCAACACACACAGGTAAAATCAGTCAGACAGACACAGTTAGGAAGAACCACCATACACTGGATTCTGAACAAAAGTTACCATGCCAATGTTACTGTGTCATTTGTTTAACACACCTTAGTAGGTTAATGTTAGGATTTCAAATGTAGCCTGTTAATGTTATCAGACACAGGCAGTGTGGGTTATTTATTATACAGTGGCACAAAGATCTAACAGACTGACTGAAATGTAGCCTGGTGATGTTATCAGTCACAGGCAGTGTGGGTTACAGAATGGTACACAGATCTAATAGACTGACTGAAATGTAGCCTGGTGATGTTATCAGTCACAGGCAGTGTGGGTTATAGAATGGCACACAGATCTAATAGACTGACTGAAATGTAGCCTGGTGATGTTATCAGTCACAGGCAGTGTGGGTTATAGAATGGTACACAGATCTAATAGACTGACTGAAATGTAGCCTGGTGATGTTATCAGTCACAGGCAGTGTGGGTTATAGAATGGCACAAAGATCTAACAGACTGACTGAAATGTAGCCTGGTGATGTTATCAGTCACAGGCAGTGTGGGTTATAGAATGGCACAAAGATCTAACAGACTGAAATGTAGCCTGGTGATGTTATCAGACACTGGCAGTGTGGGTTATAGAATGGCACACACATCTAACAGACTGACTGATATAAGTTACAGAATGGCACAGATCTAACAGACTGACTGATATAAGTTACAGAATGGCACACAGATCTAACAGACTGACTGATGAGTTATAGAATGGCACACAGGTCTAACAGACTGACTGATAAGTTATAGAATGGCACACAGGTCTAACAGACTGACTGATAAGTTATAGAATGGCACACAGGTCTAACAGACTGACTGATAAGTTATAGAATGGCACACAGGTCTAACAGACTGACTGATAAGTTATAGAATGGCACACAGGTCTAACAGACTGACTGATGAGTTATAGAATGGCACACAGGTCTAACAGACTGACTGATGAGTTATAGAATGGCACACAGGTCTAACAGACTGACTGATAAGTTATAGAATGGCACACAGATCTAACAGACTGACTGATGAGTTATAGAATGGCACACAGATCTAACAGACTGACTGATGAGTTATAGAATGGCACACAGGTCTAACAGACTGACTGATGAGTTATAGAATGGCACAAAGATCTAACAGACTGACTGATATAAGTTACAGAATGGCACATAGATCTAACAGACTGACTGATGGGTTATAGAATGGCACACAGGTCAAACAGACTGACTGATATCAGTTATAGAATGGCACACAGATCTAACAGACTGACTGATGAGTTATAGAATGGCACACAGATCTAACAGACTGACTGATGAGTTATAGAATGGCACACAGGTCTAACAGACTGACTGATGAGTTATAGAATGGCACAGATCTAACAGACTGACTGATGAGTTATAGAATGGCACACAGATCTAACAGACTGACTGAAATGTAGCCTGGTGATGTTATCATTCACAGGCAGTGTGGGTTATAGAATGGCACAAAGATCTAACAGACTGACTGATGGGTTATAGAATGGCACACAGATCTAATAGACTGACTGAAATGTAGCCTGGTGATGTTATCAGTCACAGGCAGTGTGGGTTATAGAATGGCACAAAGATCTAACAGACTGACTGATGAGTTATAGAATGGCACACAGATCTAACAGACTGACTGAAATGTAGCCTGGTGATGTTATCAGTCACAGGCAGTGTGGGTTATAGAATGGCACAAAGATCTAACAGACTGACTGATGAGTTATAGAATGGCACAGATCTAACAGACTGACTGAAATGTAGCCTGGTGATGTTATCATTCACAGGCAGTGTGTTATAGAATGGCACACAGATCTAACAGACTGACTGATGGTTATAGAATGGCACACAGATCTAACAGACTGACTGATGGGTTATAGAATGGCACACAGATCTAATAGACTGACTGAAATGTGGCCTGGTGATGTTATCAGTCACAGGCGGTGTGGGTTATAGAATGGCACAAAGATCTAACAGACTGACTGATATAAGTTATAGAATGGCACACAGATCTAATACACTGGCAGCTCTAGACTTCTACACTCAAGTCATGGACCAAACAGACAACAGTAGTGACACTCAAGTCACAAGACTGACTCAGAGGCATGTATGCACATTGTTCTGGATGTTGGGTCCACACTGCGCAGACATATGTTGCTGCACAGTCTCATTCCATCTCTACTGTGTAGTGAACAGACAGCTACAATGATTTTTTTTTCTAAATCATTATCGCTGTATGTATGTGCATATATTCCTGTCAGAGTAGAAGTTTCTGTGAAATTAAGTCAGGGTCAACTCCTTTAACCCATAGCTGTTCACAAAGCCGGCAACCGCTCTGCGGAAGGCTGTGCCGATCTGTTCATAGCGGTTGAGATCGCCCGACCTTTTCCGGCACATGTGGGGAATTTCCATCACTACTGGCCGTGCTGTAGCACTCTATCGCGCGTGTGGTTAGAATCATGGTCAGTCTCGCGTTGAATGTTCTAAAAATGGTACATAGCATTCTGGATGCAAGGAATTTTCCATTCACTACTGGAAGACTTTGTCTTGGGAAAGTACGATGGTGGTTTCCCCTTCGTTTGTGTATGGTCTCTCCGCTAGCTTTGTCGTTCCACGACAACCTACAAGGCAGTAGGGTGATTTTTTTTTCAGGGTTTACTCCCTTAGCCTTCTTCTCTCCCAAGATGTCCACAAGGCAGTGGAGCTATTTACCCATAGCTGGGGGTCTGGTTTGTGGGCACCAGGGCATATCCACATGCCGGTGGGCCTGCATGCCGCACGTCTAGGGGCCAGACCTCCTCCGAGTCCCTTGATTTTTAGCCTGAGTCCATGAGGTGCTCAGTTACCACATGTCTCCATGAGAAGGCATAACATAGGGCCTGCTGATGGAGAGGCTATGTACTGACAGAGAGAGACCTAGACGTTCTGCATTTGACAAACTTGCAGAGTGGCTGAAGACAGAGAGGGTGGAAGATGTGCTTGCAGCAACAAGGGATAGAAACAGATGGAAGTCCATGATCGCCAACGCCATGTGGCAAGGCACTTGATGATGATGATGATGATATGTCATACGCTGGGTTGCACACTGTTTCCACCAAGATACCACTTTATGTGAGCGTATCAGGACCACATGCAGGGAGGCCACGACAGCCAACAACAAAGGAGCCACCAGTCTGTCTTGATTCACATTCATGAGATTAGTCAGGTTAATCCGTGACTCACACATCCTGTTCACTAGCATCCTGCATTGTCAACCATGCCAGCAAAGCAAAACTTTTAACTCTTTTGATTCCTTCACCCTATCCACCAGCTTCTTGCAGGAAGCTGGCAGACAGGGTGAGGAAATCAAAGGGTGGTGCGGGAGTCAGAGGGTTAAGAAGATGACACACAGCCAGCTGTGTTGAGTTAATAAGTAACAGCCATGTAGCGTCCTTACCTTCCTGCTGACTTTCTGGATCCACATCTACATCTGACAAAGCCAGCAATATGTAATCATCACTGTTTTACCTCCCCTAGTTTGTCATAAATAACTGCCATTATACCAGATTGTTACAAACTATTGCTTTCATTTCCTCCTATTTATTAGGAATGACTGGTCAGTTTCTACATACAAAGTAAAATTATTCCTAGCCTTATATCAGTTTATCACAAACTATAGCTTTCATTTCCTCCTAGTTATCAGGAATGACTGGTCAGTTTCTACATACTATGTAAAATTATCCCCAAGCTTTAATCACAAACTAGTGTTTTCATTTCCTGCTATTTATTAGGAATGACTGGTCAGTTTTACATACAAAGTAAAATTATTCCCCTGTCACTATGATCACTATGAACACAAGAAACAGTACACTGTATGTTCTACTTAAGCTACAACTGGACAGGGGGTAGAACAAAAATGGAAAGTACAAATCACTACAGAAAGGCAGCTAACTAAAGGGCAATGGTTCTTTTTTCTTCCTGCCTTGTTATCACATACACATACCACTAATGAGAACAACAGACATATAACATTGTTGGATGTGCAACTGAATTAACAATGGCTAATTCATCAGAAATACAAAACAAATCCATGTAAATACTTCATAAAATAAAAAGTGCACAAGGACAACAGAGAGAAGACAAACTACAATCCAGGCTCAACTTGTGAACCATTGCTAACAGCCTTGTTGGATGTTTATTTGACCCTCTTCAAATTACAAAGTGGACAAAATTCAGTCTTATAGTTATCTCAAACTGTTAATTACTTTTTAAATCTAAGTTACTGTTTTTACATTATTCTTTTTAAGTTATGAGCTGATATAATTTAGCCTTATGGACAGCTTATATCTTAACTACTTTTTTGTGTTTGTTTACTTGTTTGTTGAAATAATAACTATTTGTTTGTTGAAATGATAACTACTTGTTTGTTGAAATGATAACTACATGTTTGTTGTTGTTTGTTGAAATATGTTTGTTGAAATGATAACTACTTGTTTGTTGAAATAATAACTACATGTTTGTTGAAATGATAACTACTTGTTTGTTGAAATGATAACTACATGTTTGTTGAAATAATAACTACTTGTTTGTTGAAATAATAACTACTTGTTTGTTGAAATAATAACTATTTGTTTGTTGAAATAATAACTACTTGTTTGTTGAAATAATAACTACTTGTTTGTTGAAATAATAACTACTTGTTTGTTGAAATGATAACTACATGTTTGTTGAAATAATAACTACTTGTTTGTTGAAATGATAACTACTTGTTTGTTGAAATGATAACTACATGTTTGTTGAAATGATAACTACTTGTTTGTTGAAATAATAGCTACTTGTTTGTTGAAATAATAACTATTTGTTTGTTGAAATAATAACTACGTTTGTTGAAATAATAACTACTTGTTTGTTGAAATAATTAAATAACTACTTTGTTGAAATAATAACATGTTTGTTGAAATAATAACTACATGTTTGTTGAAATAATAACTACTTGTTTGTTGAAATAATAACTACATGTTTGTTGAAATAATAACTATTTGTTTGTTGAAATGATAACTACTTGTTTGTTGAAATAATAACATGTTTGTTCAAATAATAACTATTTGTTTGTTGAAATAATAACTACTTGTTTGTTGAAATAATAACTACTTGTTTGTTGAAATAATAACTACTTGTTTGTTGAAATAATAACTACATGTTTGTTGAAATGTTACCTACCTATTCCTGATAGTTTGAGTTTTTTTAACTGATCTCAGTAACTCCCCTTTTTCTGCCTCACGCCCACCCCCAAGTCTATTGCTCCTCTGCATGTAGGCAGTACCATGAATGAACAGAAATGGTGTATACAGTTCAGCATACCATCTGCACACTTCTGTGAACAAGCAAATTCAGCATATAGGGGATAGATACACAGTATATGGAGCAGTAACAGAGTACAGGTTTGAACAGACAACCAGGTTACGCACATCAGGGACAGACACACACACAACACCACTTCCATCAGGACAAGATACACTAGACATGGTGCTGGACGACCAGTTTACAATGTCACTCTGTGTCCTTTATCATAACCTCACATGCAAACCTTGTTCTTCATTCATTTGCAATACAAATTTGCTCTAGAACAAACCTTTTACTTCGTACCATTACAATACAAATCTGCTCTGAAGTATGAAAACCATTCCACAACTCTGTTGACTGTCCTACAATCTGCTAACCTTGTAATTTGCATGTCACTGTGAAAAAAAAGAAAATCTTGCCATGTAAAACAACAACACCAACAACAACACCAACAAAACAAAACAAAAATGACCGTAATCCTGTGAAATTTGTGAGTGGATATGCGAAAACCCAGAGATGTCAAAGGTGGATAACACCTTGACTATGACCATAAAATGTGAGTGGATATGTGAAAACCCAGAGATGTCAAACATGGATAACAGCTTGACTATGACCTAAAATATGAGTGGATATGTGAAAACCCAGAGATGTCAAAGGTGGATAACAGCTTGACTATGACCATAAAATGTGAGTGGATATGCGAAAACCCAGAGATGTCAAAGGTGGATAACACCTTGACTATGACCATAAAATGTGAGTGGATATGTGAAAACCCAGAGATGTCAAACATGGATAACAGCTTGACTATGACCTAAAATATGAGTGGATATGTGAAAACCCAGAGATGTCAAAGGTGGATAACAGCTTGACTATGACCATAAAATGTGAGTGGATATGTGAAAACCCAGAGATGTCAAAGGTGGATAACAGCTTGACTATGACCATAAAATGTGAGTGGATATGTGAAAACCCAGAGATGTCAAACGTGGATAACAGCTTGACTATGACCATAAAATGTGAGTGGATATGTGAAAACCCAGAGATGTCAAAGGTGGATAACAGCTTGACTATGACCATAAAATGTGAGTGGATATGTGAAAACCCAGAGATGTCAAACGTGGATAACAGCTTGACTATGACCATAAAATGTGAGTGGTCTTCTCAATCACAGACAACACACCGATGCTGAGATGAAAGGACTGTCAGGTTTTACCTGTAAACTGATGTAAACAACACTGTCACAGCAATACACAACCTACAGTAACAGTGTAACAGAAACAACACTATAACTATGATACATATAGTGTAATAGAAACAACACAATCACAGTGATACACAGTCAACACCAAGCTATGGAAAAATCAAACAATTCACATGGAAACATCCACCCCCTCCTCCCAAAAGACACAGTGACATGGGAACTAATCCAGTGTTGAACTATAGGTGATCACCAAAAGCATGTGTGAATGGGGATAATCAAATTATTTACCACTGCCAGCATCGCTGCGTGAAGAGCTAAGGCGAGATGGTCCCGTCTTTCGTATGGACCCTGCTCGTCTGAAAACAACACTGTGATAAGTTAGATGGTTAACACTCGCTTGTACTGGAACCAGAAAAAAACACGAAAAAAAATCAGAACGTGTATTTAATACAACCAGACAAGACAGGCACAAATTTGCGGCCAACTGACCTTTGTCAAGCGTAAACGTAAGGCCACAAATGAACAAACACCAAATACAAAAATTAGAAGAAAAAGACTGAAACTTCTCTGCTGCTTCAACCAGTAAGAGAAAAGGACTAAAACACAGTTAACAGACAATACTAATCATAATAAACACTACATATTTCATACTGACTGAACATAATTATGTCTGATGATTTACACTCACACTGATTTAATGACTATCACACTTACTGATTCAACAGATGTCACACAATTCACAATCACTCATACTATAAACTAATACAGGATGAAAATTCAGCTCTTGATATCTTATTAAACAACTACAGATCACAGTTCAACTTCTACGGACATAGTACTCACCTATGACAAACACAAATTTAACTTTTGTAAACATTTTACTGTTATTGCTATTTTTGTTTCAAGCCCAGCCAACTGTGTAGAGCCACATCAGGGCTACAATCATTTCAAAACATACACAATACTTCAACAGGGAAAAAAAAGAAGAAGAAAATTAAGTAAACATATTAATACATTCACACACATAATCTAAATAGGATGTTCCATCCATATTATCACACAGGGGATTTAAAAAACATACCTGAATACAAATTTAAACAAAACTAAGGACACTAAAACATATATGAAAATGGGCCTAAATTACCTAAACTTGCTTCCGCTTATCACATTTCCCTGAGACAAAAATGCACTTAATGCATGTACCTAATCATCAATCATAAGAAAAAGTACATAAGACTTTACTGAGCACATACAGATGAATAGACCAGCAAGGCAGAAAATGATAGGAAGAAATGACAGAAATAAAGGAACAAGGCAAAAACAAAGACAGTGACAGAAAAGAAGATACTGGCATCTCCATGGGGGATAACATTTTACTGAACTACAACAAAAATTCAACATCTGTTCATATTTTACTGAACTACAACAAAAATTCAACTTCTGTTCATATTTTACTGAACTACAACAAAAATTCAACTTCTGTTCATATTTTACTGAACTACAACAAAAATTCAACTTCTGTTCATATTTTACTGAACTACAACAAAAATTCAACTTCTGTTCATATTTTACTGAACTACAACAACAACCAACAAATCAACTACCATATTTTACTGAAAGTACAATTCTAAACTAAATAGCTACATACAGCTATAAATTCAACTTCTAAGGACATTTCACTAAATTACGACAGACAAAAATTCAACTTTTACTCAAAATTTACTCTTTTCCTAATCAAAGAAGAACAAAAAATCATCTTCTATCAACAACTCACTCCAGTCCTCCACTGTACTTGGGGATGGAACGATCCTGACTTGCCGATCGTGCCCGCGACTTTCCCGGAGGCCGCAGACCTTCGGCAGAGTTGAGGGAGTTGTTGGAGGAAGAGTTACTTAACTCCCCTTGTAGCAGCTTCTGTTTGGACGGGTCCAGGCTGGTCAGCAGTGCGTCTGCTTGAGACTTAAAATGTTCTGCGAAACCCCCAGAACGCTCTGTTGGGATAGAGAGAATAAGGCAATCAGTCAATGTGTACAGTGTAACAAAAGAAACAAGACAAAAATGAAAATGATGAGTGTTGATGAAGAGAGTTCTTGAATGTTATATAGAACCGATAATGTTATACAGTTGTGAGGCGTGCAAAGTAAAGCCAGATCAAGATTGAGGCAGCTGAGATGTGGTTTCTAAGAAGAATGTTGAGAGTTCCATGGACAGCAAAGAAAATAAACGAGACGGTCTGGATGGAGGCAGACACAAGAAGATCGATCATTCTTAAGGAAGATTAGGGAAAGAGGCAACATTTAGAGGCCATTTTATGACAGGGGATTTGGAGAACCTGGTCACAACAGGAAAGGTGGAGGGAAAGAGAGCACCAGGCAGACCCAGGGAAAAAATACTGGACGGGCTTGCAGAATGGCTGAGGACAGAGAGGGTGGATGAGGTGCCTGCAGCAACAAGGGATAGACATATATGGAGGGCCATGATTGCCGCCAGGCGGAAGGGCACATGATGATGATGATGTTAAATGCTGATATAATATGTGTGTGTGTGTGTGTGTGTGTGTGTGTGTGGTTGTGTGTGTGTGTGTGTTGTGTGTGTGTGTGTGTGTGTGTGTGTCTGTGTGTGTGTGTGTGTGTGTGTGTTGTGTGTGTGTGTGTCTGTGTGTGTGTGTGTGTGTGTTGTGTGTGTTGTGTGTGTGTGTTGTGTGTGTGTATGTGTGTGTGTCTGTCTGTGTGTGTCTGTCCTGTCTTCTGTCTGTTGTCTGTCTGTCTGTGTGTTGTGTGTGTTGGTGTGTGTGTGTGTGTGTGTGTGTGTGTGTGTGTGTGTGTGTGTGTGTGTGTGTGTGTGTGTGTGTGTGTGTGTGTGTGTTACACATATCACAGTGTGCATGTGCCAAAAAAGACATTAACACATTCTTTTGTGAGAGAAAGCCGTAGTTTCAGCATCAGTTTATGATGCCTCCCTACACACACACACAAACACACACACACACAAACATGACACACACCTCACCCCACCACCTCACCACCACTCACTCACTCACCCACCACACCATCACACCACACACACCCACACTCACACTCACTCTCACTCACTCACTCACACTCTCTCACACACACACACACAACTCCTTCTCTCTCTCATCTCTCTCTCTCACATCACTCACTCACTCACTCACTCACTCTCACTCACTCACTCACTCACTCACTCACTCACTCACTCACTCACTCACACCACTCACATCACTCACTCACTCACTCACTCACTCACTCACTCATCTCTCTCTCTCACTCACTCCTCACTCACTCTCACTCACTCACTCACTCACTCACTACTCACTCACTCTCACTCTCACTCTCTCACTCTCTCTCTCTCATACACAATCTGTGATATTTGTGTTTGTCATATTCCTTTATACTTCTTTGACATACGAGTTAGGGACCTACATGTTCATCCAGACCTTGTACTGTTGCACATGTCATAGTTGCTTATCCCTAATATGTACAGCAGTTCTGACTGCCGATCAAGTAGCATCATGTAATATTTTATGTATACTTACACTTGTGACCATAGATACGTCTGTATGTACAGTTGTATGCATAGTTAGACACTTGGCAATACATATTCATTTGCGAGCATAATTTATGTGTCTATTCTGACGTGTACGTGTGATATATCAGTGCTTCTGTATACACTACAGTCTGTGTCCTGTAAAATATGTAATGTATAGTTTCAAAATTGCAGAACTCATCTCACTTCCCTTTTGACATCATAGTTGCCTCCCCTCTCCCCACTTCTTACTACTGCTCATGAAGACATGTGCATTCCATTTGGTCCCCTTTTTATCCACTGGACGAAGCGGCAGGGAAGTTTTTAGTCCTGTTTTTATTATCCATTGTTTGGTGTTTGTGATCTGTTTGTGACCCGTGCGTTCGCGCTTGACAAAGGCCGGTTGGCTGAAAATTTGCGCTTGTTTTGTCTTGTTTTGTTAAATACGCGCTTACATTGGTTTTCTTGTTCTTCTGGTTCCTGTTTGTTTGGGCGCGGGCAGTCGCACTTGTTTTGGATAATGTATAGTTAGTCAAGTAAGTCGGGAGAATAGCAGTATACAAGAAGGATTTTTTTTTAAACACCAATCAACGCATTAGGATAAAAATCACCGTGCGAGTCATATACATACTTGCGGGAGAAAGCCCTGGCCTCAGCGTCGGCGTCACTGATGCCTCGTCGGATGGAGTCCTGCAGGATGGCGATGTGTTTCTCCAGAGTGTGTGTGGCCCACGAGTGCAGCAGATGGTTGAGAAACTCGCAGGACTGTCGGCGAATCACACTGGACTTGGACGACATGTTAGTTGTGACGATGGGAATCAGACGATTGGTGTGAACGTACTGCAAACATTGACTTCATGATTAGACAGAGAAATGACTGACATGGTTTGTGTATTATTAATACTGAAGTATTATTCTTTTTTCTTCTGTTGTTCACAGTCTATAAGCTTAAGCCACATCTGGCAATAAATGTGACCATTTTTCCAGTTTCTGCCACCTGCCATGGGGCCTGGTGGTCAGAAAAGCTGTAGTCAGTCAGGTCTCCTGTCATTTCACTTTACTAGTCATGTCTGTCATTTCACTTTACTAGTCATGTCTCCTGTCACTTCACTTTACTAGTCATGTCTCCTGTCATTTCACTTTACTAGTCATGTTCCTGTCATTTCACTTTACTAGTCATGTCCTCCTCTTCATTCTTCACTTTACTAGTCATGTCTCCTGTCATTTCACTTTACTAGTCATGTCTCCTGTCATTTCACTTTACTAGTCATGTCTCCTGTCATTCACTTTCACTTTACTAGTCATTCTCCTGTCATTTCACTTTACTAGTCATGTCTCCTGTCATTTCACTTTATACTAGTCCATGTTCTTCCTGTCATTTCACTTTACTAGTCATGCTCCTGTCATTTCACTTTACTAGTCATGTCTCCTGTCATTTCACTTTACTAGTCATGTCTCCTGTCACTTTCACTTTACTAGTCATGGCTCCTGTCATTTCACTTTACTAGTCATGGCTCCTGTCACTTCACTTTACTAGTCATGTCTCCTGTCACTTCACTTTACTAGTCATGTCTCCTGTCACTTCACTTTACTAGTCATGGCTCCTGTCATTTCACTTTACTAGTCATGTCTCCTGTCACTTCACTTTACTAGTCATGTCTCCTGTCACTTCACTTTACTAGTCATGTCTCCTGTCATTTCACTTTACTAGTCATGTCTCCTGTCACTTCACTTTACTAGTCATGGCTCCTGTCACTTCACTTTACTAGTCATGTCTGTCACTTCACTTTACTAGTCATGTCTCCTGTCATTTCACTTTACTAGTCATGTCTCCTGTCATTTCACTTTACTAGTCATGTCTCCTGTCATTTCACTTTACTAGTCATGTCTCCTGTCACTTCACTTTACTAGTCATGTCTCCTGTCACTTCACTTTACTAGTCATGTCTGTCACTTCACTTTACTAGTCATGTCTCCTGTCATTTCACTTTACTAGTCATGTCTCCTGTCATTTCACTTTACTAATCATGTCTCCTGTCATTTCACTTTACTAGTCATGTCTCCTGTCATTTCACTTTACTAGTCATGTCTCCTGTCATTTCACTTTACTAGTCATGTCTCCTGTCATTTCACTTTACTAGTCAGGTCTCCTGTCATTTCACTTTACTAATCATGTCTCCTGTCATTTCACTTTACTAGTCATATCTCCTGTCATTTCACTTTACTAGTCATGTCTCCTGTCATTTCACTTTACTAGTCAGGTCTCCTGTCATTTCACTTTACTAGTCATGTCTCCTGTCATTTCACTTTACTAGTCATGTCTCCTGTCATTTCACTTTACTAGTCATGTCTCCTGTCACTTCACTTTACTAGTCAGGTCTCCTGTCACTTCACTTTACTAGTCATGTCTCCTGTCACTTCACTTTACTTGATAGAGGTGACATCATCTGGTCCTCCTGACCACAGAGGCAGGTTGGTGATGGAATCAGTTTGAACTTTGCTCCTCATACGGACATTCAGCTGGTTGTGACCAGTTCAGTGCTTCATCAGGACCATTTGCTACCTTCTAAACAGAAGGTGACAGTCATCCCTTTCTGTTCAAGGCTTACTTAGTGATATGATGATGATGCTCCTCATCTCACTGTAAATGATGCTGTTGTCTGGTTTGTCTTCCTCAGGTTCCCCCCTCTTCTTGCCAGGTCATCTACTGTCTTGTTTCCTGGTATCCTACATCCTACAGCGATCAGGATCCCCTGGAAGACAGCTAATCTGGCTCTTGCTGGAAGGCCTTGTTCATGGGGGGGGGGGGGGGGGGCACTACTAATCTGGTTCTTCTAACTTACTAAAAGACCTTCTCCAGGCGGGGGTGCTTGTAATTTTCCTGGGCCTGGAGAATGGAAAGGGCGCCTGAAAGGAAGACCACTTGACAGCATGCGTCATTTGCAGTCTGAATCGTGAAGGCTGCTTGCGTAAGTGCCTCTGTTTTTGCTCGGTAGTTGGGCTAGTGTTGGTTCATTGGAGCACCGGCAATTGTGTTTAAAGCTCCTTGAAAGTTGACGAGGATACCAGTTCCTCCCATGATCACACTATTGGTGATTAGTGACTGACCCGTTGGTTATACATGTATCTACCCATACATTCAGCCTATCTGCTGCTTGTTGTATTCTGTATGTGGCAGTTGAGAAATGGGATTTGAACTTCATGCCATCTACAAACAAGTTCTTATCCTATGTGGCCAGCAGTTGAGGGTGACCTGTAGAAACAGCCAGCTGAGCAGCAGGCCATTCTGTCTGCCTAAAGTAGCTTGAAGCTGATTCAATCAAGTACCTTTCATTCATGATACAAAGGTACCACCTTGCCTTCACAAAATATATCAATATTATTACTGTGAGTTTGTATTTCAGAATGTAGATTATTTCTCATTATATCAGTATTATTACTGTGCAGAGATTATTTTTCATTATATCAATATTATTACTGTGGAGTTTGTATTTCAGATTGTAGATTATTTCTCTTTATATCCATATTATTACTGTGCACTTTGTATTTCAGAATCTAGATTATTTCTCATTATATCCATATTATTACTGTGCACTTTGTATTTCAGAATGCATATTATTTCTCATTTTGTCACAGAGCTGGAACGATCTGAAAATACAAAAATGGTACCATCTGAACACTTCCCCTTCCACGATTTTAAGGACTTTGATTTTCTTTTTTTCTTTTTTTTTTCTTTTTTTTTTTGGTCTGTTTGTTTGTTTTTGTTTCAGGACAATTTTCAGCTGCTAGAATCTTGAAGTCTTCCATATGACCTGGCATCCTGCTTCTTTGTAATGTTCTCTGCAAAACACTTGATGTGTGGTACTCAATGTAAAGTCAAAGTGTGAAGGCATACAAACAAACATGACTACTATGAGTGGACACAGACCTGGATGATGAAACGGATGCAGACACAGCCAGAGGTGGCCATGATCTTGGCAGAGTTGGGAATGAGGTTGAAGAGCGCTGGCATCACCACCTCCGCAAAACGGTCCAGTCTGTTACCTAGTTGTTGTGCCATGTACCTGTCAACACACACATCACAGCATACACATCACTACCTCCACATAATGGTCTAGTCTGTTACCTAGTTGTTGGGCCATGTACCTGTCAACACACACATTACAGCATACACATCACTACCTCCACATAATGGTCTAGTCTGTTACCTAGTTGTTGTGCCATGTACCTGTCAACACACACATCACAGCATACACATCACTACCTCCACATAATGGTCTAGTCTGTTACCTAGTTGTTGGGCCATGTACCTGTCAACACACACATTACAGCTTACACATCACTACCTCCACATAATGGTCTAGTCTGTTAACTAGTTGTTGGGCCATGTACCTGTCAACACACATTACAGCATACACATCACTACCTTCATGTGCTGGTCTAGTCTGTTACCTAGTTGTTGTGCCATGTACCTGTCAACACACACATTTACAGCATACACATCACTACCTTCATGTGCTGGTCTAGTCTGTTACCTAGTTGTTGTGCCATGTACCTGTCAACACACATTACAGCATACACATCACCATGTCCACATAATGGTCCAGTCTGTTACCTAGTTGTTGTGCCATGTACCTGTCAACACACACATTTACAGCATACACATCACTACCTCCACATGATGGTCTAGTCTGTTACCTAGTTGTTGAATCATCAGTGCGCTAAGTCTTGCATATACTGGACACACTTTTTATATTTTACCAAGATATTTTGAAGGAGCACATATGAAGCTCTCCAAGAAAGATGGACTCATTTTGAGCAAATCAAAATTCTCATTCCACATTAATCGGGTCCTTGATTATGGACACACACATGCACGCCGCACACACGCACGCACGCACGCACGCACAGCACCACACACCACCACACACGCACGCACCACACACACACACACACACACACACACCAGAATACAAAAACCACTCACGCGATGGTCAAGCAGGCCTCTCGTACGACCTGTGACCTCAAGTCTTTGACACCACCGACGAAGGCGGGTTCCATTACCCTTAGCTGTTGTTGGAACTCGTCAAGATCTGCAGCTCCGTTCATGACCAGCGCTCGCAGTATTTTGAACTGAAATCACATAAACAGGAACATCTCGAAACATGGACGTATACATGCTTAAATGCATTCTACATGACATCGTTAAGAATGATTCCAAGTGTATCAATATCTTGTAACTCTGAGTGTTATTTTTTGTAACCTCCCTTCTTCAAAAAAATTATTTCATACACACCAGAGGTGAGAGAGAGAGAGAGAGAGAGAGAGAGAGGAGAGAGGAGAGTGTGTGTGTGTGTGTATGTGTGTGTGCGTGCGTGCGTGCGTGCGTGCGTGCGTGTGTGCGTGCGCGCGTGCATGTGTGTGCTTGCGTGTGTGTCTGTATGTGACAGAAATGTGTGGACATGACTTTCTCACGGATGGATGTTTGCCAGATATGGATCAAAGATGCCGATAGTAGAGGAGTCGCAAAAGGCAAGTTTGAAAAGTAAGTCAAAAAAAGTAGTGTCAAAGTCGCATGGACCAAAAAAATCTTTAAATCAGCAATTTTCAAGGAAGGTGCATGAACAACACTTTCTCAAAACATTCAGATAATATTCAAAATCTGCTTTTTGCAACTATCACAATCTACCATTGCCGTCGATGTATATCAAGTTTTATTTCTTATGAAGCTTTTTCAAGGTCACAATGACATATTTTAGACTGTCTGTAGCTTCATGACTACACTGTCTGAAACAAAAACTGTCAAAATTTTAACCCTTTGACTCCCACACCCCATCTACCAACTGCAAAAAAACTTAACCCTTTGATTCCCTCACCCTTTCCACCAGCTTCCTGCAGGAAGCTGGTGGAAAGGGTGAGGGAATCAAAGGGTTAAGTTTTTGCTTTGCTAGCATGGTTGGCCATGCAGGACACTTGTGGACAGGGTGCGGGAGTCAAAGGGTTAAGGAATCAACTTTATATATAAGCTTAAGAGAAGAAGTTGTTTTCTACAGTAATGTATAATTTTTATTCTTCAATATGTGTTTATTGATGTACAACAGTTTGGCCTAAGTGATGAAGAACATACCGCCACAGCACAACAAAAGTGTGGCTTTGAGCATCTTTCACTTCCAACAGACGCTGAACTTTAAAAAAACTGATCAGTACATTTTGGAGGGAAAAGTTATCAGATAGTCCCAAACAACTTTTGTTTTTACATTTATGTAAAAAAAAAAACATGTTTACTCAAATATGTCGTGAATTTATTCCATACTCAGAGAAAAACTTTGTTTACTTCGCTCTGGATCTCCATTTCTCAAGATGGACTCCAGTCATGTGTGACATAAAGAGTGATTAATGACGTGTATATAAATATGGCAGCTGTCTTCCATCTTCGCTTCAGAGAAAGACAATGAATCACAGAATGATGTTGTTTAAGGATTCATTGTAATGTTTGATCTGGCACAAAATCTTTAACTTTTCATGAAACATTTATATCTACAAGGGCTGATCCAAAAGTCTTGGCATTTACTTTGCAAACAAAAAAATGAAAAGTCCAACATAGTTAAAGTTTCAGTTTCAAAGTTCTCTCCTCCTCTCTCTGCACACATTTTCAGCCTCCTCAGCCAAAAGTCAAACACTTTTTGATAGTCTGACTGATGTATAGTAGTAAGCTGTGATTTCACTGTTTTTCCCAAAGTACTGGATTTCTGAAAACTTCTTGCTGGCCAGGTTTTCTTTTGAAGGGGAAATAACCAGAAGCCACATTAGGCTGAGCCAGGACTGTAGGGTGGGTGAGGGAGAACTTGAATGGACTGCTCTTGTAGACAGGTCAGAGTGACCTTGAGTTTATGGGAACTTGTGTTGTCATGTGGAGGGAGTGTACTGCAGGTACCCACATATGCAAGCTGTTCATGAACTGACTGCACGAAGGACTCTTCATATATCTACAAAAAAGTACACTCCAGTCAAAATAACAACCACTGCAGAACCTTGGGAGTTGAAGAAATGAATAAAATTCACTTTCCACTTTGAAAACTAGGTTTCAGCACAACTGATCTTTCATCATTTATACCCACCCTCATTTGAATGGACCATCTGTTTCCGATGCTATAAATGGTGATCCATGTTTCATCATCTGTGATCATGTCACATGGTCATCTAAAGCCTTGTGACTCAAACATTTCAGTGATCCATGCTTCATCATCTGTGATCATGTCACATGTTCATCTAAAGCCTTGTGGCTCAAACATTTTCAAGCAATCATTCAGGACTCTGAACCCTCTTGTTTTTTGTTTTTTTTTCTTCTCTTCTGTCAGAACATGTGATATCCATACATGTGACAGCCATTTCCTCATCTGAAGATCACAACATGGGATCTATTCAAATGTATCATATGACACGACATAAATTTAAATTATTTAACAAACTGAAATATGCAGATTCTCTTCAACTCCTCTCTTTTACAATCTGAACATTTTATTCATTCTAGGCCTCATTTGAATATCTACATCAGCATTTATCTTTCAAGTCAGCTTTTCCTAATTTAAAACTATCAATCTTGCACACACACACTTTTTCCATACACAACTGTCAAATTGGCATCAATGTTGACTGGACTGTCTCCAAGTTTGGGCCTTGTGAAAATACAGCATCAAACTGCTTTATGCTTAAGATCCACTTTTCGGATGCAGTTAGCTGCATCACATTTTTAACAAAAACACAATTAAACTCAGTACGGTGTCATTATAACTGTATGCACAATAACAATGTAAAGGCTATATTTTATCTCAATACAAGTCAAAAAGTATTTAATAAAACCAGTTCAGAACTGACAAGACTTTTTGATCAGCCCTCCAAAACAACAGTACATTTTTTTGTTTTCCCTGAACACATGGAAGATGATCTCACTTCAACAAATACAGGCCAATTCTCTCTTGCAACAGACAGATCTAGGGATACTTTTTATGATTTGTATAAGCATAGATTAGTTCAATTTTACCTCTGACTGTATTAAAACTTGATTAAATTTTTGTTAACAATGGTAAGAGATTACATTACACACACATACATACATACATGTATACATACATACATACATACATACACATACATACATACATACATGCACACGCATGTGCGCATACACGCAAGCACGCACACACACACACACACACATACACACACCACATACACACACGCACATGCACGCACACACGCATGCATGCACGCACATATGTGTACACACACACAACACACCACGACACACACACACACACACACACACACAACACACACAACACACACACACACACACACACACACACACACAACACACACACACACACACACACACACACACACACACACACACACACACAACACACACAACACACACACACACCACACACACACACACAAACACACACACAACACACACACACACACACACACACACACACACACACACACACACAACACACAACAACAACAACCACACACCCCCACACACACTCACAGACAAACACTACAACCACACACAAAACACTAAAACACACATACACACTGACTTACATTCTCCACAGTTTCTCCCAATCCTGT
>JAPXFY010000023.1:15186185-15193685 GCA_030674185.1 Monoplex corrugatus | reverse complement strand
GTACCACAATACACAGGATTCAATGTACACATGATGTGAACATTCACTCACCACACATCATGTACCACAATACACAGGATTCAACGTACACATGATGTGAACATTCACTCACCACACATCATGTACCACAATACACAGGATTCAATGTACACATGATGTGAACATTCACTCACCACACATCATGTACCACAATACACAGGATTCAATGTACACATGATGTGAACATTGACTCACCACACATCATGTACCACAATACACAGGATTCAATGTACACATGATGTGAACATTCACTCACCACACATCATGTACCACAATACACAGGATTCAATGTACACATGATGTGAACATTCACTCACCACACATCATGTACCACAATACACAGGATTCAACGTACACATGATGTGAACATTCACTCACCACACATCATGTACCACAATACACAGGATTCAATGTACACATGATGTGAACATTCACTCACCACACATCATGTACCACAATACACAGGATTCAATGTACACATGATCTGAACATTCACTCACCACACAGCATGTGGCCTACCATTAGCCAAGTTGGTTACAGCACTGTGATGATAAAATACAAGGGTGATGAGCTCAACCCTTTGGCAGGCTACAGGTTCATGTTAGCAGGTGGGCAGACTGGCTGTGTTCATACAGCCATAGAGTCAAGGTCTAATGTCTTGAGTTCAATCCCAGCCTGAACCACAAAACCTGGTCTCTTTGCTGCCCATCTTAATGCCCCTAACATTTTGGTGTTATCAGCTTGTTCTTTTACATATCCCACTCTCCTCCCTCCCCATTTCAAGACCTTGTCAGCGCATATATTTTTGCACAGGACCAAGGAGTCTGCCAGATAATTAATGAAGATTTATGTAGATCACATAACTACTGAATTATCTTAATATGAAGACTCCCTGTTGTATAAACTGCACAACTGAACACCATGAACCATATAAACAACATGTGGACATTTCAGTGCATGTACTATTTACATGTAGCACACAATAAACAGGAACCAGAAAAACATGAAAAAAGAATCAAAAAGCCTATTTAATACAACCAGACAAGACAGGCGCAAATTTTCAGCCAACTGGCTTTTGTCAAGCGTGAATGTGAGATCACAAACAAACACCAAATAAAAAAAAAATTAGGAGAAAAAGACTGAACCTCCCCAGCAGGGAAGAGAAAAAGACTGAAACTTCCCAGCAGGGAAGACATAAAGACTCAAACTTCCCAGCAGGGAAGACATAAAGACTCAAACTTCCCAGCAGGGAAGACATAAAGACTCAAACTTCCCAGTAGGGAAGACATAAAGACTGAAACTTCCCAGCAGGGAAGACATAAAGACTCAAACTTCCCAGCAGGGAAGACATAAAGACTCAAACTTCCCAGTAGGGAAGACATAAAGACTCAAACTTCCCAGCAGGGAAGACATAAAGACTGAAACTTCCCAGCAGGGAAGACATAAAGACTCAAACTTCCCAGCAGGGAAGACATAAAGACTCAAACTTCCCAGCAGGGAAGACATAAAGACTCAAACTTCCCAGCAGGGAAGACATAAAGACTGAAACTTCCCAGCAGGGAAGACATAAAGACTCAAACTTCCCAGCAGGGAAGACATAAAGACTCAAACTTCCCAGCAGGGAAGACATAAAGACTCAAACTTCCCAGCAGGGAAGAGATAAAGACTCAAACTTCCCAGCAGGGAAGACATAAAGACTCAAACTTCCCAGCAGGGAAGACATAAAGACTCAAACTTCCCAGTAGGGAAGACATAAAGACTCAAACTTCCCAGCAGGGAAGAGAAAAAGCCTCAAACTTCCCAGCAGGAAAGAGAAAAAGACTGAAACTTCCCAGCAGGAAAGAGAAAAAGACTCAAACTTCCCAACAGGAAAGAGAAAAAGACTCAAACTCCCCAGCAGGAAAGAGAAAAAGACTCAAACTTCCCAGCAGGAAAGAGAAAAAGACTCAAACTCCCCAGCAGGAAAGAGAAAAAGACTCAAACTTCCCAGCAGGAAAGAGAAAAAGACTCAAACTCCCCAGCAGGAAAAAGAAAAAGACTCAAACTCCCCAGCAGGAAAGAGAAAAAGACTCAAACTCCCCAGCAGGGAAGACATAAAGACTCAAACTTCCCAGAAGGGAAGAGAAAAAGACTGAAACTCCCCAGCAGGGAAGAGAACAGACTCAAACTTCCCAGCAGGGAAGAGAAAAAGACTTGAAACTCCCAACAGGAAAGAGAAAAGACTGAAACTTCCCAGCAGGGAAGAGAACAGACTCAAACTTCCCAACAGGGAAGAGAACAGACTGAAACTCCCCAGCAGGAAAGAGAGCAGACTCAAACTTCCCAACAGGAAAGAGAAAAAAGACTCAAACTCCCAGAAGGAAAGAGAAAAAGACTGGAACTCCCCAGCAGGAAGAGAACAGACTGAAACTTCCCAGCAGGGAAGAGAACAGACTGAAACTCCCTAGCAGGAAAGAGAACAGACTCAAACTTCCCAACAGGAAAGAGAAAAAGACTCAAACTCCCAGAAGGAAAGAGAAAAGACTGAAACTTCCCAGCAGGAAAGAGAACAGACTCAAACTTCCCAACAGGAAAGAGAAAAAGACTCAAACTCCCAGAAGGAAAGAGAAAAAGACTGAAACTTCCCAGCAGGGAAGAGAACAGACTGAAACTCCCCAGCAGGGAAGAGAACAGATTGGAACTCCCCAGCAGGAAAGAGAACAGACTCAAACTTCCCAGCAGGGAAGAGAACAGACTGGAACTCCCCAGCAGGGAAGAGAACAGACTCAAACTTCCCAGCAGGAAAGAGAACAGACTGGAACTCCCCAGCAGGGAAGAGAACAGACTGAAACTTCCCAGCAGGAAAGAGAACAGACTGGAACTCCCCAGCAGGGAAGAGAACAGACTGAAACTTCCCAGCAGGGAAGAGAACAGACTGGAACTCCCCAGCAGGAAAGAGAACAGACTGGAACTCCCCAGCAGGAAAGAGAACAGACTCAAACTTCCCAGCAGGGAAGAGAACAGACTGGAACTCCCCAGCAGGAAAGAGAACAGACTCAAACTTCCCAGCAGGGAAGAGAACAGACTCAAACTTCCCAGCAGGGAAGAGAACAGACTGGAACTCCCCAGCAGGAAAGAGAACAGACTGGAACTCCCCAGCAGGAAAGAGAACAGACTCAAACTTCCCAGCACGGAAGAGAACAGACTCAAACTTCCCAGCAGGGAAGAGAACAGACTGGAACTCCCCAGCAGGAAAGAGAACAGACTCAAACTTCCCAGCACGGAAGAGAACAGACTCAAACTTCCCAGCAGGGAAGAGAACAGACTCAAACTCCCCAGCAGGAAAGAGAACAGACTCAAACTTCCCAGCACGGAAGAGAACAGACTCAAACTTCCCAGCAGGGAAGAGAACAGACTGGAACTCCCCAGCAGGAAAGAGAACAGACTCAAACTTCCCAGCACGGAAGAGAACAGACTCAAACTTCCCAGCAGGGAAGAGAACAGACTCAAACTTCCCAGCTGGGAAGACATAAAGACTCAAACTTCCCAGCAGGGAAGACAAAAAGACTCAAACTTCCCAGCAGGGAAGACAAAAAGACTCAAACTTCCCAGCAGGGAAGACAAAAAGACTCAAACTTCCCAGCAGGGAAGAGAAAAAGCCTCAAACTTCCCAGCACGGAAGTTTCAGTCTATTTCTCCTAATTTTTGTGTTTGGTGTTTGTTTGTTTCTGACCTTACATACACGCTAGACAAAGACCAGTTGGCTGAAAATTTGCGCCTGTTTTGTCTGTATGAAATACGCGTTCTGATTCTGGTTTCGTGTTTTTCTGGCTTCTGTTTGCTTGAATGCAAGCAGTCATCACACTTGTTTTGGATCACACAACACACAGGCAGACACAGGTCTAACCATGATGATACACCAGGACTGGTTGGCAACCAAACACAACACAAAACATACCACAGACACGAACACACCACAGACACCAACAGACACAGGAGAATGAGAGGCACAAGTCTGCCAAAACTACTTCGTCTATACAAAATGAGGAACTCTTCTGCAGCTGTGTGTTGAGATCACAGTTTTGCTTAATTTCAATCTGATTTAGTCGTCTACCTGACAGTATAATTTGAACAATCATCAAAACATGTTTGCCTGGTACATGTATCAATCATATTCCTGGCTGCATTTGACATAGAACCGAAAAATGACTGCAGGGCTACTATAATACACAAATATATATACAAATAGACAAAAAATATCTTTAAAAAAACCACACTAAGGACACAGAGAGAGAGAGGAGAGAGATAGACAGACAGACAGAAGAAAGAAAGAAAGAAAGATAGAAAGAAAGAAAGATAGAAAGAAAGAAAGAAAGAAAGAGACAGAGAGCTAGAGAGAGACAGACAGACAAATAAAGAAGAAAGAAAGAGAGAGACAGAGACAGAGAGCTAGAAAGAAACAGACAAAGAAAGAAAGAGAGAGACAGAGACAGAGAGCTAGAGACAGACACAGACAGACAAAGAAAGAGAGAGAGACAGAGACAGAGACAGAGAGCTACAGACAGACAGACAAAGAAAGAAAGAAAGAGACAGAGACAGAGAGACAGAGACAGAGACAGACAGCCTCCTATAGTCTATTTGAAATACCATGTTCTCAAAACTTAAAAAGTCATAATAAAATCTTAAAACTCTGAAACAGAAATCTACGCAGCAGACTTGTGTCTCTCACTGATTCAGCCATGACGCAGCATATGGTGTCAATGATATATGTAACATGATCAAAATAACAACGTATGTTGGTAATATAGGATATATGATATAAACAGCCAAGCTGTTTGGCTGATAATGCATAGCCACAGTTTTTTTTTTCCAATGAGCTGAAAAAGAAGTCACATAAAAAAAATCACCACAAGTACTATAACATAATGAGCCTTTTGTTGTGTGTGCTGGTATCCAATCCAAACAATGGAGCACATACAAAAAGCATAACAAATAGTGTAATGCTGATACCTTATCCCAAAATGGATTCCTGCCAATGGAACACAGGGTACTCACTAATTACACACACACACACACACACACACACACACACACACACACACACACACACACACACACACACACACACACACACACACACACACACACACACACACACACACACACACACACAAGTACCCATGTTTTATCAATAAACTTCCCGGTATATAAAATGCAAACTGAGTCAGTTGCATATCTGATTAAAAAAATCTTGTGGTGATGTGGAAGCAAAGGTGAATCACTGTTACTATTTATAAAACGCTTCAAAGTGATCATCATTCTTGACATCAAATCGAAATTATCACACACACACACACACACACACACACACACACACACACACACACACACACACACACACCACATAACACACACACACACACACACACACACACACACACACACACACACACACACACACACACACACACACACACACACACACACATATGCAATTAACTTCACCACCACAACACCTACCATCACAAAAATATTAAAACTTCATACATTACAAAAACACAAAAAAGAAAATGACTATCCTGATTATTCGAATCTCACCTCTAGGGGATTTCATCTTGTGTATTTCCACAGTCCAACTCAATCCAATATCACAACACAACTCACACAGCAATCCAATATCACAACACAACTCACACAGTTGTCTATATCACAACTTCACACAGCCAAAAGTACGTGTAGACAATTTCACACAAGCAAAAAGTATGTATCCACAATTGCACACATTCAAATGTATATCACTGCTTCTATTATGATGAATTCACACAAGTATATCTATCACAGCTGCACACATTCAAATGTATATCACTGCTTCTATTATGATGAATTCACACAGTATATCTATCACAACTGCACACATTCAATGTATATCACAACTTCTATTATGATGAATTTACACAAGTTATCTATCACAGCTGCACACATTCAAATGTATATCACAACTTCTATAATGATGAATTCACACAAGTATATCTATCACAACTGCACACATTCAAATGTATTTCACAACTTCTATATGATGAATTCACACAAGTATATATCTATCACAACTGCACACATTCAAATGTATATATCACAATTTCTATATGACGATTTCACACAAGTATGTCTATCCCAACTGCACACATTCAAATGTATATTATCACAACTTCTATATGACAACTTCACAGAAGAAAAAGTATGTATACTACAACGCCACACATTCAAATGTCACAACTTCCATAATGACGACTTCACAGAAGCAGAAGCATGTCTATCACAACAGCACACATTCAAAAGTTTATCACAACTCCTATATAGCCGAACCCAGTATATCACAACTTAATGCTTCGTTTCTTCTCAGCCCCAAATAATCTCACTTCTTTCTTGCTGTACAACATCAGAAAACACACAACTGTCCATGTCACAACTTCACACAAAATACAGTGTCTAAGAACCAGTTTGTGTGTCAACCGTGTCTCATTCCATATTCGTCTTTCATCTCATAATTATGCAGTCACTCTTTCTTTTCCTACTGTCATACTGTAAGCTGATGGTCTGTGTATCCACATTCACAACACACCCAAATGTCTGGGCCACAAATTCTACAGCGGCACAAAGAGCATGCGTCAAGTTTACTGCTTCATCTTGTCTTCATCTGAGCAATTTCACGGTCTGTTTATTCATTTATCCAACATCAGTACACACACGTCTAACGCACACACACACACACACACGACACGTACACGTACACAACACACACACACACACACACACACACACACACACAAAACACACACACACACACAATCATCACACACACACACACACACACACAATCTATCACACACACACCACACACACACACACACACACACACACACACACACATCTAACACACACACACACACACACACACACACACACACACACACACACACACACACACACACACACACACACACACACACACCACACACACACACACACACACACACACAGATTTAACATCACAATTTTTGCTGTCATCTTCTCTATGTAGATGATCTCCACTTTCATAATTGGAAAACCTGAGGCCTCAACCACATCACTCCCCTACGATGGCAAGGCTAATAGACAACATTCAACCTACACATAAATAAATATCACAGATTTCAGCTCCCAAATTTTGCTGTCCTCTTCTCTATGTAGATGGTAACCACTTTCATAACTGGAAAAACTTAAGGCCTCAACCACATCACTCCCCTATGACGTCAAGGTCAGTAGACAACATTAAACCTGTTTCCTGTTCCTGTGTCAGTTCTACCACTGTCTCTTTACACATTTCTGTCTACACTAGTATCTACTTTTTCCTCCGAGTTTTCGGCAAAGAGAATCCACTGTGTATTCTCACTGCATGCAGCGTCCCAATGATAACTACACGTGGCCTGTACCTGTGACACCTCT
>JAPXFY010000023.1:15178685-15183685 GCA_030674185.1 Monoplex corrugatus | reverse complement strand
CTAAATCCGGCAAATAAACATAAGAACAGTATAAAGTGATATCTTCACTGGAGATAAACTTACATTAATTTATTACTGTGTTGTTTTCTTTCTCCGACTTTCCCAAGCAAGGGCGATAAATTTCGCGAGGGATTTTTGATAGTTTTCATCTTCAGTCATGAGTATTCTGGTATTGACTCATTGACTCGAAATGTCCTCATCAAAGATTATGCATTTTTGTCGTATACTTTCATACGACTTGCAAACAAACAAAAAATGCATTTCATCTTCAGTCCCCTACATTACACATGGACAAATAGAGTGTAGCAGATGAATTGAGTAAAACCACTTGAATGCATTTAGCCCTTGGCCAGTCGAAAACGAGCAAGTTGCTTCAGTGCCATTTATTTGTTACGGCCTTAAAATATTTTCTGTTGAAATATACCTTGTTAAAAAGGAACCAATCATATTTCTCAGATCTCTTCCATTTGATGCGTGCCAGTTTTGTTTGTACGAATCCAACATAGTCTATCCTAAATTCTGAATGAAATCTTGTTCATAACCAACTCCCTGGCACATCCCACAATAACAAATCCATGTGTGGTTAACATTTCTTAACGAAAGAGAGAGAGAAAGAAGAGAGAGAGAGAAGAGAGAGAAAGAGAGAAGAGAAAAGAGAGAAGAAGAAAGAAGAAAACAGAGAAAGAAACAGAGAGAAAGAAACAGAGAGAGAAAGAAACAGAAAGAGAGAGAAGAAAGAGAAAGAGAGAAGAGAAAGAGAGAGAAGAGAGAGAGAAAGAAAAGAGAGAAAGAAACAGGAAGAAAGAGAGAGAGAAAGAAAGAGAGAGAGAAAGAAAAGAGAGAGAGAAAAGAGAGAAAGAGAGAAGAAAAGAGAGAGAAAGAGAGGAGAATGAAAGAGAGAGGAGAGAGAGAGAGAAAGAGAAGGTGTGGGTGGGTTGGGGGGGGGGGGGAACAGGATATCAAATGATAATACAGTTCTACACCCTAGAACAGTTAAAAGTCCGCGAGACATGGAACGGGAACAATGAAATTTCGTCATACAACTGATAATAGAATACTCACACACACACACACACACACACACACACACACACACACACACACACACACACACACACACACACACACACACACACACACACACAAACACACAAACATACACACACACAAACACACAAACATACACACACACACACGCACACACACACACACACACAACACACAAATACACACGCACACACACACACAAACACAAACACACACACACAATTACACAAACACACACACACACACACACAATTACACACAAATACACACGCACACACACAATTACACAAAAACACATAAACAAACACACACACACACACACACACACACACACACACACAACAACACACACACACACAACACACACACACACACACACACACAACACAAACACACACAACACACACACACACACACACACACACACACACACAACACACGACAGAGATTCCTACATCCTGTAGGCGTTTAGGCATTAGAGCAATGGCGCACTAACAATTAGACAGACCTATGCCTAGGCACACAGACAATTATCTGAAAACACACACACACACACACACACACACACACACACACACACACACACACACACACACACACACAACACACACACACACACACACACACACACACACAAGAAAATGACTCAGGACATCAGTTACTGGGTCGACAGCTGTGGTAATCTATCTTTTCTCACTGCTATGACACCATTCTCTCTACTTCATATGGCACTTTCATTGATCGCTTGTTTTCTAACAATCTGTGCTGGTTAATATCAACCAATGAATTATACTATCATTATTATTGTCGTTGTTGTTGTTTAAAGCCCAGCCGACTACACAAAGCCATACCAGGGCTGTAACTGCGTATTGTTATTGTTGTTATTGTCATTGTTGGCTATAACTGCTTATTGTTGTTGTTGTTGTTGTTGTTTAAACCCCAGCCGACTGCGAGACGTAGAGCCATATCAGGACTATAACCGCTTCAAAACATACAAAACTTCAACACGAAAAAAAAAAAAAAAAAAAAAGGGGGGGGGGGGGGGGGGGGGGGGGGGGGGGGGGGGGGGGGGGGGGGAGAAAGTTAAGTACACATATCAATGCATTCCCGCACATAATCCAAGGACGTGCCCCTGGCGTTGACCACTCCATCCAATTTATCGCGCTGGGGATTTTAAAAAAAAACCATGCCTGAATACAAATTTTAAAAATACCTAAGGACACCAAAATTATATATATAGACATAAATTACCTAAAACTGCTTCTACATATCTCACCTCCCTAGAGCCAAAATGCACTTAATACATATACCCGATTATCAATCCTAAATAAAAGTAAGACTTTATCGAACACATACAGGTGAAAACACCAGCAAGGCAGAAAATGATAGGTGGAAATGATAGAAAACAAAGGTACAAGGCAGAAACAAAGAGAGTGACAGAAAAGAAGAACTTTCCTAGCACAGAATTTCCGGAAGGTGGGGATACTATTAACACTGAAAGAGCCCCCGGCATCCCTACGGGGGGAAGGGGGGGGATGAATTACACTAGTACCAACATTTACACTGTAACCTGGATTCCACTGAATGGTTTGTTTTTTTTTCCCCCCTCCATGATGTAGTTTTTTTCCCATATGATACGCAGAAAGTTCTCCCAAGGGAAAACAGCCATAGTCCGGATCCCGTATTATCTTTCTCCCCCCCCCCCCCCTTCTCTCTCTCTCTCTCTCTCTCTGTATGCATATATTTTTTTTTGTTTCTCCTATACAAGGAGTGGATTTTCGATGTTCGTTCGTTCGTTTGTTTGTTTGTTTGTGTGTTTGTGTGTTTGTTCGTTCGTTCGTTCGTTCGTTCGTTCGTTCGTTTGTTTGTTTGTTCCAGATACAACTTTTTTCTTGCCTTAGGTTCATTTATGAGCTCTGCTCTAACCAAAACAAGACAAATTTAAAAATTCAACAACTATCCATGGCCAAAGAGACAAAGACAGACTGCAGTAGCCACGAAAACTGTCTTCAGTGATCTCATCCCCAAAATACACATATCACACGAAACTTCACCACCACACTGAAACAACAGTACACAGAATTTATTGTATCTATCCAGCAATTCTTTAAAGTTAAAGAGAAACTCCAAATGGAATACTGCTCTTTACCTCCTTCGCTTCACAGAGAAACAAGAATCCCCACCACCCCACCCCAATCCACGCACAATGACGACAACAAAACACGTCAATCATCTCCACGCACAATGACGACAACAAAACACGTCAATCATCTCACAGATCTCACCAATTTGGAATAAACCCCACACACCACAATCAACACACTAATACAGACGCCATCTTACACGACCATCTCGAGTAAGGAAACAGTCCCACACAGAAACTAATTCCGACGTTGTCTCGACACAGAAAAAACAATCGAACACAGCATACAACAACAACCACACACAACCAGATCAGACGTTATTTCACAGATAGAGAGATCTCAACACAGAATCACGGATTGTAAGCCAAACCAAGCACAGAATATAACAATACTGTTGATATGTTCGCAAGACGAAGGCCTACACAGGCAACTGAACAAGTTAATCTCGTAGATTTGAAAACCCAACATTCCACACATGTCGACAATGAGTAAGCCAATGATTAGACAACAGTCTGCACTTCGTGTGAGTGTGAGAGTGTGTGTGTGTGTGCACACTGAGTGTGTATGTGTGTGTGTGAGTGTGAGAGTGCGTGTGTGCACACACAGTGTGTATGTGTGCAGCAAAACATCTCTCTGTTGCCCGCTGAGCTCATGACACGATGCTGCACCTCTCTGATAAACACACACACATGCAGAGAGAGAGAGAGAGAGAGACAGAGACAGACAGACAGACAGTGAGTGAGAAAGACAGGAAGGGAGGGAGGAAGAGACAGAGATGGAGGGAGGGAAAGAGACACATAGAGAGTGAGAAAGAGCGAGAGACAGTGTGAGAAAAAGAGAAAGGCAGAAAGAGAGAGGGAGAGAGAAAGAGAGAGAGAGAGAGGGAGGGAGGGAGAGAGAAGAAACAGACCGTGAGAGAGAAAGAGTGAGAGACAGTGAGAGAGTGAGAAAGAGACAGAGACAGAGAGGGTGAGAAAAAGAGAGTGAGAGAGGGTGAGAAAGAAAGAGAGAGAGAGAGAGTGGGTGAGAAAGAGAGAAAGAGAGAGAGAGTGGGTAAGAAAGATAGAGACAGAGAGTGGGTGAGAAAGAAAGAGAGGGTGAGAAAGAGAGAGAGAGAGAGGGTGAGAAAGAGAGAGAGAGAGAGGGTGAGAAAGAGAAAGAGAGAGAGAAAGGGTGAGAAAGAGAGAGAGTGGGTGAGAAAGAAAGAAAGAGAGAGAGAGTGCGTGAGAAAGAGACAGAGAGAGAGAGAGAGTGGGAGAAAGAAAAAGAAAGAAAGAAAGAGAGAGAGTGGGTGAGAAAGAGAGAGATGGTGAGAGAGAGACAGAGACAGAGACACAGAGAGAGACAGAGAGAGAGAATCGTCCCTTTCCACTTGTAACCCCCTCTTCCTCTATCTCAACATGGAGTATAACCCCCACCCCCATTTCTTCTTTTAACAGCAAATGGAACACACACGCGCGCGCACACACACACACACACACGTACGCACATAAACAATACCACCACACACACACACTCTCTCTCTCTCTCTCTCTCTCTCTCTCTCTCTCTCTCTCTCTCTCTCTCTCTCTCTCTCTCTCTAAAGCACAACAACAAAAATCGTAACCTCCCAAATACCCATTACACACAAACATAGCGCTACCTCGCCTCATGCCAGTAACACACGCACGCGCACACACGCACTCTCATACACAGGCACAGAACAACAGCACATAAACCCACGGCAAAGGAAATCACATACACTGAGGTTTGTTTTACTCACTTGCCAGTTTTCACAGTATAAACACACACACGTGTGCGTGTGTGCTT
>JAPXFY010000023.1:15148685-15171185 GCA_030674185.1 Monoplex corrugatus | reverse complement strand
ACAGGATTGTGTCCGTATTTTTGATATTCTGACTTACAGGATTGTATCTGTATGTCTGATACTGTGACTTACAGGATTGTATCTGTATATTTGACATTCTGCGTGCAGGAAGCTGGTGGATAGGGTGAGGGAGTCAAAGGGTTAAGTTTTTTGCTTTGCTATCATGGTTGTCAAGGCAGGGTGCTGGTGGACATATTGCGGGCTTCAAAGGGTTAATTATCAGACAGAGGTGTCTTGGTTGAAGGAGCCCAGGACCTTCTGCCTTCCAAATGACTACCTGACAAGCGTGCCGGATGGGTCAGACCCAATACATGTATCACACACAATGTGGACGTGGCATGTCGCCACATACCTGGCACAACACACCACACTGTTGCTTTAGAAGTGAAAAATGACATCATACCTGACTGTTGATTTGCCTCAAGTGTGATATGTGTGTGTACAGGTATTTCAACAGGCAACACCACAGCTGATGTGTCTACTGTGTTCAGATGTGGTGTTTGGGTATAGGTATTTCAACAGGCAACACAACAGCTGATGTGTCTACTGTGTTCAGGTGTATGTGTATGTACAGATATTTCAGCATGCAGTGACAAAGCTGATGTGTCTCCTGTGTTAAGATGTGGTGTTTATGTATAGGTATTTAAACAGCTAACACCACAGCTGATGTGTCTCCTGTGTTCAGGTATGTGTGTGTACAGGTATTTCTACAGGCAACACCATAGCTGATGTGTCTACTGTGTTAAGTGGTGTATGTGTGTGTACAGGTATTTAAACAGGCAACACCACTGCTGATGTGTCTCCTGTGTTAAGATGTGGTGTTTGTGTACAGGTATTTAAACAGCTAACACCACTGCTGATGTGTCTCCTGTGTTCAGGTGTGGTGTTTGTGTACAGGTATTTCTACAGACAACACCACAGCTGATGTGTCTCCTGTGTTCAGGTGTGTGTGTGTATATATATATATGTATTTCAACAGACAACACCACAGCTGATGTGTCTACTGTGTTCAGGTGTGTGTATATATGTATTTCTACAGACAACATCACAGCTGATGTGTCTACTGTGTTCAGGTGTGTGTATATATGTATTTCAACAGACAACACCACAGCTGATGTGTTACTGTGTTCAGGTGTGTGTGTATATACATATTTCAACAGGCAACACCACAGCTGATGTGTTACTGTGTTCAGGTGTGTGTGTATATATATGTATTTCAACAGACAACACCACAGCTGATGTGTCTACTGTGTTCAGGTATGTTGTATATACGTATTTCAACAGGCAACACCACAGCTGATGTGTCTACTGTGTTCAGGTGTGTTGTATATACGTATTTCAACAGGCAACACCAGAGCTGATGTGTCTACTGGGTTCAGGTGTGTGTGTATATACATATTTCAACAGGCAACACCATAGCTGATGTGTCTACTGTGTTCAGGTGTGTGTGTATATACATATTTCAACAGGCAACACCATAGCTGATGTGTCTACTGTGTTAAGACGTGATGTATGTGTATAGGTATTTCTACAGGCAACACCACAGTTGATGTGTCTACTGTGTTCAGGTGTGTGTGTACAGGTATATTTCTACAGGCAACACCACAGCTGATAATTATGTCACCTGTGTTCAGGTGTGATTGCGTGCACAAGTATTTCAATGTTTCTTGCATTTGAAGATAACCGAGTCATACACAGACACAGAACACATCATACACACGATTTTCATGCACAGTATATGCATGCACATACAACTTACACACGTGCACACCAGAGTACACGCACGCACGCGCACGCACAGCGCACGCACGCACGCACGCACGACACACACACACACACACACACACACACACACACACACACACACACACAACACACACAACACACATACTTATCCACCCCTTGGAAAGCCCACAACGACAAACATTACAATCACTACCACACAAACATGCAGCAGTAATTCCCTCACCATCCCCACCCAATCACACAGAAACACCTCACTACCCCCCCCCCCTGCCACCACACACAAACCAAGCCAAAGAGCAAAATACACACACACACAAAATCAAAATCAAGAGAAAACTCACAGGTTCCCCTAGAAGGCGTGATGCCCTTGGTTTTGCTTCCAGACCCCAGGGCAGTCTTCTTGCTCTGTGGAGTCTTGTAGGACATAGGTCTGCCATAGTCCACCTCGTCCTCACCAGCCCCCACACCACGGGATGGGGCTGCACACACAGTGAAACAATACCATTACATTATTACTTCCACAAACAATGGCCAGGGACTCCATATGTTGTTTTTTTTAAATAAAAAAGGAGAGGAGGGAGTGGGTGGAAGTTAATCTTAGAAAGCATGCATGCGTATTTCTTTATGCATTTCTTTGTGCACACACATACACACACGCCCAAGCGCGTGCACACACAAATACATTTATACAGAGAGGGGGAAGGAGAGAGGAGGAGGATGGAAAGAGAGACAGACAGAGAGAGAGACAGAGACACAGACAGACAGAGACAGACCGACAGAGACAGAGAAAGACAGAGACAGGGAGTGAGAGTATGTGTGTGTGTGTGTGTGTGCGTGCGTGCGTGCGTGCGTGCGTGCGTGCGTGCGTGCGTGCGTGCGTGCGTGCGTGCGTGCGCGTGCGTGCGTGCGTGCGTGTGTGTGTGTGTGTGTGTGAGAGAGAGAGAGAGACAGAGAGAGAGAGAGTGAGAAAGAGAGAGACAGTCAAACAGACAGAGAGAGGGAGTGTGTGTGTGTGAGAGGAGAAAGAGAGACAGACAGACAGACAGACAGAGGGAGGGAGAGAGACAGATAGACAAACAGACAGACAGAGAGGGAGAGAGACACACACACAGACAGACAAACAGACAGACAGAGAAAGATAGACAGACAGAGAGTTGATAGGTAACACGTGTTCATAAAGATGGTTCCCAAGCTGAAAAAAAATAATTTTCGGATGTTTTCAAAACAGTTGCTGAAATTTAAATTGATATCTAATTCAATCTTCCTCTGAACACGACGAAAAGCACGGCTGTTGTGGTGGCTGGGGAGAGAGAGAGGAAGGGAGGAAAACAGGGAGGACAGTACTGGTCTCAGTGATGACATGCATGCTAAACACGGATACAAAACACGGATACAAAATACGGATACAAAACACACAAAAGTAAGTAAAATGTTAACAGAAACAAGGTTTATATGCTAGAAAGGAAAGTCTGACGTTTTCAACACAGTTTCTGAAAGTGAAATTGTTTCACTGAAACTGAAATTGTTTCTGTATAACTTCTTTAAAAAGGAAAAGTAACTCTCTCTCTGTCTGTCTGCCTGCCTGCCTGCCTGCCTGCCTGCCTGTTTGTCTGTCTGTCTTCTGCCTGCCTGCCTGTCTGTCTGTACATGTCTGCCGGCTGACCGGCCTCTTGTGTGTGATGTGTGTGTGTGTGTGTGTGTGTGTGGTGGTGGTGGTGGTTGGTGCGTGCGTGCGTGCGTGCGTGCGTGCGTGCGTGCGTGCGTGCGTGCGTGCGTGCTGCGTGTACGCGTGTGCAGGCATGCGTCGGTAAACTGACAGCAGCAGGAAACAAACTTCCTAGAGAACGATGCAACACACTAAAAAAAATCGGTTCACGGAAGGAACGTGCACCCCACTAATCATATTCATCACTGTCATCTTGATTTCTATGTCTGTCTTTCCCTCCTCTGTACCCACCCTCCTGCCCTACCTCCACCCCCTTTAACCCTTTGACTCCCACACCCTGTCCACCAGCTTCCTGCATTGCCAACCATGTTAGCAAAGCAAAAACTTAACCCTTTGATTCCCTCACCCTGTCCACCAGCTTCCAGGAGGAAGCTGGTGGACAGGGAGAGGAATCAAAGGGTTAAGTTTTTGCAGCTGGTGGATAGGGTGCAGGAGTTAAAGGGTTAAGTTATAACCTCCTCCCTGTTTTCGTTCTATGTAATATCTGCAGCTCATGCCAAACTTGCTGTAGATAGATGTATATAAATTATGTAGCGTACAGTCAAGGAACACACACAGACACACTGCCTCATTTGAGAGGGCTGACATTTATCCTACATACCACAACTCCATCTGAAAATATGACAGTCAGCTGGGGGTTTTTGTTTTGTTTTGTTTTTTACAAAAAGAAAAACAAAATAAAAACACTGATGATGATGATGACGATGACGATGACGACGATGATGATGATGATCATCATCATCATCTCATCATCATCATCATCATCGTCGTCGTCGTTGTCGTCATCATCATAACAACATATTTTACAATATACTGATGACTCATAATGAAAACGACAATAACATAATACCATTATTATGACTATTATTGTCATTAGCATTATCATTGTCATTTGGAAGAAGAATAGCAGCAAATACAACAACAAAGTGAAAGGAACAGAAACACACCAATAACAACAAGGGTAATGATGACGACAACAGTTAACAACAGACCTGCCTTCCGTCAAGATCCATAATCGTCACAAATTATGTCATCTGTGATACACTTATTGTTATAAATGACAACATAATCTAAGGAGACGCGCCTGGCGTTGACTACTCCGCCCAATTTATCGCCAGGGGATTTAAAAAAACATACATGAATACAAATTTAAACAAAAACAAGGACACTACAACATATATAAAACCGTGCCCAAATTACCTAAAATTCCTTTCGTATATCTCACTTCCGTAGAGCCAAAAATGCAATTAATCAATACATGTACCAAAACACATGAAACTACGTAAGACTTTATCGAACACATACAGGTGAATGGACCAGCAAACCAGAAAACGACATGAAGAAATGACAAAAAGCAAAGGAGGAAGAAAAAGAAAAGAAGAAAGAAGAAAGAAAGAAAGAAAGAAAGAAAGAAAAATAACATAAAGAGAAATTTCTAGCACAGAATGTCCAGAAGCTGGGGATACTATTAATCTGTCAAAGGCGTAAGATGTGGTGTGTGTGTGTGTGTGTGTGTGTGTGTGTGTGGTGTGTGTGTGGTGCGTGGTGCGCGCGTGCGTGCGTGCGTGCGTGCGTGCTCTCTATGGCCTGAGATTCTATGCATAGTGTGTGTGTGTGGGGGGGGGGGGTAGGAAGAAGACCGGTAAAAACAAAAACAATAAAAACAACAGAATGGCTCCATGTCCTCACCTGCACGCCTAGGAGGACGAGGCAGTGAGTGATAACCTCGGTACGTTGACATGGGACATGGGACACTACTCTGGCATCCACAACACTTCAGTAGATGACAGATAATCCACAACGATAATACACACACACACACACACACAAGGCTCAACAACAACCGATGTCCCTCTCTCCACAAAGTGCCCAGTAGTCCACGTAACTCCCACAATGTGATCACAGAAACATGCAGTGACGTCCTAAAGTTTTCTGTTGCCCCGGGTCACAGACTTGTTGCATAATACTCAGCATTCTCTGCTTTACACACATCTGATCACAAATCCACACACTGAAGGCTAGATAGACTTCAATGTACAGCAGTGTGTCAGGGCAGACTTCAATGTATAGCAATCTGTCAGGGCAGACTTCAATGTATAACAGTGTGTCAGGGCAGACTTCAATGTATAGCAGTGTGTCAAGGTTGTGGTAGGCTTATGTCAAGCTGAGACTTCAATATACAGCAGTTCGTCAAGGTTGTGGTAGGTTTATAAATTATACCAAGCTGTCTGAATTCTCTTGTGTGGTGTGGGTTTCACACCATCATCAACATTTCCATCATCACTCCATAGAATGTCGTTCCTGACTGTGCATAATTCATGGACGGAGAGGGGAAAAACATATTGATTGTCTTTTGTAGTAAGACGTCTAGCCTTTGGACAGCTAACTCTGTGTGTGTGTGTGTGTGTGTGTGTGTGTGTGTGTGTGTGTGTGTGTGTGTGTGTGTGTGTGTGTGTGTGTGTGTGTGTGTGTGTGTGTGTGTGTGTGTGCGTGTGTCTGTGTCTGTGTTCTGTGTGTCTGTGTGGGGTCTTTTGCTGTGTCTGCGTGATGTACTGTGTCGGTCTGTGTGTCTGGTCTGTCTGTTGTGTCTGTGTGTGTCTGTGTGTGTGTGTCTGTGTGTGTCTGTGTCTAAGTGTGTGTGTATGTGTGTCTGTGAGTGAGAGTGAGTGAGTGAGTGAGTGGTGTGTGTGTGTGTGTGTGTGTGTGTGTGTGTGTGTGTGTGTACGGTGTGTGTGTCAGTGTGTCTGTGTCTGTGTGTGTGCCTGTGTGTCAGTGTGTCTGTGTGTGTATGTCTGTGTGTCTGTCAGTGTGTGTCATGTGTGTTGTTTGTGTCGTGTGTGTGTCTGTGTGTGTGTCAGTAGTATGTTGTGTGTGTGTATGTGTGTGTGTGTGTGTGTGTGTGTGTGTGTGTGTGTGTGTGTGTATCTGTGTGTCTGTGACTGTTCTGTGCTGTGATGTGTGTGACCTGCAATATTGTCAAACATTCTGTATACCTACGTGTTGGTGAAATATACAGACATACCCACACAAGCGGAAAGAATTGGCAACAGAACTATAAGCACAGCATGGCTGAGTCAGTCACCCCCCCCCCCCCCGTCTTGCCATGACATTTAATGAAGCGGCAAAAGAAACGAACAGGTTCCTACAGCGGTCTCACGACGGTCAGTGTTTGTCAATAAGCGTACAGACACAACATGGTAAGACAGACAAACTCACAAAACGGGAACACTGGGCTACTTTACGCCCTCTGTACCACCCACACAATGTATTATTATTAGTATTAACATCATCATGTGAAAATTATACGAGAACGCCTCGGAAATTAACTTTTTTGACTCCCGCACCCTATTTACCAACCGCAAAAACTTAACCCTTTGACTTCCCTCACCCTATCCGCCAGCTTCCTGCAAGGATCATGAGTGTTATCTATGACTTTTAGAGTCCATATCCAAGCAGAAGGCAAAAAGTGTCTTTTTAAACAATCAACTTTTTTTTTTTCACTGGAAAAAAAAAAACATCGAAATCAACAACTAAAGAGGTGGTGGCTTTTCGTTTCACAACAAAGTTGAAATACGCTACTTCAGAGAAGTGGGGGTTTTTTTGTTTTTGTTTTCGTTTCAAAATAACCTCGTTCTTAAAGCTTCTTATTCGTTAATCATGTGTGCCAAACGAGGTCCAGACTACCGATTTGTACGCTGGTGAATCGACCAGGTGATCAGTGGAGCGACAAGTTGAAATACGCTACTTAAAGAAGGTTTTTTGTTTGTTTGTTTGTTTTCCATTTCAAAATAACCTCGTTCTTAAAGCTTCTTATTCGTTAATCATGTGTGCCAAATGAGGTCCAGACTACCGATTTGTACGCCGGTAAATCGACCAGGTGATCAGTGGAGCGACAAAGACTCAGGACGGCAGAAGGATTAGTTGGCCTTCTGTCTTGCCAAAACACACTACTGCACAGCACAGAAACAGGCCATGGCGAGGTTGTTCATTTCAAAACAAACCACCTGTTCAAGCTCCTGGTCACGGCACTGATTGTCCCACAGTCCCTTCACCTTATCGATCTGTGTACGACGGTTATCCCATCAAGTGATCAATGAATCGTGTGTGGGGGATACATTAGTGACAGTGCCAGTACACAAATCACACCTTTCCTTTTTCTGACCGTCCGCCACATGAGTCATATGTAGACAGTACGGCAGGAAAGGATTAACAGGATTTTCTTTACTGTAAAAACACTACTAGACACTGGGCAGGACCAGGGACACGTAATGTACATGTATATCACACTGTGCATGTCCTCTAAAAGAAAGTTTCATTTCGCTCTCGCTCTCTTTCTCTTTCTCTCTCTCTCTCTCTTTCTCACACACACACACACACACACACACACACACACACACACACACACACACACACACACACACACACACACACACACACACACACACACACGTAGTTTCGTTCCTCTCCCTCTCTTTCTCTCTTTCTCCCTCTCTCTCTTTCTCTCTTTCTCCCTCTCTCTCATTCACCCATCTCTCCCTCTCTCTCTCTCTCTCTCTCTCTCTCTCTCTCTCTCACACACACACACACACACACACACCACACTCACTGACTCGCGCGCGCGCACACAACACACACACACACACACACACACACACACGTAGTTTCATTCCTCTCTCTTTCTCCCTCTCTCTCTCTTTCTCTCTTTCTCCCTCTCTCCCTCTCTCTCATTCCCCCATCTCTCTCTCTCACTCACTGACTCTCACACAACACAACACACACAACACACACACACACACACAAAACACACACACACACATGCACACACACACATACACACAGACAACAGACACACACACACACACAACACACACACACACACACACAACACACACACACACACACAACACACACACACAACACACACACAACACACACCCCACACACACACACACACACACACACACAGAGCGGCCGTGTCCTACAGGTACATGTTGGTACACACTGGCTGAATGACAAAATTGTGTTAATAGCCAGTACCAGGACTATAGGGATCAGTAGTGTTGGCACATGTTCCACTCTGTTCACATTGTCTACACTCAACCACCTAGAACTCGTATAAATAAATAGGTAAATATTATATACAATAGTCTCTTCTAGAATAAACATACATACATACATACATACATACATACATACATACATACATACATACATATATACATGCATACATACATATATACATGCATACATACATACATACATACATACAAACATACACACATACATACATACATACATACACATACATACATACATACATGTATACATACACACACATACACACATACATACACACATACAAACATACATACATACACATACATACATACATATATACGTACATACACACTCTCACACACACACACACACACACACACACACACACACACACACACACACACACACACACACACACACACACACACACACACACACACCTGTTTTGGCAGTCTTTGTCTGTCCTCCTTACGATACACAGCAGTCTGTTCTTACTGTAACTAGTACACTTTGTCCATATTGAAGTATACAGCAGTCTAGGTTCTTCTTACAGGAGCTAGTCATCTTTGTCCCCAGCCTACACTATCTATAGCAGTCTTTGTTGGTATATCCCTTAGACCCCCTCACCCTATCCACCAGCTTGCCTCATCCTATCCATCAGCTTCCTGCAGAAAGCTGGTGGACAGGGTGAGGGAGTCAAAGGGTTAAGGCTTTGCTCTGCTAGAACAGTTGACAAAGCAGGATGCTGGTGGACAGGGTGATGGAGTCAAAGGGTTCAGGCTTTGCCATGCTAGAACAGTTGTTGACAATGCGGGATGCTGGTGGACAGGGTGAGGGAGTCAAAGGGTTCAGGCCTTGCCCTGCTAGAATAGTTGTTGACAATGCAGGATGCTGGTGGACAGGGTGAGGGAGTCAAAGGGTTCAGGCTTTGCCTGCTAGAATAGCTGTTGACAATGCAGGATGCTGGTGGACAGGGTGAGGGAGTCAAAGGGTTCAGGCTTTGCCCTGCTAGAATAGTTGTTGACAATGCAGGATACTGGTGGACATGGTGAGGGAGTCAAAGGGTTCAGGCCTTGCCCTGCTAGAATAGTTGTTGACAATGCAGGATGCTGGTGGACAGGGTGAGGGAGTCAAAGGGTTCAGGCTTTGCCCTGCTAGAAAAGTTGTTGACAATGCAGAATGCTGGTGGACAGGGTGAGGGAGTCAAAGGGTTCAGGCTTTGCCCTGCTAGAATAGTTGTTGACAATGCAGGATGCTGATGGACAGGGTGAGGGAGTCAAAGGGTTCAGGCTTTGCCCTGCTAGAAAAGTTGTTGACAATGCAGGATGCTGGTGGACAGGGTGAGGGAGTCAAAGGGTTCAGGCTTTGCCCTGCTAGAAAAGTTGTTGACAATGCAGAATGCTGGTGGACAGGGTGAGGGAGTCAAAGGGTTCAGGCCTTGCCCTGCTAGAATAGTTGTTGACAATGCAGGATGCTGGTGGACAGGGTGAGGGAGTCAAACAGTTCAGGCCTTGCCCTGCTAGAATAGTTGTTGACAATGCAGGATGCTGGTGGACAGGGTGAGGGAGTCAAAGGGTTCAGGCTTTGCCATGCTAGAATAGTTGTTGACAATGCAGGATGCTGGTGGACAGGGTGAGGGAGTCAAAGGGTTCAGGCCTTGCCCTGCTAGAATAGTTGTTGACAATGCAGGATGCTGGTGGACAGGGTGAGGGAGTCAAAGGGTTCAGGCTTTGCCCTGCTAGAAAAGTTGTTGACAATGCAGAATGCTGGTGGACAGGGTGAGGGAGTCAAAGGGTTCAGGCCTTGCCCTGCTAGAATAGTTGTTGACAATGCAGGATGCAGGTGGACAGGGTGAGGGAGTCAAACAGTTCAGGCCTTGCCCTGCTAGAATAGTTGTTGACAATGCAGGATGCTGGTGGACAGGGTGAGGGAGTCAAAGGGTTCAGGCTTTGCCATGCTAGAATAGTTGACAATGCAGGATGCTGGTGGACAGGGTGCGGGAATGAGAGGGCCAAACATGTCTTACAGTGATATGCTTTCTCTATACGTCCACTTGTTATTGTGGTTTTTGTCCATGTAGACACATCCTATAGATGTTTTTGTCTATATCCTCACTCGCCTTAGATGCCTTTGTCCAGACCCTCCCTCACTTCCGATAGTTCTTCATCCAGTCCTATACTTTTTATAGTAGTCTTTGTCCATGCATACACTTCTTACAGCGTCTTTGTTCATACATACCTTTCTTATTGTAGTCTTTGTCCATACATACACTTCTTATAGTGTCTTTGTCCATACATACATTTCTTATAGTGTCTTTGTCCATACATACATTTCTTATAGTGTCTTTGTCCATACATACATTTCTTATAGTGTCTTTGTCCATACATACATTTCTTATAGTAGTCTTTGTCCATACATACACTTCTTATAGTGTCTTTGTCCATACATACACTTCTTATAGTAGTCTTTGTCCATACATACATTTCTTATAGTGTCTTTGTCCATACATACATTTCTTATAGTGTCTTTGTCCATACATACACTTCTTATAGTAGTCTTTGTCCATACATACATTTCTTATAGTGTCTTTGTCCATACATACATTTCTTATAGTGTCTTTGTCCATACATACACTTCTTATAGTGTCTGTGTCCATACATACACTTCTTATAGTGTCTTTGTCCATACATATATTTCTTATAGTCTCTTTGTCCATAGATACACTTATAGCGCCTTTGTCCATACATACATTTCTTATAGTGTCTTTGTCCATACATACACTTCTTATAGTGTCTTTGTCTATACATACACTTATAGTGTCTTTGTCCATACATACACTTATAGTGTCTTTGTCCATACATACACTTCTTATATAAGTTATAGTGTCTTTGTCCATACATACTTCTTATAGTGTCTTTGTCCATACATACACTTCTTATAGTGTCTTTGTCCATACATACATTTCTTATAGTGTCTTTGTCCATACATACATTTCTTATAGTGTCTTTGTCTATACATACACTTCTTATAGTGTCTTTGTCCATACATACACTTCTTATAGTGTCTTTGTCTATACATACACTTCTTATAGTGTCTTTGTCTATACATACACTTCTTATAGTAGTCTTTGTCCATACATACACTTCTTATAGTGTCTTTGTCTATACATACATTTCTTATAGTGTCTTTGTCCATACATACACTTATAGTAGTCTTTGTCCATACATACACTTCTTATAGTGTCTTTGTCCATACATACACTTCTTATAGTGTCTTTGTCCATACATACACTTCTTATAGTAGTCTTTGTCCATACACACACTTCTTATAGTAGTCTTTGTCCATACATACACTTCTTATAGTAGTCTTTGTCCATACATACATTTCTTATAGTAGTCTTTGTCCATACATACACTTCTTATAGTGTCTTTGTCCATACATACACTTCTTATAGTGTCTTTGTCCATACATACATTTCTTATAGTAGTCTTTGTCCATACATACATTTCTTATAGTAGTCTTTGTCCATACATACATTTCTTATAGTGTCTTTGTCCATACATACATTTCTTATAGTAGTCTTTGTCCATACATACATTTCTTATAGTGTCTTTGTCCATGCATACATTTCTTATAGTAGTCTTTGTCCATACATACATTTCTTATAGTGTCTTTGTCCATACATACATTTCTTATAGTGTCTGTCCATACATACATTTCTTATAGTGTCTGTCCATACATACATTTCTTATAGTGTCTTTGTCCATACATACATTTCTTATAGTAGTCTTTGTCCATGCATACACTACTTATAGTGTCTGTCCATACATACATTTCTTATAGTAGTCTTTGTCCATACATACACTTCTTATAATGTCTTTGTCCATACATACATTTCTTATAGTGTCTTTGTCCATACATACATTTCTTATAGTAGTCTTTGTCCATGTTTACACTTCTTATAGTGTCTTTGTCCATACATACATTTCTTATAGTGTCTTTGTCCATACATACACTTCTTATAGTGTCTTTGTCCATACATACATTTCTTATAGTAGTCTTTGTCCATGCATACACTTCTTATAGTGTCTTTGTCCATACATACATTTCTTATAGTGTCTTTGTCCATACATACACTTCTTATAGTGTCTTTGTCCATACATACATTTCTTATAGTAGTCTTTGTCCATGCATACACTTCTTATAGTGTCTTTGTCCATACATACATTTCTTATAGTAGTCTTTGTCCATACATACACTTCTTATAGTGTCTTTGTCCATACATACATTTCTTATAGTAGTCTTTGTCCATACATACATTTCTTATAATGTCTTTGTCTATACATACACTTCTTATAGTGTCTTTGTCCATACACACATTTCTTATAGTAGTCTTTGTCCATACATACACTTCTCATAGTAGTCTTTGTCTATACATATGCTTATGGTAATAAAGTCCTGGTTACTGCCCTTTCTTTTTGGAAGTAATGAGAGATAGCGTGAAAGACATTTGTGAGTGGCTCTGAGAGCCAGAGTCAACAAGCAAAAAAAGTTTGCTTTGGAATGGAATGGAGTATTTTCTGTTATATTCAGGGAAGGACTGAAGCAGTCAGTGCCGTTCTTTACGTGTAAGTCAGTGTACTACACTGATTATGGTGTCCATGTGTGCTGTCCATGTGTCTGTTGAGCTGTGCATGCTGACTTAACCCTTTGACTCCCGCACCCTATCTACCAACTACAAAAACTTAACCCTTTGATTCCCTCACCCTATCCTGCAGGAAGCTGGTGGATAGGGTGAGGGAATCAAAGGGTTAAGTTTTTGCTTTGCTAACATGGTTGGCAATGCAGGATGCTGGTGACCGGAGTGCGGGAGTGAAAGGGTTAATGCACGTCTACTGGTTCGTTCACCCCCTTTCTTATATACCAGTTACACATCTGTACATCACTTCATTCACCCACTGACTATAACGTTTCCCTTTCTCTGAGGTAAGGTCATCATTCTTATAGACACATCATGCTACAGTAAAAAAAAAAAAAAATAATAATAAAAAGAAGAAGTACTTACTTAAACACAGTGACTGATGACTGATGACTGACTGACTGACTGACTGATACGACTGACACTGAGTGAGTGAGTGACTGACTGACTGACTGACGAGTGAGTGAGTGAGACTGACTGACTGACTGACGAGAGTGAGTGAGTGAGTGACTGACTGACTGACTGACTGACATCGACTGACTGACTGACTGACAGACATCGACTGACTGACTGACTGACAGACATCGACTGACTGACTGACTGACAGACATCGACTGACTGACTGACAGAATCGACTGACTGTCTGACTGACTGAATGAATGAATGAATAATAACCCGGTGACTGACACTGACCGACTGACTGACTAACACTGACTGACTGAAAACTGACTGACTGACTGACTGACTGACTGACTGACTGAACTGACTGACTGAATGAATGACCAACTGACTAACGCTAACCGACTGACTGACTGACGAAATGACTGATTTAAATCAAGTGTCTGACGAAACGATGAACTAACAAAATGACCAATTCATCAAAATCAACCCAGCAAGTATATGTCTCACAATGACGAACTGACCAGACAGACTGACTGACCGACTAAATCAGAACTGTTTCCACACAAGGCTTAAAAGTCAACAAGGGCAACTATGCACTGTGTCACTTCTCTTCCCCCTTTTTTTACTTTTTCTCTCTCTCTCTCTCCCCTTCTCCCCTTCCTCCCCCTCTCTTTCTCCTCTCTCTCCCTCTTCCCTCTCTTCCTCCCTTCTCTTTCTCCTCATTTTCCCTTACGTTTTACTTGTTTCTCTCTCTCTCTCTCTCTCTCTCTTACTCTCTCCCCCTCTTTCTCTCTCCCTCTCTTTTCTCTCTCTCTCCCCTCTCTTCCTCCTCTCTCTCTTTCTCCCTCTTTCTTTCTCCTCTCTCTCTCTCTCTCTCTTCCTCCCTCTCTTTCTCCTCTCTTTCTCCCCCCCTCTCTCTCTCTCTCTTCCTCTCTCTCTTTCTCCCTCTTTCTTTCTCCTTTCTCCCTCTCTCTCTCTCTCTCTTCCTCTCTCTCTTTCTCCTTTCTTTCTTTTCCCTCTCTCTCTCTCTTTTTCCTCTTTCTTCCCTTTCTTCTCTCCTCTTTCTCTCTCTTCCTCTCCTCTTTCTCCCTCTTTCTTTCTCCTTTCTCCCCTCTCTCTCTCTCTTCCTCTCTCTCTTTCTCCGTCTTTCTTTCTCCTCTCTCTCTCTCTTCCTCTCTCTCTTTCTCCCTCTTTCTTTCTCTCTCTCTCTCTCCCTCTCTCTCTCTTTCTCCCTCTTTCTTTTCTCCTCTCTCTCTCTATCTCCCTCTCTCTCTTTCTTCCCTCTTTCTTTCTTTCTCCCCCTCTCTCTCTCTTCCTCTCTCTCTTTCTCCCTCTTTCTTTCTCCTTTCTCCCCCTCTCTCTCTTTCTCCCTCTTTCTTTCTCCTTCTCCCCCCTCTCTCTCTCTTCCTCTCTCTCTTTCTCCCTCTTTCTTTCTCCTTTCTCCCCCCTCTCTCTCTCTCACTTCCTCTCTCTTTCTCCCTCTTTCTCCTTTCTCCCCCCTCTCTCTCTCTCTCTTCCTCTCTCTTTCTCCCTCTTTCTTTCCTCCTCTCTCTCTCTCTCTCTTCCTCTCTCTCTCAGTCAATCAAAAGAGTGCCCAAATGTAATCTTTTTCCGTCTTTCTTCAGACTACAGCCCCTCCGAGCACCCCTAACTAAGAAGATAAATTCATATGGAGCGGACCTCTGCGTGTATGGCAATAATTTACTTCGCCTTGAAGGCAATCATACTCGGTCTTTGGGGAGCTAAGGAGAAAATTGGGGGGGGGGGGGGGGGAGGGACAGGTGAATGATCTGGAAGATAGAAATAGATAAAATTTAAAAAAAATTAAAAGTCTTGTGATGAAAAGGAAATATGACAAAAAAACAGGAATCCCTACCTTACAAGAAACAGAACCCTATCTTACAAGAAACAGGAACCCCTACCTTACAAGAAACAGGAACCCTTGCCTAACAAGAAACAGGAACCCTATCTTACAAGAAACAGGAACCCTACCTTACAAGACACAGGAACCCCTATTTTACAAGACACAGGAACCCCTACCTTACAAGAAACAGGAACCCCTATCTTACAAGACACAGGAACCCCTACCTTACAAGAAACAGGAACCCTATCTTACATACATGAAACAGGAACCCCTACCTTACAAGAAACAGGAACCCAATCTTACATGAAACAGGAATCCCTACCTTACAAGAAACAGGAACCCTATCTTACATGAAACAGGAACCCCTACCTTACAAGAAACAGGAACCCTATCTTACATGAAACAGGAACCCCTACCTTACAAGAAACAGGAACCCTATCTTACATGAAACAGGAACCCCTATCTTACAAGAAACAGGAACCCCTACCTTACAAGAAACAGGAACCCTACCTTACAAGAAACAGGAACCCTATCTTACAAGAAACAGGAACCCCTGCCTAACAAGAAATTGGAACCCTATCTTACAAGAAACAGGAACCCCTGCCTAACAAGAAACAGGAACCCTATCTTACAAGAAACAGGAACCCCTATCTTACAACAGGAACCCCTATCTTACAAGAAACAGGAATCCCTATCTTACAACAGGAACCCCTATCTTACAAGAAACAGGAACCCCTACCTTACAAGAAACAGGAACCCCTCCCCCACAAGAAACAGAAACCCCTACCTTACAAGAAACAGGAACCTCTGCCGACCTAACAGCAGACTAAACAGCTCCTGTGGTTCCAAAACAGCAGTCATCATCATCATCATCAAGTGCCCTGCCACATGGCGTTGGCGATCATGGCCCTCCACAGCAGTAGACTATCTTCATTTCTGCCATCTTCAGTACCCTCCTGTGGGGTAATCTAATCTCAACCGTGTATTTTCCTATTGTGAACTAAACAATTGAACCGCTTCATGATAATGCACTTCGTCATTTTCAACCCGAAACGAACAGTGAAATCTGCAACTAAATAGGTTCATAATCAGTGGGCCATTCTAAAACTAACTCTCAACGGCGTCCTTAGAAGTCTTCGGCGACCAAAGAATGTGAAATACTACCTAGCAGTTCGTAATTCAAACCCTACTATACGAGTCTCTTTACTTCGTGTGGAGCACACAATACTCATTACTTGTTCAGTTTGCCTCATTACACTCAGTCTCTCAGGTCAAAGTCAAGAGATTATTTAGCTTACTGTCTACAACAGAGAGACAGAGAGACAGAGACAAGAGACAGAGAGACAGACAGAGACTGAGACAGAGAGACAGACAGACTGACAGACAGACTGACAGACACGACAGACAGACAGACAGTCTCAGGTCCTGGCTTAGAGGTTAGAGGTAATTTAGCTTCCTGTCTTTCGAAAACACACATACCACACATGCACGCGCATGTGCGCGCGCGCGCGCACACACACACACACACACACACACAACACACACACACACACACACACACACACATATTCACACAGAGAGAGAGAGAGAGTATTTCAAGTCCTAATATGTGGTCATTTAGCTTCCGTCTACACACACAACACACACACACACACACACACACACACACACACACACAAAACACACACACACAACACACACACACGGCAGCAGAAGCAGAAACAGCGCAAGTGACACAAGTCGACACAAGGAACCCACCCCTCCAGTCAATGGAACATAAAAACACTGACACAATGACTAATCCCTTCCTTAAAATAAAGCGACTGTAAGAACACAAACTTTAAAAAAGAAAAACACCAAACACAGTCACTGTTTAGAACTTCACGGATCAATTCTGTAGCATCAGCACTCCAAAAATCGACGCATGAACTTTACGCGACACAGACGAATTCTGCAGAATCAATAGAATACTAAACACAGACCAGGTCACACACACACAAGTCACCTCGCAGGAAAACAAGAATTGAAAACCAGCGACAAAGTTTTTCAGAGCGTCTAAGTGAAGGCAACGAACGGGCCAGTGGACACACACATACACACACACACAGAGGCACCGTCAACAGTTAAACTAGTCACAGACGATTGCTGACCACAATGGGCAGGGTCAAGTCAGCGCTAACCTCCACACAAATGGCCACATCATACAAGATTTGACACGCCTGAACGAAGACACGATTAGACACGCTTTCGTGAAGTAATACTTTAATTGCCGATCATAACCACTTCTAGTCTACTACAGGAACAACACACATGACACAAACACACACTATTGTGACTGTTTACACACGTACTAACAACAATACTTGGTACTACAGGGGCAGGTACGACTTGTCCAATAAAACCCTGAGGTGGCAAAGATGTCAACTTCTCGCAGGCCCAGCATAGAGAGAGGAATGCCTATCATCTCTCCTTCATTACTTTACCTTCCTCAACCCTAAACAAGGTCAAGTATTATTCATAACTACAGAGTGCAACACACGCACACACACACACACACACTCTCTCTCTCTCTTTCTCTCTCTCTCTCTCTCTCACACACACACACACACACACACACATACACACACACACACACACACACACATACACACAAAAGAGTCCTTTCTTAGTCAGAGTAGAACCAAACAAGAACAGATCCTGAGTCACACAGTACGGCAGTACCTGTGCTCCAAGTAAACCAGGTAGGCCTAACTGTAATTATTCTACAAGTAAACAACCAGAACGCATGACTCATACTTCGGTGATCTACACAATCAACACAACATCAGTTTTAAACTAGGACGACAAGAAGTAATCACAGCTGACACTTTAACTCTGCAATCTCGCTTAGATCACTTGATTCAGTTTCATTTTTTCTCCAGACGACGTCTCAGCGCTCAGAACGAATTCCATATGCACTAACGTCACATGCGCCATGTGTATGGTGATCATGGTACAAGCCTTAAGCCTGCACATAAACCCATGAGCTGGCCAGGTCCTGAGTCATCAACTTTTCGATGCCCGTAAATCATCTGAGTTGATTCAAGATATCTTGAGATTTTGAGTTGATTCAAGATATATTGAGATCCATTTAACGAATGAAGTCATCCTTCTCTACTGTCCGTTTGCATCATTGACAAAAACTATTTGGCAAACACAAAACAAAACAAAACTTAAACAAAAACAAACAAACAACATACACACGAAAGAAAAAGTATGCCTTAGTCGTTGTCGTCGTCGTTGTTGTTGAGTTACTCTTGTTGCTGCTGCTGCTGTTGTGTCGTTTTATTTTAAAGCGAAATTAATCTATTTTGGAGTGATCCTGGTTCTATATTTTCCCCGAATACGTAGAAAGGCAACACACACACACACTTGTACAAGAGACAGCTCAACATCTAGCAAAACTATTCACAGGCGGTAGTTTCATTCACAGGCGGTATGTTCATTCACAAGCACAGACAGAAGCAATGTCTGCCAGTGGTTTTCCAATCACAGCGTTGTACAGGGCACAGACACAAGTGACAGACTGGGACACTTATCACTGCCACTGCTGGGTCGCCGTCACTGCTTTACTGCCAGGGGTAAGGAACATCTTACCTACAGAAAAGCTGGGGGGGGGGGGGGGTAGTGCGACAGGTGAGGGGTGGTGGCAGGTAGTATAAAGGGTAGAAACCCACCTCACATCCCAGGTATATGTAAAGGAAGCGGAAAGGGAGAGAGACGAGTGGCGGTGGTGGGTAGTGTAAGTACCCCATATCTTAAGCACATACTAGGTTGGGGTAGGGGAGAAGGTGACAGTCGGGTAGTAGTGGTGGTTGGTAGTCATATGGGGGTAGGATTCCACCCGGCATCTGCAAGTAGATATACAATGGCGGAGGAAGTCGGGTATCGGGGGACCCGATATGTAGCACTAAGACTGTCAGTCACATGCCTGTCAGCAGGACAGATTTACCTGTAGTCTTGCTGTTCACACTGTGATGATTAGTGAACGCTTGGGGCTGCACTATTTACATGTAGTCATACACTACTGTCATTCAGAACCCACATATACATGTTCTGATCTTCTGTTAAACATACAGACATCACACAGACAGACAAATAGACAGACAGACAGACAGATAGAGAGAGAGAGAGGAGAAGAGAGAGAGAGGAGGGAGAAAACGATAGACAGACAGGCAGGCAGACAGACAGATAGGTAGACAGACAGACAGACAGACAGATAGATAGATAGATAGATAGATAGATAGATAGGTAGATAGATAGGTAGATAGGCAGGCAGGCAGGCAGGCAGGCAGGCAGGCAGGCAGATAGGCAGGCAGACAGGCAGATAGGCAGGCAGGCAGGCAGACAGACAGACAGACAGGTCGACAGATAGATAGATAGATAGATAGATAGATAGATAGATAGACAGGCAGGCAGATAGATAGGCAGGCATACAGGCAGACAGACATAGAAAGATAGACAGATAGACAGACAGACAGAGAGTGCAGACAGACAGACAGACATAGATTCCACGGGGCTTTAAAGATATTCTTCCAAGCATAACGGAGATAAGTATGAACTCTGCCAATAAAGCAATAAAGAAACGCCAACACCCCTCCCCCTCTCTCTCTCTCTCTCTCACACACACACACCACACACAACACACACACAACACACACACACACACACACACACACACACACACACACACACACACACACACACACACACACACGGAGTCCACGTAGGTTTGTATTTTTTATATCCTCTCAAGCATAACGGAGGTAAGTACGAAACTCTTCTCTGCCAACGAAACATTACCCCTCCCCCCCCCCTCTCTCTCCTGTCTCTCTCTTTCTTTCTTTCTTTCTGTCTCTGTCTGTCTGTCTGTCTCTCTCTCTCTCTCTCCACACACACAGAGGCAAGCCACTCCACACACACCACACCACCACACACACAACACACCACACACACCCACAACACAGCAGGCATGCAAGCAGTCCCACACCACACACACACACACCACACACACATCACCACAACACACACCACACACACACACACCACACACACACCCACACACACACACACACACCACAACACACGAAACACATCGCAGGCATGCAAGCAAACACGCACACACACATACACACACACACACCACACCACAACCACACACACACACACACACACACACACACACACACACACACACACACACACACACACACACACACACACACACACACACTCCATAACACATCGCAGGCATGCCAGCGCGCGCACACACACACATACACACACACCACAACACACACACACACCACACCACACACACACACCCACACACACACACACACACACACACAACACACACACACACACACACACACACACACACACACACACACAAAACGAACAAACAAACAAACAACACCCAACGCACCGCCCCGCACCGCGGTGCCACGCCACACCACACACACACACACACACACACACACACACACACACACACACACACACACACACACACACACACACACACACACACACACACACACACACACAAGCAACCGATGCCTGGTTGACCATTTTCCAGTCCCTAACAAGCGGAGAGACTGGAGTCGACACGAGTCAACGAGTAATCCCACTTGTTTCAACATGACGGGTTCTGCAGGTCTTTACTGGCACTGTTTACAGACACAAGCCTCACACTCTGTACGTGATCACATACGCGGAAAATGCACAATACTTGGTGGCGCCTTACTATGGCGACGTGCTCTCCCTGTCAAGAGCAGCTCGCATTTCATGCAGAAAAACTGTGGCTGTGATTAATTAAAAATTCAAGACAATGAAACAGAACACAATACAGTACAGTGAAATACAATTCCATGGATATAGCCTGATAGAATACAATACTATACGAGTAAGTACAAGACAATACTATCATCATCATCATCATCAGGTGCCTTGCCGCATAGCTTGGCGATTATGGACTTCCATCTGTCTCTATCTCTTGTTGCCTCAAGCATCTCTTCCACCCTCCCTGTCCCCAGCCACTCTGCAAGTCCGTCTAGTATCTTCTCCCTGGGTGCTTTCCCTCCCTCCAGCTTTCCCGTTGTGACCAGGTGCTCCAATTCCCCCTTCCTCATAAAATGGCCTATAAATGTTGCGCGTCTTTTCCTAATCTTCCTTATAAATGATCTACTTGTGTCTGCCTCCATCAAGACTGTCTCGTTTGTTTTCTTTGCTGTCCATGGAATTCTCAACATTCTTCTTAGAAACCACATCTCGGCTGCCTCAATCTTGTTCTGGGTTTGCTTGTTGACTGCCCACGCCTCGCAACCGTACAACATTATATATACATATTATCAAACGATGCAATAAAATGTACACCAAATACAAATTCAACTGGATTGTAAACAGCGAGGAAAATCACCATGCGGTATCATCAACAAACTACACAACAATATCCAATAAGATACAGTGATGATATAACACAACCGAAACAAAGCGTATACACAACTGTGAGTGTGGCAGAGCTCTTTTGAATAACTCTCACGGTTGCAGTTCTGGTCAAGCTGTACCTGAACTGAACTATCTATCGACTGCCCTGGAGGAAAGTATGTCAAAAAGACACTTGTGACCTATTACATAAGTTACACAGCTAGACTTTCAGTGGTAAAGACACTTGTGACCTATTACATAAGTTACACAGCTAGACTTTTCAGTGGTAAAGACACTTGTGACCTATTACATAAGTTACACAGCTAGACTTTTCAGTGGTAAAGACACTTGTGACCTATTACATAAGTTACACAGCTAGACTTTTCAGTGGTAAAGACACTTGTGACCTATTACATAAGTTAACAGCTAGACTTTTCAGTGGTAAAGACATTTGTGACCTATTACATAATTACACAGCTAGACTTTTCAGTGGTAAAGACACTTGTGACCTATTTCATAAGTTACACAGCTAGACTT
>JAPXFY010000023.1:15131185-15143685 GCA_030674185.1 Monoplex corrugatus | reverse complement strand
ACCTCCCTCCCCTCTCTCTCTCTCTCTATCTATCTCTGTCTCTCTCTCTCTCCCTCTCTCTCTCCCCTCTCTCTCTCCCCTTTCCCTCTCTCTCTCCCTCTCTCTCTCTTCCTCTCTCCTCTCTCTCTCCTCTCTTTCTTCCTCTCCTCCCTCTCTCTCTTTCTCTCTCTCTCTCTCCCTCTGTCTCTCCCCCTCTCTCTCTCTCTCTCCTCCTCTCTCTCTCTCTCCCTGTCTCTCCCTCTGTCTCTCCCCCTCTCTCCCTCTCTCTCCCTCTCTCTCCCTCTCTCTCTCCCTCTCTCTCTCCCTCTCTCTCCCTCCTCTCTCTCCCTCTGTCTCTCCCCTCTCTCTCCCCCTCTCTCTCCCTCTCTCTCTCCCCCTCTCCCTCTCTCTCTCTCTCTCTCTCTCTCTCTCTCTCTCTCTCCTCTCTCTCCTATCCCCCTTGCTACTATATGTCGTGAACAATGTCTCCTGCTATCGTTACAGTCTCGTCCCTAATTGTATCATTATCAGTATCGTTATAAATATCATTATCAACATCAGTCTCATTTTTTTCATCTTGGGTACATAAAGTGTCCGAAACATTTCCATGTTTTACGAGGCTGGCCGTTTCCCTATTCTGCTTTTCGGATGCCAACATTTCCACCTACGTAATTCGAACTTCTTCCCATTGGTAATAAGATGATCGTATACCATTCTAACTAGTTTTCCTTCCTCTTTTGGTTTCTTTAAGCGGACAGTCATTTCCTCCTTACGTCACACGTGCATGAAAAATCTTCCACCAGGAAAACATTACTGTCCTTTAAGTTATATTTCTGTTTGCAGATGGTTATCTTTTCCTTGTAAAACGTGCACTTTGCCACCACAGGAACTGGCTTTACCATTAATACGGTGATACCAAAGAAATAAGTGGGAAGCAGGGAGAATTTTTATAATATTAATCAAAGGACATAACTCTTGAGATTTATCTCCCATGTTGTAGGGAACTTCTCAAATCTAACACAGTTTGTGCTACCCATTCAGCTAGCATAGAAGTAGATACAAAGTACAAAAACAGTAAGCTGAGAACACTCCTCAAAAAAGGAGCGCCCAAGCCCACCTTTATACTCTGCAACTACCCTATACACAACTATGAGAGGAGAGAAATACATACAATATATTGGTCATGTTCAAGATTGACATAGTCTTTTATTCTTCAACTGACCAATAGACAAGACAGAACATATACAAGGTTGCTTCCAAGGCATACAGGTAATACCAAAGAAATAAGATGATAATACGATGTATTCTATCAAAAGACAGGTCAGTTGCCATTTCTAACTTGTCAGTACATGCATGATCTTTGAATAATCCCTCACACTCCTCCACGGTTTCACCGTCTCTCCTTGCCGGTCCATACAGAATCCAATTGTTTCTTTTAGATCTACATTCAATACCATCTGCCTTTTGTTCAGTTTTGACCGGTCTGGTCAACAGACTACTACTTTCTATTCTCAGTTCTTCGTTTTCTTTTCGCAGATCCGACACCAACACCTGCATCTTTAGATCGTCACCTCCCTTTCGCACGACAGTTTGTGCATCACGAATCTCTTTAACCCTTCGACTCCCGCATCCTATCCACCAACTGCAAAAACTCAACCCTTTGATTCCCTTTCTACAGGAAGCTGGTGGATAGAGTGAGGGAGTCAAAGGGTTAAGTTTTTGCTTTGCTAGCATGGTTGACAATGCAGGATGCTAGTGGACAGGGTTCGAGAGTCAAAAGGTTAATAGTATGCTTTTATATATAAGTACATATGCATAGTATGGAACTTCTCGTCCAGGTTCTTATACTGATCACTAAGGCACGACGCTACCTTCATTACGTCACAAAGAGTTGGTTTGTCTCCGTCTCCAGCACTCTTAATCCTTTGATTCCCTTAACCCTATCCATCAACAGCAAAAACTTAATCCTTTGATTCCCTTAACCCTATCCATCAACAGCAAAAACTTAATCCTTTGATTCCCTTAACCCTATCCATCAACAGCAAAAACTTAATCCTTTGATTCCCTTAACCCTATCCATCAACAGCAAAAACTTAATCCTTTGATTCCCTTAACCCTATCCATCAACAGCAAAAACTTAATCCTTTGATTCCCTCACCCTATCCATCAACAGCAAAAACTTAACCCTTTGACTCCCACACCATATCTATCCACAGCAAAAACTTAACCCTTTGACTCCCACACCCTATCCATCAACATCAAAAACTTAACCCTTTGACTCCCATACCCCCATACCCTATCCATCAACAGCAAAAACTTAACCCTTTGATTCCCTCACCCTATCAACCAGCTTCCCTCACCCTATCCACCAGCCTCCTGTTGGAAGCTGGTGGATAGGGTAAGGGAATCAAAGGGTTAAAATTTTGCTTTGTTAGCATGGTTGACAATGCAGGATGCTAGTGAACAGGGTGCGGGAGTCAAAGGGTTAACATCACCGGAATGTCCAGCCCCTGGGGAACTAGCACTGCCGCTCGTCAGCCGGGTTTGTCGTAGTTCACTCCTGCTGGTAAGGCCACTGGTCCATCTCCACGTCTCCACATCGTTGTAAAAGGACGCCGAAACAGGTCACGGAGGGGATCAACCCTACCATTACACCGTCTTGCCGGGCAGAAGTTTTTCGTGTATCCTGATACACGGCGACCTTTTTTCCTTGGCCCATTCCATCAAAATCTAGCGACTACGAACATAAATCATCGGCATACCGGCCTATAATTCAGTGCCACCGTTGGCATTATGGTTCATGCTGGTGTTGATCCACACGCCATTTTGTTTCCTGAAATGTCTTGTCAACTACAGCACACCTTTCTCTGCGTTCGCCAGCTAGCGCCATTACAGTTCACCATCACCCCCTCACTTTGACACACAGAGAGAGTGAGAGAGTGAGAGAGAGAGAGACAGACAGACAGACAGACAGACAGAGAGAGAGACAGAGACAGACAGACAGACATAGATACACAGGAGACAGACAGACATAGATGCACAGGAGACAGACAAACACACAGAGACACACAGACAGACAGACAGAGAGACACAGAGAGAGACAGAGACAGACAGATAGACATAGATACACAGAGACAGACTGAGAGACAGACTGAGAGAGACACAGAGAGAGACAGACAGAGTGGAGACAGAGACCGAGAGAGAAAGAGAGAGAAAGAGAGAGAGAGAGAGACAGAGACAGACAGACAGGTGGATGACTCACCTTGTTCCGAGTGACGGGAGGAAGGAAAGAGAGATCGACATTTCTGTACCAGTTTTTCACGTATGGACCCCATGACCAACTGTCACACACACCCACGTCACACCAACACCAACACTGACCCTGACACTGATCACCCAAACCAACAACACTTCAATGATCCCAAGACAAAAAAAAGACCAGGTTCTGGGTCTTCACAGCACCAACAGTTCATGAGACACTAAAGTACCTAAACACAAAGCAGCCAACCCAAGAGCACGTCCCGCATCTGTAAAGAATTTCAGGGAGAAGGGGAGGGGGGGGGAGTTACATACGTGACAGCCGAGCGGTCCAAGAACAACTAGCACTTTACCAGATGGCAGACCAACAACACACCATTCCAAAAAATTACGACTAGTCCGTTAGTGACGTAACACAAGCTTCTGTCTCTCTCCATCCAGCGGCCAGAAAGAAATGATTACTGGGGATACCCACTGCATAACCCACGGCATGTCTAGTGTAACATGTATGGAATCACCCGCTCACCTCAAAGATTTTCTGTATAAATAAACTCTGACGATTCCATGAACAAACTGGGAAGGGGAGGGGGAAGGAGGGAAGAGGAGGACTAAAATCCGGTTCTGAGAATGATCAGTTTGAGAGGGATGATGGTGAAGTTGTAACGAAGTTAAAACCTAGGTATGGGTTAGAGTTGCATTTCCATTTCTATGAAGAAGTCACCGTGGAAAGCTTGAGACAGGTCAGTGACGTTATGACCAGCTTGAGACAGGTCAATGACATTATGAACAGCTTGAGACAGGTCAGTGACGTTATGAACAGCTTGAGACAGGTCAATGACGTTATGAGCAACTTTAGACAGGTCAATGACGTTATGAGCAACTTCAGACAGGTCAATGACGTTATGAGCAACTTCAGACAGGTCAAAGACGTCATGAGCAACTTCAGACAGGTCAATGACATTATGAGCAACTTCAGACAGGTCAATGACGTCATGAGCAACTTCAGACAGGTCAATGACATTATGAGCAACTTCAACAGGTCAATGACGTTATGAGCAACTTGAGACAGGTCAATGACGTTATGAGCAGCTTGAGACAGGTCAATGACGATATAGCAGCTTGGGACAGGTCAATGACGTTATGAGCAGCTTGAGACAGGTCAATGACGTTATGAGCAGCTTGAGACTTGTCAATGACGTTATGAGCAACTTGAGACAGGTCAATGACGTTATGAGCAGCTTGAGACAGGTCAATGACGATATAGCAGCTTGGGACAGGTCAATGACGTTATGAGCAGCTTGAGACAGGTCAATGACGTTATGAGCAGCTTGAGACAGGTCAATGACGTTATAGCAGCTTGAGACAGGTCAATGACGTTATGAGCAGCAATATTCTGGTGTGAAAAAGACTTCGTTGTTTCTGCTGAAAGTTTTCAATAATAGTAATAACATTCGGCAAAATCAAACACATACTCAACTTTCCAAACCGACTCGGATTTCTGGCAAGTTTTGAACTAAGACAACAGCAAAGAGCCAACATGGCAGAGTATATTCCTTTTCTCAGGACGGAGCAGCAGGGAAGTTTCAGTCTTTATCTCCTAATTCTTGAATCTGGCGTTTGTTTGTTTGTGATCTTATGCTTGACAAAGCTCAGTTGGCCGAAAATTTGCGCCTGTCTTGTTTTGTTGTATTAGATACGCGTTCTTATTCTTTATTCGTGTTTTTGCTGGTTCCTGAACGCGGGCAGTCATACTTGTTTTAGACGTTATGTTTCTTACAATGCTTGTTCGGATTGAACCGTTCCTTGTACGGGGTATAAAGTTAAGTCTTACAACCCACTGAAATAGGCAGTGATGGTACACTTTAGGTCTCTTTCGCTTCCCAGTGACATATTTACTGAGAAAACAGGGCAGCTTTGGCCTCTCTCGCGAAATTTACGTCTCTGTCCGTCACGAGAAGCCTCAACTGCACCATCTTCACTGAAAGCGACCTCCATGAGTCCACCAGAGAAGCTCCTTACTGAAATCATGCTAACGACAATATCCTACACGAATATGATAATGAATCGTTGGGGAAAAAAAAAAAAAAACGGCGCGTATTCTGGGCTCAAATTATCATCAGTTTGAGTTTTTATTTAACGTAGCTTTAATTTAATCAGCTTAACCATCCCTTTCCCCACCCCTCTCACCCTCCCCTTTCCACTGTGACACATCTTCATCATCTTGGTTCCCACCCACCATTCCTCTCCCCCTCTTTACCCCCGTTCCGTCGAGATACATACACCCGGAAAGCACCGATCAACATCACAAGACAGACAACCAGGTCTGTCGGAAAGCTGCTATCAGATATAAAGCAATGCTGCTGTCTTTCCTTGTTCCTCTTCCTCTTCTTCTTTTTCCTACTTTCTCTTCCTCCTCCTCCACCTCCTCCTATTCCTTTCTTTTTCCTGTCTGTCTCCGTCAATTCTGGCAGTTTGTGTTCGTACAATTCTCTGATTCCGCTTTCTCACAACAACGGTGTCACTTCAGATAGCAAAGAAACCTAGAAAATGAATGACCGAAGGAATAATAAATGAACCAATAACAGTAAATGAAAATAAATTAGGCAGCACCAAAATAAACGTCAACTAAAAACAAACAAAAAATAAAAACTCGGGTTTCCCAGCAAGTCTCCCAAAAGGATGGCTCAGCACAGGGCCACAGGTTTTGCTTTCACACACAACATCTCCTGAAGATGTCAGGATAAAAAGTGAAACACATACATAACGGGTAGGAGGCTGGGGAAATTTGGGGGGGGGGGGGGCTGAGGGGGGGGGGAGGGGGTAAGCAGCTGGTGAGATGTGTGTGTGTGTGTGTGTGTGTGTGTGTGTGTGTGTGTGTGTGTGTGTTGCATGAAGAAGGGGAAGATGTTGGGAGAGCCGAGGTCATAAATAGCACACAAGGTGCAACACGCTATATTCCAGGTGAGGTAAGGTAAGATTCCAGAGAGAGCGGGTGGGGGGGGGGGGAGACAGACAGAGACAGAGAGAGGGGGGAGCAGACATACAGAGATAGACAAAGACAGAGAGACAGACAGACAGACAGAGAGAGGGGGAGCAGACATACAGAGATAGAGAGACAAACAGACAGAGACAGAGAGAGGGGGAGCAGACACAACAGAGACAGAGAGAGGGGGAGCAGACAGAGACAGACAGAAAAGGGGGAGCAGACAGAGGCAGACACACACAGACAGACAGACAGAGAGACAGAGACAGAGAGACGGGAGAGCAGACAGAGAGACAGAGACAGAGAGACAGGAGAGCAGACACAGAGAGAGACAGAGACAGAGACAGACAGAGTCAGAGAGACGGGAGAGCAGACACAGAGAGACAAAGACAGAGAGAAACAGACAGAGAGACAGAGAGAAAAAGACAGAGACAGAGACAGGGGGAACAGACAAGAGGCAGAGGGTTGTTAACAGAGAAAAACAGGCAGAGACATGCAGACGGAGACAAATAGAGAATGAAAGAGAAGAGTGGGGGGGGGGGAGAGGGATAGAGAGAAAGAGGGAGGCAGAAAGAGAGTTTGCAGTGTGTTCAAGAGGGACTCATCATGCTCAAACAGTCCCATATAAGCTTCACCCAAGTCTGCCAACAGATATCAGACAGACTCCAAAGCCTGCGAAAAATCCTATGAGGCCATAAGGTCTTGAAATGGGGACGGTGGGAGAGAGGAGCGTATCAATCATCATTAAGCTGACACACCAGAATGAGGGAAACATGAAGATGGGCTGCCAACAGGCCAGTTTTTAATATTGCGGGCTGGGATTGAACTCGAGATAACCGAACATTGAGTCAACAACTGTGTTAAATGAACATCCAGTCCGCATGAAAAACCATGATCTGCCTGAAGGTTGAACCCTCAACCCATGTATAATGAGCATAGTGCTCTAAGAGATGAGCTAATCGTAAAGAGAGAGAGACGGAGAGGGAAACGGAGAGGGAGACAGACAGACATACATTCAGACAGAAACAGACAGACATTGAGAGAGAAACAGAGACAGAGAAAGAGAGACAATGACTGACAGAGAGAGACAGACAGACATACAGACAGAAACAGACAGACATAGACAGACAGACAGAGACAGAGAGAAAGAGAGACAGACTGACAGAGAGAGACAGAGAGATGGACAGAGCCATACACTTGCTCAGAAAGACACAGACACAGAGAGAGGATGATAGAGAAGATCAGATGCAGAAACAGAGAAAAATAGAAAGGGGCTGACAGAAACAGACAGAAAGCACATACACGCAGACAGACAGACAGGTACTGGGGTTTAGAGAGGCTGACGGAAAAGGACAGAGGTAGTGGTATACAGACAGACAGACAGGTAGAGAGGCTGACGAAGAGGGACAGAGGTAGAGACAGACAGACAGGTAGAGAGACAGGTAGAAAGGCTAACGGAAAAGGACAGAGGTAGAGACAGACAGACATACATACATACAGACAGACAGACAAGTAGAGAGGCTGACGAAAAGAGACAGAGGTGGAGACAAACAGACAGACAGGTAGAGAGGCTGACGAAGGAGACAGAGATAGAGACAGACAGGTAGAGAGGCTGACGAAGAGGGACAGAGGTAGAGAAGAGAGACAGACAGGTAGAGAGCAGACAGACAGACAGGTACTGAGGTAGAGAGGCTGACGGAAAAGGACAGAGGTAGTGGTATACAGACAGACAGACAGGTAGAGAGGCTGACGAAGAGGGACAGAGGTAGAGACAGACAGACAGGTAGAGAGACAGGTAGAAAGGCTAACGGAAAAGGACAGAGGTAGAGACAGACAGACATACATACATACAGACAGACAGACAAGTAGAGAGGCTGACGAAAAGAGACAGAGGTGAGAAAAGACAGAGAAGTGACAGGCAGAGCTGACGAGAGAGACAGAGTATAGAGACAGCGTAGAGAGGCTGACGAAGAGGGACAGAGGTAGAGACAGAGAACAGACAGGTAGAGAGGCTGACGGAAAAGACAGAGATAGTGACAGGCAGACAGACAGACAGACAGGTAGAGAGGCTGACGAAGAGAGACAGAGGTAAAGACAGACAGACAGACAGACAGACAGGTAGAGAGGCTGACGAAGAGAGACAGAGGTAGACAGACAGACAGACAGAAGACAGACACACAGACAGGTAGAGAGGCTGACGAAGAGAGACAGACAGGTCGAGAGGCTGACGAAAAGAGACAGAGGTAGAGACAGACGGACAGACAGGTAGAGAGGCTGACGGAAAAGACAGAGATAGTGACAGACAGACAGACAGGTAGAGAGGCTGACGGAAAAGACAGAGATAGTGACAGACAGACAGGTAGAGAGGCTGACGGAAAAGACAGAGATAGTGACAGACAGACAGACAGGTAGAGAGGCTGACGGAAAAGACAGATAGTGACAGACAGACAGACAGGTAGAGAGGCTGACGGAAAAGAAAGAGGTAGTGACAGACAGACAGACAGACAGGTAGAGAGGCTGACAAAGGACACGGGCAGAGACATGAAGAGAGACTGAGACAGACCAAAAGAGAGAGACAGAGGCAAACAGGCAAAAAGCACACACACACATACATGTACACACACACGGGGGGAAGCAAGACGAGGAAGATGCCATCAAAACACGCGCACATATAAATGTGTGTATGTGTGAGAGTATGCGCGTGCGTTTGCATATACCCGTGCATGTGTGTGTGGTGTGTGTGTATGTGTATGTTCGTTCGTTCGTTCTTTAATTTAACGTCTTTTCACTAGAAGTGATGTGTATGTGTATGTGTGTGTATGTGTGTGTGTGTGTGTGTGTGTGTGTGTGTGTGTGTGTGTGTGTGTGTGTGTGTGTGTGTGTGTGTGTGTGTGTGTGTGTGTGTGTGTGTGTGTGTGTGTGTGTGTGTGCAAGAGAGAGACAGACAGGCAGAGGCAGACAAGAGACAGACAGACTGAAGGACAGACAGACAGGACAGACAGAGACAGAGGCAGACAGAGACAGACAGACAGAAGGACAGACAGAGGCAGACAGACAGAGAGACAGAGAGACACAGAGACAGAGACACAGACACAGACACAGACAGAGACACAGACACAGACACAGACACAGACACAGACACAGACACAGACAGAGCAGGAGGGGAAGGGAGATAAAACGTTGACAAGCCGTGAATAAGTGTTTTACACGGTTGAACTGTTTTTTTCGGTGCTGGAGAATGGTTTGGGGGCGTTACGGTAAGAAAGGGGTGGCACTCACCCTGTACAAACTGAACACTCGGTTGATGGGGTGGGGTGGCAGTGAACAGGACCATCATGTACACAAGTGTGTAAGGTACTATACGCAGACGTTCATTGGAATCTTCTCTCCAGGTTGTTTTTTTTTCTTTTTTATCAGGTTTTCTTTTCTTTTTCTGTTCTTTTTTTTTCAGGTGTTCTGTTCTTTTTTTCCAGGGTGTTCTGTTCTTTTTTTTTCAGGGTGTTTCTTTTCTTTTTTTTCAGGGTGTTTCTTTTCTTTTTTTTTCCAGGTGTTCTTTTCTTTTTTTTCAGGGTGTTTCTGTTCTTTTCTTTTTCAGGGTGTTTCTGTTCTTTTTTTTTCCAGGGTTTTTTTTTTTTTTTTCGGGGTGTTTTTTCTTTTTTTCAGGGTGTTTTTTTTTTTCCAGGGTGTTTCTTTTATCTTTTTCAGGGTTTTTTTTTTCCAGGGTGTTTCTTTTTTTTCAGGGTTTTTTTTTCCAGGGTGTTTCTTTTTTTTTCAGGGTGTTTCTTTTTTCCAGGGTGTTTCTTTTCTTTTTTTTCCAGGGTGTTTCTTTTCTTTTTTTCAGGGTGTTTCTTTCTTTTTTTCAGGGTGTTTCTTTTCTTTTTCTCTTTTTTTCAGGGTGTTTCTTTTCCTTTTTTTTCAGGGTGTTTCTTTTCTTTTTTTCAGGGTGTTTCTTTTTTCAGGGCGTTTCTTTTCTTTTTTCAGGGTGTTTCTTTTCTTTTTTCAGGGTGTTTCTTTCTTTTTTCAGGGTGTTTTCTTTTCAGGGTGTTTCTTTTTTTTTTCAGGTGTTTCTTTTGTTTCTTTTCTTTTTTTTTCAGGGTGTTTCTTTCTTTTTTTTCAGGGTGTTTCTTTTCTTTTTCTTTCTTTTTTTTCAGGGTGTTTTTTTTTCAGGCGTTTCTTTCTTTTTCAGGGTGTTTCTTTTCAGGGTGTTTCTTTTTTTTCCCTTTTAATCACAAAGCGATGCCAGCAACTTGCGTGAAACATCGGTTACGGCTACGAAAGGACCCTGTACTGGTAAAACTGTACAAGGAATCCTACTACTGCTGCTTCTGGTAAAGACTTATATACTATCTTATTTTTTACCACTACTACTCAAGTGAAGCAATCATCCTCTCTGTGAAATGGGACTATGAGTTGGACATACAGTGTCATCTAATCTGACTTCCAGCGTTCAAGCAAATGCGAACCAGAAAAAGCAAAAATATAGAACTAGAACGTGTATTTAACCCTTTGACTCCCGCACCCTATCCACCAACTACAAAAAATTAACCCTTTGATTCTCTCACCCTGTCCACCAGTTTCCTGCAGGAAGGTAGTGGATAGGGTGAGGGTATCAAAGGGTTATGCTTTTGCTTTGCTAACATGTTTGACAATGCAGGATGCTGGTAGACAGGGTGTAGGAGGCAAAGGGTTAATATAACAAGACATGACACGACAATTCTTGTTTTGTTACATGAAATCTGCATTCTAAATCTTCTTTTTTTTTTTGGTTTTTTTGTTGTTTTTGTTTCCTTTTTTGGTTTTGGTTTTTTTCAGGATGTCATCTGTTGTTCCTACAGACGAAAACAGCACATACAGTCTTGGCATCACTGATAGGGAAACAAACCAACACAAGCAAGGTCAAGGTTTCGGGGGGGGGGGGCGGGGGCGGGGCGGGGGAGGAAGTGGGGGCCTTCGCACGATTGAACTGGATCTTTGCTTTTGAGAAACTGTAAAAACTGATAGTATCATTATGTCTTCACTGGCATACAGTCAGTCACATGTACTGATGTAATACCGGTCCAGTGGCAACAACAACATAACAATAGTAGTTATACCAGTAGTAACAGCAGCAGTAAGTACAACAATAACAAAACAATAGTAGTTATACTAGTAGTAACAGCAGCAGTAAGTACAACAATAACAAACAATAGTAGTTATACTAGTAGTAACAGCAGCAGTAAGTACAACAATAACATAACAATAGTAGTTATACTAGTAGTAACAGCAGCAGTAAGTACAACAATAATAAAACAACAGTAGTTATACTAGTAGTAACAGCAGCAGTAAGTACAACAACAACATAACAATAGTAGTTATACCAGTAGTAACAGCAGCAGTAAGTACAACAATAACAAAACAATAGTAGTTATACCAGTAGTAACAGCAGCAGTAAGTACAACAACAACAAAACAACAGTAGTTATACCAGTAGTAACAGCAGCAGTAAGTACAACAACAACAAAACAATAGTAGTTATACTAGTAGTAACAGCAGCAGTAAGTACAACAATAACAAAACAACAGTAGTTATACTAGTAGTAACAGCAGCAGTAAGTACAACAATAACAAAACAACAGTAGTTATACTAGTAGTAACAGCAGCAGTAAGTACAACAACAACAAAACAATAGTAGTTATACCAGTAGTAACAGCAGCAGTAAGTACAACAAAACAAAACAATAGTAGTTATACCAGTAGTAACAGCAGCAGTAAGTACAACAACAACAAAACAACAGTAGTTATACGCGCGCTCTACAGTAGTAACAGCAGCAGTAAGTACAACAACAACAAAACAACAGTAGTTATACAGTAGTAACAGCAGCAGTAAGTACAACAACAACAAAACAATAGTAGTTATACTAGTAGTAACAGCAGCAGTAAGTACAACAATAACAAAACAACAGTAGTTATACTAGTAGTAACAGCAGCAGTAAGTACAACAACAACAAACAATAGTAGTTATACCAGTAGTAACAGCAGCAGTAAGCACAACAGCAATCATAGTTACCACATAACTAAAAGATCAGACATCTCGTCTTACAGCCATGTCTGAAGATTCTTCTTGTTATTCTCCTCATTCTCACTTTTCTTTTTTTTTTTTTTTTTTCTCTGCGAAGTCTGTGATCCTCACTGCACAACCCTGACACTACACGGGGTGCTTCAAGGTGAGAGACACACACACACACACACACACACACACAACACACACACACACACACACACACACACACACACACACACACAC
>JAPXFY010000023.1:15113685-15126185 GCA_030674185.1 Monoplex corrugatus | reverse complement strand
CTAGTAGATAGGACTACGGTTTACCATTCCCTAGTAGATAGGACTACGGTTTACCATCCCCTAGTAGATAGGACTACGGTTTACCATCCCCTAGTAGATAGGACTACAGTTTACCATCCCCTAGTAGATAGACTACTACGGTTTACCATCCCCTAGTAGATAGGACTATGGTTTACCATCCCCTAGTAGATAGGACTATGGTTTACCATCCCCTAGTAGATAGGACTACGGTTTACCATCCCCTAGTAGATAGGACTATGGTTTACCATCCCCTAGTAGATAGGACTATGGTTTACCATCCCCTAGTAGATAGGACTACGGTTTATCATCTCCTAGTAGATAGGACTACGGTTTACCATCCCCTAGTAGATAGGACTACGGTTTACCATCCCCTAGTAGATAGGACTATGGTTTACCATCCCCTAGTAGATAGGACTATGGTTTACCATCCCCTAGTAGATAGGACTATGGTTTATCATCCCCTAGTAGATAGGACTACGGTTTACCATCCCCTAGTAGATAGGACTACGGTTTACCATCCCCTAGTAGATAGGACTATGGTTTACCATCCCCTAGTAGATAGGACTACGGTTTACCATCCCCTAGTAGATAGGACTACGGTTTATCATCCCCTAGTAGATAGGACTATGGTTTATCATCCCCTAGTAGATAGGACTATGGTTATCATCCCCTAGTAGATAGGACTACGGTTTATCATCCCATATGGCCGGCGCAGTAGTCAAGTCGGTACCCCCCCCCCCCCCCCCCCGTAAGGATGCCGGGGTCTCTTTCAGTATAAATAGTATCCCCACCTTCTGGAAATTCTGTGATAGAAATTTCATCTTTTCTGTCACTCTCTTTGTTTCTGTCTTCTTCCTTTGCCTTCTGTCATTTCTTCCTATCACTTTCTGCCTTGCTGGTCCATTCACCTGTATGTGTTCATGAAACCATTCGTACTTTCTTTAGGACTGATAATTGGGTACATAAGTGCATTTTTGGTTCTACGGGATTGAGATATGCGGAAGCAATTTTCGGTAAGTTAGGCCTGTTTTTATATGTCATTGTTTTACTGTCCTTAGTTATGTTTCAATTTGTATTCATGTAGGTTTTCTAAATCCCTTGTGTGATAAATCGGACGGAGTGGTCAACGCCAGGGCATCTCCTTAGATTGTGTGCAAGAATGCATTGATATGTGTACTTCATTTTCTTTTCTCCCCCCCCCCTCTCCCCCTGTAGAAGTATTGTGTATGTTTTGAAACAGTTACAGCCCTGATATGGCTCTACGCAGTCAGCTGGGTTCTGAACAAAAATAACAATAAAACAACAGTAAGTGGGTAAACGTCAGTCTTCCTATCAGAAGGTCCTGGGTTTAATCCCCATACACACCTCAGCCGTATTTTTTTTTTTTTTTCTGATCTCCCAGGTCAACATATGCACGTTAAAGATCCTGTGGCTGACTGATAGAAACATGAAAACGCCCAGCATGTACGCCCGTCAAAGATGAAGACCACTCAACAACACAGTGCAATGTGGTCAGCTCCCCTAACCGTTCGAGTTGTACTTGATCACTCAAAAGTCATTATGTGTTGTGTTCAGTTCAATTCAGTTCAGTTCATATGCTTATAGCCCAGCCGAGTATTTAGAGAGCAGAGAGTCCCTTCTTACTACTGCTCATGAAGACATCGGAAATTCCATTTGGTCCCCTTTTTATCCACTGGACGAGGCGACAGGGAAGTTTTTAGTCCTGTTTTTATTATCCGTTGTTTGGTGTTGTTTGTGGTCTGTTTGTGACCGTGCGTTCGCGCTTGACAAAGGCCGGTTGGCCGAAAATTTGCGCTTGTTTTGTCTTGTTTTGTTAAATACGCGCTTACATTGGTTTTCTTGTTCTTCTGGTTCCTATTTGCTTGGGCGCGGGCAGTCGCACTTGTTTTGGATCAGAGAGTCCTAAGTTTCCAGAAAAGCGCCATTCAAGAATACTTTATTCATAATCTGGACGATCAACATCCAACACCACAGTAAATACCAATCTAGGGATGCTCCTTTTCCAGTGCTCCAAGTTCAAACCACCCAGGTCATTCCATCACCACACAGCCTGAAGTTTGTACAGGGCAATTCAAGTTTTGTTCTCTGTCACACTGTTTTCGCCCCCCCCCCCCCCTGCCTCTCACTCTCTCCTGGCCAAGGACCATACCTAAAACGATTAAAGACAGCGGCGGTTATTTTTCCCGTCAACCGAAAGCGTCTTCCCACGAGAACTGTTAACACAATTAAAATAAACTGCGCGGTTGTGTGTGTACGTGTGTGTGTGTGTGTGTGTGTGTGTGTGTGTGTGTGTGTGTGTGTGTGTGTGTGTATGTGTGTGTGTGTGTGTGTGTGTCTGTATCTGTCTGTCTGTCTGTCCGCCCGTCCGTGTGTGTGTGTGTGTGTGTGTGTGTGTGTGTGTGTGTGTGCGCGCGCGCGCGCGCGTGCGTGCGTGCGTGGTGTGAGTGAGTGAGTGAGTGAGTGAGTAAGTGGTGAGTGTGTGTGCGTGCGTGCGTGCGTGCGTGCGTGTCTGTCTGTCTGTCTGTCTGTGGACAAACACAGAGGAGTCACAAGAGAGCAAGACGGAAGAGAGAGAGACACACAAGAGAGAGAGACAGAGAGAAAAGAGAGACAAAGAGAGAGAGAGAGACCACACACACACCACACACACAGAGACACGAGAGAGAGAGAGACAGAGGAGAGAGAGAGACAGAGAGAAAAGAGAGACAAAAGAGAGAGAGAGACACACACACACACACACAGAGACAGAGACGAGAGAAGAGACAGAGGAGAGAGAAGAGACAGAGAGAGAATCTGTCTGTAAGGAAGAGAGAGACAGAGAGGAGAGAGACAGAGGAGAATCTGTCGTAGGAGAGAGAGACAGAGAGAGAGAGAGAGAGAGAGACAGAGAGAGAATCTGTGTGTAAGAGGAGACAGAGAGAGAAGACAGAGAGGAATCTGTGTGTAAGGAAGAGAGTATCACGATAAAACAATGTGTACTGATTGTACACGTATACAACTTATTTTATACTTAGAAATTACAAAGTAGAGGGTAAACAGAAGACAGGAAGGTATTGCCTGTATCAGTATAACTCCTCTCTCTCTCTCTCTCTCTCTCTCTCTCTTCTCTCTCTCTCTCTCTCTCTCTCTCTCTCTCTCTCTCTCTCACCCCTTCAAACGGGGCTATGGCCTTACTGAATAAATTTCTGATTCCTCTCTCTCCTCCTCTCTCCTCACACACACACACAACACACATACACAACACTCACACACACAACACATACACATACACATCACACACACACACAACACAACACAACACACACACACACACACACACACACACACATTCACATCCCTTCAAATGGGACTATGGTCTTACTGAATAGATTTGATTTTTTCTCTCTCTCTCTCTCTCTCTCTCTTCTCTCTCTCTCTCTCTCTCCTCTCTCTCTCTCTCTCTCTCTAGTTAGTATTGTGGCCTAAGGCCGATGTACATTAAACAAGTCCGAGTCTCTGTGTGTGTGTGTGTGTGTGTGTGTGTGTGTGTGTGTGTGTGTGTGTGTGTGTGCGTGCTGTGTGCTGTGCGTGCGTGTGTGTGTGTGTGTGTGTGCGCGCGCGCGCGTGTGTGGTGTGTGTGTGTGTGTGTGTGTGTGTGTGGCGGCGCGCGCGCTTGTGCGTGTGTATGGTGCGTGCGCGCACATGCACTACGCCAACTTTTCTGTACGACGAGCAGAAAAAGCCGAGGGACCGCCGGGGAGAAGGAGAAAAGTGGAAGACAGTGAGTGTGTGTACGTCTCACACTAACATTGTCTCACACTAAAGTCTGTCTGTAGCTTAGAGGTGAGGTGAGGTGAGGTGACATCCCACCCCTAATCACTGTCATTACACACCTCTTCCTTCTGTAACCATCACCACTCCACCCGGCCCCTCCTTCCTGTCTGTACATAGTGTCTGTGCGTGTGTGTGTGTGGTGTGTGTTTTGGTTTGGTGATGTGTGTGTGTGTGTGTGTGGTGTGGTTGTGTGTACAGAGAAAGACAGAGAAGACAGAGAGACAGAGAGAGGACAGAGAGAGACACAGAGAGAAAGAGTGACAGAGAGAGAGGAAGGAGAAGAAGAAGAGAGGGAGAGAGAGAGGAAAAGGCAGGGGAAGAAAGGGAAAGAGAGACAGAGAGAAACAGACAAGCATAGAGACAGATACATGGGTCTACAGGCACAAGAAAGGGAAGGACAGGCAGAGAGAAACAGACAAGCACACAGACATAGATACATAAGAAAGCAGAGAAAAGGAAGGACAGAGAGAAAACAGACAAGCACACAGACATAGATACATAGGTAGGCAGAGAAAGGAAGGACAGACAGAGAGAGAAACAGACAAGCACACAGACATAGATACATAGGTAGGCAGAGAAAAGGAAGGAAGAGAGAGAGAGAAACAGACAAGCACACAGACATAGATACATGAGCAGGCAGAGAAAAGGAAGGACAGACAGAGAGAGAAACAGACAAGCACACAGACATAGATACATGAGCAGGCAGAGAAAAGGAAGGAGAGACATAGAGAGAAACAGACAAGCACACAGACATAGATACATGAGCAGGCAGAGAAAAGGAAGGACAGACATAGAGAGAAACAGACAAGCACACAGACATAGATACATAGGTAGGCAGAGAAAAGGAAGGACAGACAGAGACAGAAACAGACAAGCACAAGACATAGATACATAGGTAGGCAGAGAAAAGGAAGCACAGACAGAGAGAGAAACGGACAAGCACACAGACATAGATACATAAGTAGGGAGAAAAGGGAAGGACAGAGAGAAACAGACAAGCACACAGACATAGATACATAGTTAGGCAGACAAAAGGAAGGAGAGACAGAGAGAGAAACAGACAAGCACACAGACATAGATACATATGTAGGCAGACAAAAGAAGGAAGACAGAGAGAGAAACAGACAAGCACACAGACATAGATACATAGGTAGGCAGAGAAAAGGAAGGACAGACAGAGAGAGAAACAGACAAGCACACAGACATAGATACATAGGTAGGCAGAGAAAAGGAAGGACAGACAGAGAGAGAAACAGACAAGCACACAGACATAGATACATAGGTAGGCAGAGAAAAGGAAGGACAGGCAGAGAGAGAAACAGACAAACACACAGACATAGATACATGGGTAGGCAAAAGAAAGGGAAGGAGAGACAGAGACAGAAACAGACAAGCACACAGACAGATACATGGGTAGGCAAAAGAAAGGGAAGGAGAGACAGAGAAACACACAGACAAGTGGAGAGATAGATCATACAGGGGTGGGCGGGAAAACCTCAAAGGCTGCTTACTGTTAAGGGAAAACTATCGGATACCGCTGTGAACACATAACCGCCTGTTGAGATGACTACTGCTGGCTACCCCGGGTAGAAAGTGGGCAGGGAATGCAGGAAGCGACAAGGGATCGGAAAGATGAGAGAATGAATGAGTTACAGAAAGAACAGAGAGAAGAAGAGAGTGGGAGAGAGACGGAAAGAGGGGGGGGGAGGAGGAGAGACAGAGAGAGGCTTGTGGCAACTAAGTCTGCGTAAGATAGTTCTCGTTTCATGGCACTGAGGGGAAAAAACTGGCCTGTATATGCATGTATCCATTTTTGTGAGTTTTCTATAGATTAACCTTTCCCTCACCACGGGTACATCATCATCATCAATCATCATCATGTGCCATGCCGCATGGCGTTGACGATCATGGCCCTCCATATGCATCTACCCTTGTCGCCGCAAGCACATCTTCCACCCTCTCTATCCTCAGCCATTCTGCAAGTCTGTCCAATATTTTTTCCCTGGGTCTACCTAGTGTTCTCTTTCCCTCCAGTTTTCGTGTTATGACTAGGTGCTCCAATCCCCCTTTCCTCATAAAATGGCCTCTTTTCTCCTAATCTTCCTTATCAATGATCTTGTGTCTGCCTCCAACAAGACTGCCTCGTTTGTTTTCTGTGCTGTCCATGGAACTCTCAACATTCTTCTTAGAAACCACATCTCGGCTGCCTCAATCTTGTTCTGGCTTTGCCAGCTGACTGATCCACGCCTCACAATCGTATAACAGTATCGGTCCCCCAGTACGGATACACCCAAAATAAAATACAATACTGCTCGACTATCTTATTTCAAATGTTAACGTTTTTCAGAATTTCTACAATATCACACCCCCACCCCACCCTCTATTCATTCCGTGAGCTTAGGCAGTCTCACAGAAGATAATGTGTTTAAATGTAGACAAATGTGCACAGTAAACATCGCCGTTGCTGTGAGGGGGCACGTTCTGCAAGCTGTTTCGTACAATCGACAAACTACACACACGAGAGACGGGCAATTCTTCTCCAGAAGATAAGTCCATCCACAAACACAAGACAAATTTGGGCGATATTCTTTTCTCCACAGTCTCCACTGACAGACAAACAACACGACAGACACACGCACACGCACGCGCACACGCACACGCACAACGCACACGCACACGCACACGCACACGCACACGCACAAGCACAGACCGCATAACCCACAAGCTGATTCAGTGCTTGGTTTCCGCGCTCGGAATAAATCCACATGAACCAATTATATTCAGAGTCGATTTGAATCTATCACCATGAAAACCGACTTATCAATCAATCAATCAATCAATCAACCAGCCAATGAACAAACCAACCAACCAATCAACCAACCAACAACCAACCAATCAATCAACCAACCAATCAACCAATCAACCAACCAATCAACCAACCAATCAATCAATAAGTACGAAGAACAGTGCGAAGCGCATACTGCGACAGCGCTCTCTTACGGTAATATGCCATAAAAAAAAATTGAAACCATATTAAATTTCAAAGTATATAATACACGATTCGATTAAATGAAAAAAATCCAAATGAAGAGGAAGAGGAGGAGAATGGTGATGGTGATGGTGTGGTGGAGGACAGTACAGAAATGATGTCCATCTACAATATTTTCTTTGTGAGGTGTGCGGCCGTGTGTGAGGGAGAGGTGGGGAATAATAGTGTGATGATAATAACGGATATAGTAGCATTCCACGACACAGCTGTGGCACTCGGCCTCTAGCTAACAAGACAGACAGACAGACAGACAGACAGACAGACAGAGAAGCATTTGGCCACTCTGAAAGTTGACAGAAAATACAAAGTTGTTTGGGCACTTTGAAAGTTGATAGAAAAATACAAAGTGAAGAATTTGGGCACTTTGAAAGATAATAGAAGAATACTCGTGAAACAGTTGGGCACTTTGAAAGTTGATACAAGAATGCACAGCGAAGCATTTGGGCTCACTAAAAGTTGATAGAATACACAGTGAAGCATTTGGGCACTCTGAAAGTTGATAGAAGAATACACAGTAAAGCATTTGGGCACTCTGAAAGTTGATAGAATACACAGTGAAGCATTTGGGCCTCTGAAAGTTGATAGAAATACACAGTAAAGCATTTGGGCCACCTGAAAATTGACAGAATAACATGAAGCATTTGCTCACTGATGACAGATACACATAACTTTGGGCACGCTGAAATGACAGATAAGATACAGTGAAGATTGGCACTTGAAGACACAAAGATACTGAAGCATTAAGGCATGCTGGAGTTGATCACAGGAGTACACAGAAAGAAGCATACAGACACTCTACAGGTTGACGACAGGGAAGACAGATATAAATGCACTCTAAACGCTGATTTAAAAAAGAAAACTGAGTGAAGCATAAAGGCACTAGCACTACAAAGTTGATACCACTATGAAGGCTGATGTTAAGATAATACAGTGAAGAAAGAACTATAAAAATGCCAGGAATTCGCCGTGTCAATGGACGGCATTCTGCGGTCCACATTGTGTGTGCCGTGGGCTGAAGGCTGAGAGAAGGGGGATACAGTGTCTTTTGTGCTCCATACAATACGTGCTGTATGTTCTGGGATCAGGTTTTAATGTCTTCTGTCAGGGTTGTGCTCTCCAGCAAGCACGTTCCTTGATGAAAAATGGTCCTACAAATTGTGTCACTATACATAAAGTGAGGTCTCTCTCTGAAAGAAAGGAAATAAAAAACCTCAACATTTCACAATGCATTGTGCTAAACTGCTGGTTCATGACATATGCCGTGACTTTTGTGTATTCTGTATGCGTGGGTTTCTGTTTGCGTGGGTTTAAGCTGCAGCGCTTATGGAATCAACTGACCGCTATGACAGAGGTGACTGGAAGCCAAGTGGTTAGGACAATGGACTTTCATTCCTACGGTCCCAGATTAATTCTGTCTGGGTACCACCCTTTGGAAACAGCCAACAGAATCGGCCAAGCCAAAACAGCATTCAAGAAGATGACAAGCATTCTTACCAACAAATGCCTATCAATTAACATCAGGAAGACAGTTCTTGAATGTAAAAAAAGAACCAATACTGTTATACAGTTGCGAGGCGTGGACAGTCAACAAGCAAAGCCAGAACAAGATTGAAGCAGCCGAGATGTCGTTTCTAAGAAGAATGTTGAGAGTTCCATGGACAGCAAAGAAAACAAACGAGACGTCTTGATGGAGGCAGATACAAGTAGATCATTCATAAGAAGATTAGGAAAAGACAGGCAACATTTATAGGCCTTTTTATGAGGAAGGGGATTTGGAGCACCTGGTCACAACGGGAAAGGTAAAGGAAAGAGAGCACCAGGTAGACCAGGGAGAAAATGCTAGACGGACTTGCAGAGTGGCTGAAGACGAGGAGGGTGGAAGGAGATGCTTGAGGCAACAAGAGATAGTGACAAATGGAAGTCCATGATCGCCAACGCCATGCGGCAGGGCACCTGATGATGATGATGATGATGACCACCCTTCGGGTAAAGGGCTGTGATTTTCCCCTATCTCCCAGTTCAACGTATGGGTAGACCAGCTAGTGTTGGGAACCCTCTTCATGCAAACATATTAACATCAATGAGACACGTTACAGGTTCTGCACTGTACGTTACGTGTTCAGTGGCTTATGGAAACACTACAATATCACAATGCACGCCTACCGAATGACGAGCACGCAAGTCTGGAGACTGGAGTTTGTTCAACAGGGGTTCATCAGGGGCTGTGGGTTCGATCCTCCAAGGGTCAAACACAGAACTATGCAGCAACCTAAACGCCCACACAGCATGGGACCAACAACGTGCTACATGCCTTCCACACAAGACGTTGCTGGGAACGGGAAAAACAATGGCACACTGTAAATGAACCCACTGGAAAAACGCCCCACATGAAAGATTGGTAATACCGGCCAGGTGTTACAGGTAAACCCATCACGGTAGTGGTACATCTTCCAGGTTGTCAATCTGCCTGTACCTCTATCACAGCTGTGTGTCTGAACCATGATCCACCTGTTTCCTAACCTGCATGTTTCCCTGAAAAAGTGTCACATACACTTATTTGAGGTAGAATGGTTCAGACGTTCGCCTCCAATAACTAAACTCAAGGTTCCAGGGTTCACTCCCCAGAGGCCTTGACTTTTCTCCTCGGTCTGACCGGAAAATCAAACTGAACGTCTAGTCCTTCGGAAGGGGACGAAAAACGAGTCGGACCCGTGTGCCTTCTGGCTGCGCACGCTTAAGATCCCACGGCAGTTGAAAATCGTGAAGAGCATGGGCATTGCCCAGCTGCCCCGGTAAAAAAACATTGGAGAGATAGGTTGATTTCCCAGGTGCCACCCCTTAAGACCAATTAGCCTTCGTGCCTTTCTGAAGTCTTGGTTTAAAAAAAAAGTGACTAGGAATATGAATTTGAAGACAGGGAGAGGGGATGGGCGCCGCCCTCGTGGTGCTGCCCCCGGGAAAAGTTGAGGTCTCTGCCAATTCACTCCCCTACGACCCCATGGTTATGGAACTATCTAGGATAACCTCGGGACCTGGCCAGCTCATGGGTTTAGTGCAGGCTTAAGGCTTGTGCTGTGATCATTCCGGGTTTTTTTCCCCCACACATGGCACCTGTGATGTTAGTGCATATGGAATTCATTCCGAGCGCGGAGACGTCATCTGAGAAATTGAAATTGAAAACTGAAATATTTGAGGCGATTTACCTTAAATAATATCTATGCAATTTTCAGCATTTTTTTTTCCTTCCCCGCGCCTGTGAGCGGTGGAGTGGTCAGGTCCTCGCAGGCTGACAGTACAGGTAAGCAGACAAATTGTCTCCATGTCTGATTTGTATCTGGCACACAGTTCAAGGTTAGTCTCCACAGTCTGATGTTATCAATCCAATTCCTCCTCCCCTTAGTCAGGGTATCCGCCCTTTTCACTCTGATGTTATCGGTCCATTTTCCCGCTGCCCCTTTCCTGTTCTCCCTGCTGGTTTCATAACACTAATGGCTATACTACCTTACTTTCCGACTTTGTGTTGGGCGACCACACTCGAGTGTTTTTCTTAGTTTACATGCTACCTATACCGTGACCGGTACGGGGATCAAGACTTCCCTGCCTCACAGTGGAGTTGAATATAAACGCTCTCAAGGTTAGTCTTCAATCGTGGATTGTATCTGAGACACCCCCCCCCACCCACCCACCCATCCGTTCTGATGATTTTTTCGGTGCTGGGTTCTCAGTTGCCATCAACATGTCACATGTCAATGTCCCTCTTTCTCTTGTAGTGAAATGGTTCCCAACTTTTCTTGTACTAAAAGATTTTTCGGCTGATAAAATCGTGTCGTATCCTGTTGTAGACAGAATGTGTCCCATTTACTTGGACTGTTGGGTCTGAGATGGTGGCTTGCTTTCTTCTGTTATTGTGGAGGCCAGGGACGTGCTAGTTTGCTGGGTTGGTTGGTGGTTTGATTAGTGGTTTGGTGGGTTGGTTGATGGTTTGATTACTTGATGGGTGGGTTGGGGTTGATTGCTTGCTTGCTTGCCTGGTTGGTGGCTGGCTGGTTGGTTGATTAATTGGTTGACTGGTCGCTTGCCTAGCTGGGCTGGCTGGTTGGTTGGTGGTCGGTTGGTTGACCTCTCTCTGTTCGGTTTTGACATCAACTCATTAAGCACCACTTTATCCATTAAAATATCAATAATCAACTCATTAAGCACACTTTATCCATTAAAATACTCAATAATCAACTCATTAAGCAACACTTTATCCATTAAAATACTCAATAATCCAACTCATTAAGCAACACTTTATCCATTAAAATACTCAGTATTTCACACCTACATCAGACATCACTAGGACACAATTTTATGTAAAATAATGTCTCACAACACTGCTTGCCTACACCTTTTATTCACCCACACGGCCCTGTTGCTGCAGTCAGAAAGAGGGGAGAATACAAAGGGTAGGGTGGGGTGGGGGTTTCAGTCTATTAGCCATGAATTCACAACCAGTGGAGCACGTCCTGTCACACCGTGTACGTGTTGTTCTACCGTGACTGGTTTTCATACCGTATCATCTTCATCATCTCTTTTCTGACCGACAGTAAGACAGACGGACAGACAGAGACACAGAAAGAGACAGAGACAGAGACAGTGAGGCACAGACAGACAGAGACTAGAAGAGACAGAGAACAGAGACAGCGACAACAGAAACAGACAGAGACTGAGACAGACAAAGACAAGAGACAGTGAGGCACAGACAGACAGACTGAGAGAGACAGAAACAAGACAGTGAGGCACAGCCAGACAGACTGAGAGAGACAGAAACAGACAGTGAGGCACAGACTGAGCAGAGACAGAAACAGAGACAGTGAGGCACAGACGACAGACTTAGACAGAAACAGAGACAGTGAGGCACAGACAGACTGACTGAGAGACAGACAGACAGTGAGGCACAGACAGAGACTGAGAAGACAGAAACAGAGACAGTGAGGCACAGACAGACAGACTGAGAGAGACAGAAACAGACAGTGAGGCACAGACAGACAGAGTAAGACAGAAACAGACAGACAGACAGACAGAAGAAAGTACAGTGTAAGTCCAGTCATGCACTGTGATTAGCAGTTCAGAGCGTGAGGCACACACAGTCTAGACAGACACAAGACATCACAGACACACAAAGACACGAACAAACATAGCACACGACAAAAACACAAACAGAAACAGACATATGCACAGACAACAACAAGTAAGACATAACAACAACAAATGTAAGTTGACACACACCCACACACACATCACACACACACACACACACACACACACACACACATATTCACACAACACACACACACACACACACACACACAAAATATATATTCACACAACACACACACACACACACACACACACACCACACACACACACACATCACACATACACACACACACACACATACACACACACACCACACACACACTACACACACACACCACACACACACACACACACACACACACACACACACCACCGCAGCCCGCCCCGTTCACTTTGAACCATAGCCGGTCGCTAACATCTAAAGACCTAATGTCCCATGTCGAAGAATACGGTGACC
>JAPXFY010000023.1:15091185-15106185 GCA_030674185.1 Monoplex corrugatus | reverse complement strand
CCGTGACAGATGCCAGTGATGCACTCTGCATTCCGGACATTTCACAGCGTTATATGCATGTACTCCACACAGCTCCGTGTCACAGAGGACGCTGCTACTTGAACATAAGAGTCTGAAATTCACTTCAGCACTGAACAGGTTTCTATATTGTCATCACTTTTGTAAACTGAATACCACAGGCTTTATTAATACGACTACTCACATATAACATCCTGGGACGATTACCAATTCCAAAACATGACGTCAGCTTCTCATGAAGAAGTGAACTTCATTTCCTGGAAAACCAATTACACTTGGATGGTTGTAACATCCACACTAGCCATCTAATACAAATAAAGTTATTGTTTGAAGGAACGAAGAAAAAACAAACAAAATAAAACAGAAAGCCTGAAAATAGAATGAATAAAAGACAGAAAAAAAGGACAGAAAATCACTTCCTTTTTTGTACACACGATCTAAGGAAACAAGTGGCACGCTGGTATAAACTGGTGTTTTGCTGTCAATGACTAGACAACAAAACACACAAGGTCGTAAGAACACCCATCCTAATGAACCAACGATTCAGACATCATCTTCCTCTCAGGCCCAAGCCATCACAATTCAGTTCCTACCACTTTCTCACTTTCATCGCCTCCCCCCCCCCCCCCCAACTTTCTCACTATGATGCTAAAGATGTTATACTTTTCTTATTTCACTTTTCCATCATCTGCTCTCTGTGACGCCTAGGACATGATAATATTCTTAACTCAATTTTCCATTCCTGGCTAGTTGTCTTTTTGATAGAGCTGTGGACTCAGGGTCTGTATGAGATCATTCCCAGCCCGCAACACTAAACAATGTCTGTTTGCTGCCCATCTTAATGTTTCCATCATTCTGGTGGGTCAGCTTACTGTTTGATAGGTCCACTGGCCTGTTGGCTGCCCATCTTAATGTTTCCATCATTCTGGTGGTGTCAGCTTACTGTTTGATAGGTTCACTGGCCTGTTGGCTGCCCATCTTAATGTTTCCATCATTCTGGTGGTGTCAGCTTACTGTTTCATAGGTCTACTGGCCTGTTGGCTGCCCATCTTAATGTTTCCATCATTCTGATGGTGTCAGTTTAGTGTTTCATAGGTCTACTGGCCTGTTGGCTGCCCATCTTAATGTTTCCATCATTCTGGTGGTGTCAGTTTAGTGTTTCATGGGTCTACTGGCCTGTTGGCTGCCCATCTTAATGTTTCCATCATTCTGGTGGTGTCAGTTTAGTGTTTCAAAGGTTCCCCCCACCCCACCATCCGGCACCGTTCCGCTCCTCAATTCAAGACCTTGCCAGCGCATAGGGTTTTGCGCATGCTCAGGGAGTCTGCCAGATAAGTGCTGGCAGATTTGGGTGGAGCGCTTGTGGAATTGTCCGAGTGCGAAGAATCCCTCTTGAATAAATTCCAAACTCCATCACCTCCTCTCAGCGATGCTTACGACGTGACGCTTTTCATTCAGTTTTCCATCATCTTCTTTCTATGGTAAACTTTCAAGACGTGATTTTTTTAAACTCAGTTTTCCATTTCTTCTCTCTATGGTACTTAGGATGTGGGACTTTCTTTACTCAGTTATCCACCGCCTTCTCACATGATGCGGTTCCTACTGCAAAAAGTTACGCGCTTAAGATATCCTTCCTCTCTCTCTCTCTCTCTCTCTCCTCTCTCTCTTCTCTCTCTCTCTCTCTCTCTCTCTCTCTCTCTCTCTTCCTCTCTCTCTCTCTCCTCTCTCTCTCTCTCTCTCTCTCTCTCTCTCTCTCTCTCTCTTAATCAATCAATTAATCAACAAATCAACAAAGGCAATTAACAACCAAAAAATTCAGCCAATAACTTTCGCTGCTAGATGGAAACCCGCGGAAGTAAGTGTCATTGTGTATTAAGTGCCTGCTTCTGCGCTTAAAGTGTCTGCAAGCATGGTGATGCGTTTGCAAACACCACTTACACCACATTCCAATGCTCCAATCGCTGACCGATTCCCCACTTCCTGGTTACACTGTCACACTCAAAGTTTCCATCACTGTCTCCACGATCTGTTCGCTCATTGGTAACTTAAAGATGCGAGCACCTCATGTATGTACAGTGTATGGTCTAGTTTCCAAGTATCGGTCGGATGCACATTCACAGCTAGATGCACCAGCAGTCAATTGTACTTTACCCCCCCCCCCCCCCCCCATGACCAGATTTGAACCTGTGCAGTCAGACTGAAATGCCACAGGCCTCTTGTAACTCACAGCAGTACTCCAGGATTTGTCCAACATTCCAAATGCTGATGATTTTCTTGTTTAGAAATGTGTACGATTATATCAACCAAAGGACATAACTCTTGAGAGTCACGTAGGAATTATCTCCCATGTTGTGGAACTTCTCAAATCTAACATAGTTTGCGCTACCCATTCACCTAGCAAGCATAGAAGCAGATACAAAGCACAAAAACCGTAAGCTCAGAACACTCTCAAGAGTTATGTCCTTTGGTTGATGTTATAAAAATTCTCCCTGCTTCCTTCTTATTTCTTTGGTATTACCTGTACGATTATAGTTATGTTTATATGTATGTCTGAATACTGTTCAATACTGCTCTGTTATACTCACTCTCTCTCTCTCTCTCTCTCTCTCTCTCTCTCTCTCTCTCTCTCTCTCTCTCTCTCTCTCCTCTCTCTCTCTCTCTCCTTCCCTCCCCCAAATCAACGTCACTATGGTTTAATATCCAAACGTATCATGACTTCAAAGTACCTAAGGTAAAAGTTAGGACAATTATCACCCTACACTTGACAATGTGTTCATATACCTGACAAAGTCATATGTAAAAAAAAATCCAAAACAAGTATGGCCGTCCGCATTCAAGCAATCAGGAACAAGAAAAACACGAAAACAGGTTCATAACGTGTATCTAATACCATCAGATAAGACAGGCGTAAATTTTCGGCCAACTGACTCACAAGTCATATATGTCCAATATTTCATGGCCTGTGATTTTAGGTCTATATTATCATGTCTATATTATCAAAGATTTCATGAGGCTCGTTGATGTTCTTACTTTATATGATGTTATACTGTCACACTATTCTTAAATAAATGTATGTTTAACCCTTTGACTCCAGCAACCAATCTACCAACTGCAAAAACTTAAACCTTTGATTTCCTCACCCTATCCACCAGCTTTCTGCAGGAAGTTGGTGGACAGGGCGAGGGAATCAAAGGGTAAAGTTTTTGCTTTGCTAACATGGTTGGCAATAGAAACCCAAAGAACAATGCTAACCGATACCTCAATAAACCCTTTGATTTCCTCACCCTATCCACCAGCTTTCCTGCAGGAAGTTGGTGGACAGGGCGAAGGAATCAAAGGGTTAAAGTGTTTGCTTTGCTAACATGGTTGGCAATACAAACCCAAAGAACAATGCTAACCAATATCTCATTCTTTATGATACCACCCACCCCTTGAAATACGTTTCGTGAGGAACAACAGCGTGCCCTACTTTTCCACGCTCTGTGACTTGGCTTCCAAATCACACCAGTCAGTCACGCTATGCTGGGTAATGTGTCCAAATAGTTCACGCTCTGTACTCTTATGTACACACAGATTTCATGCAGCAGGACAACGCCAGGGATTCCGGCTGTAACGTTCCAGTACAAAGGGGACAGAGAGGGCACACCATTCCGGCAGCTAACATTTCAGTGTATCACATACAGCTCATGCAGCGCCAATTGACATCCAGCCACAGAGAACATGCCATGGAGTGTGAACGAGTGTCTCAATATTTTGTGTGATTTAGCGGTCACCTCACCATACATTGTATGACAGTTCGCCCCTGGTTTTCCACCTTGTGTAATTTTCTGTCAAACCCACGACTCCGTACTTACACTGCATTGTACGTGTCCAACAGGTTATGGCGTGGGGTTTCTGAACGACGTGTCTGATATTGAACAAACAGTCTATTTCAATACTTCACGCCATGACATCTCATTTCCAAGCCACAATTTCACGTTGACCGACAATGTGTTGCAATACTTCGTGGCGAAAGTATTTAGCCTGCAGACTACAGACCCTATGCTATGCACAATGTTTTGTAACATTCCATGGCAGAAGGTTTAAAACAATACAACTCACCTCAATGTCCGCAATATTATGCAAAATTTGAGGTTAAAACAATACACTCAACTAACACAATGTGCCGCAATATTTCATGGCACAGAATTTGAAGGTGTTAAAACAATCAACTCACTACACACTAATATCAACAAATTTGGTTCCAGCCAATAAATTTTTCCATGGCACAGAATTTGAAGGTTTAAAACAGTACAACTGAACCAATACAACAATGGTTTGCAATATTTCATGGCACAGAATTTGAAGGTTTAAAACAATACAACTCAACCTATACAACAATGTGCCGCAATATTTCATGGCACACAATTTAACATGTAATCACAGACCTAATATTATACGACATTGTGTCACGCATTTTAAGGCTGTTACGACCTGACTTCGTATCACAAAATCAGATCAACAGAAAAAGGTCAAGCCAAAGATTCTGACCTCCACACCGCAGACACCGCTATAAAACATTATGTCCCACACACACGTCTCGCTTTGTTCACGTCACGGAAGTTTATCAGCAAACGACACAGACATCATGCTAACTGACAATATCAATGTAATATGTTCTAACTGTTAATGTATGACTAGATCCCTACATGGTCAATCCCTACTACCACTGGTCTGTTTTGATTGGACCTTCACATGATCCATCCAATGCTACCATCGATCTGTCTGTGACATTACTCCCTACATGGGTCAATCCCATACTATCACTATTTAATCTGAACTACTACATGGTCAATCCCATACTATCACTATTTAATCTGAACCACTACATGGTCAATCCTATCTATCACTGATTATTTAAAACCATGCTACATGGTCAATCCTATACTATCATTATTTAATCTTAAACCATATAATGGTCAATCCCATACTATCATCTATTTAATCTGAACCACTACATAGGTCAATCCCATATTATTACTATTTAATCTGAACTACTACATGGTCAATCCTATACTATCACTATTTAATCTGAACCACTACATGGTCAATCCCATACTATCACTATTTAATCTGAACCACTACATGGTCAATCCTATACTATCACTATTTAATCTGAACCCTACATGGTCAATCCCATACTATCACTATTTAATCTGAACCACTACATGGTCAATCCATACTATCACTATTTAATCTGAACCGCTACATGGTCAATCCCATACTATCACTATCTTAATCTGAACCACTACATAGGTCAATCCATACTATCACTATTTAATCTGAACCGCTACATGGTCAATCCCATACTATCACTATTTAATCTGAACACTACATGGTCAATCCCATACTATCACTATTTAATCTGAACCACTACATGGTCAATCCCATACTATCACTGATTTAATCTAACCACTAATGGTCAATCCATCTATCACTATTTAATCTGAACCACTACATGGTCAATCCTATACTATCACTATTTAATCTGAACGTACATGGTCAATCCATACTATCACTATTTAATCTAACCATACATGTCACTTCCCATGACATCACTTTAATTCTGTAACGCTACATGGTCATCCCATATTATACATTTAATCTGAATAGACATGTTCAATCCATACTTCACTATTAATGACCTACATGGTCAATCCATACTATCACTATTAATTGAACTTACTACATGGTCAATCCAATTATCACGATTTAATCTGAACCGCTACATGGTCATCCCATACTTATGATACTAACTATTTAATCTGAACCTTACACAGTCAATCCCATACTATGTACTATTTAATCTGAACTACTACATGGTCAATCCATATGACATGATTTATCTAAACCAGTATATGGTCAATCTCATACTACCATTTGATCTGTCTGTGCATTATCCTACATGTCATCATCATACCATGACATGTCAAGGTGTGATGACATACATTGTTCCCCTTTTGTCATCTGTATGACGATTTATACCATTCTGTCACTGTATGACGATTTATACCATTCTGTCACTGTATGACGATTTATACCATTCTGTCACTGTATGACGATTTATACCATTCTGTCAACTTATGAGATTTATACCATTCTGTCATGTATGATGATTTATACCATTCTGTCACTGTATGACGATTTATACCATTCTGTCAATGTATGACGATTTATACCATTCTGTCAACTGTATGACGATTTATACCATTCTGTCACTGATGACGATTTATACCATTCTGTCAATGTATGACGATTTATACCATTCTGTCACTGTATGACGATTTATACCATTCTGTCAATGTATGACGATTTATACCATTCTGTCAATGTATGACGATTTATACCATTCTGTCAACTGTATGACGATTTATACCATTCTGTCACTGTATGACGATTTATACCATTCTGTCACTGTATGACGATTTATACCATTCTGTCAATGTATGACGATTTATACCATTCTGTCACTGTATGAGATTTATACCATTCTGTCAATGTATGACGATTATACCATTCTGTCACTGTATGACGATTTATACCATTCTGTCACTATGACGATTTATACCATTCTGTCACTATGAGATTTATACCATTCTGTCACTGTATGACGATTTATACCATTCTGGTCACTGTACTACGATTATATTACTATTTAACTGTACTAACGATTTATACATTCGTCACTATGACGATTTATACCATTCTGTCATGTATGACTGATTTAACCATTCTGTCACTGTATGACGATTTATACCATTCTGTCACTATGACGATTTATACCATTCTGTCAATGTATGATGATTTATACCATTCTGTCACTGTATGACGATTATACCATTCTGTCACTATGACGATTTATACCATTACTGTCAATGTTGATGATTTATACCATTCTGTCACTGTTGACTTATACCATTTGTCATTCATTATACCATTCTGTCAAGTTGATGATTATACCATTCTGTCACTGTATGACGATTTATACCATTCTGTCAATGTATGACGATTTATACCATTCTGTCACTGTATGACGATTTATACCATTCTGTCAATGTATGACGATTTATACCATTCTGTCACTGTGACGATTATACTGTCATGTATACATTACCATTCTGTCACTGTATGACGATTTATACCATTCTGTCACTGTATGACGATTTATACCATTCTGTCACTGTATGATGATTTATACCATTCTGTCACTGTATGATGATTTATACCATTCTGTCACTGTATGACGATTTATACCATTCTGTCACTGTATGACGATTTATACCATTCTGTCACTATGACGATTTATACCATTCTGTCACTGTATGACGATTTATACCATTCTGTCACTGTATGACGATTTATACCATTCTGTCACTGTATGACGATTTATACCATTCTGTCACTGTATGACGATTTATACCATTCTGTCACTGTATGATGATTTATACCATTCTGTCAATGTATGACGATTTATACCATTCTGTCACTATGACGATTTATACCATTCTGTCATGTATGAGATTTATACCATTCTGTCACTGTATGACGATTTATACCATTCTGTCACTATGACGATTTATACCATTCTGTCAATGTATGATGATTTATACCATTCTGTCACTGTATGATGATTTATACCATTCTGTCACTGTATGACGATTTATACCATTCTGTCACTGTATGACGATTTATACCATTCTGTCACTGTATGACGATTTATACCATTCTGTCACTGTATGACGATTTATACCATTCTGTCACTATGATGATTTATACCATTCTGTCACTGTATGACGATTTATACCATCTGTCACTGTATGACGATTTATACCATTCTGTCACTGTATGACGATTTATACCATTCTGTCACTATGACGATTTATACCATTCTGTCACTGTATGACGATTTATACCATTCTGTCACTGTATGACGATTTATACCATTCTGTCACTGTATGACGATTTATACCATTCTGTCACTATGACGATTTATACCATTCTGTCACTGTATGACGATTTATACCATTCTGTCAATGTATGACGATTTATACCATTCTGTCACTGCATGACGATTTATACCATTCTGTCACTGTATGACGATTTATACCATTCTGTCACTGTATGACGATTTATACCACTGTCACTCTATCATTCTGTTACGATCTACACCATTCTATGCTATTCTATCAAGGTTTATGATTTATATCATTCTATGCCACTGGAAGTATCACAGCGTTATGATTCCACCTGAACGTGACCCATTTCACGCTGACGGACTTAACATCCTATTGATTATTTTCACGTTTTTAAAACCTACCTTCACAATACAGATGTCATTTTTCACAACTGTGCCAACTTTTTACAGTGTTATGACTTTAACCTCAAAAAGATTCACGCTGTCCGGCACTATCTCCAACATTTTCACGTTACAGGACCTACCTTCCCATCACACCGACTCGTCTCCTATGACTGTACAACCCCAGGATTCAACATCACCATCACAGATTGTGATGCTACCACAAGGACATGTGTCCTGCTTTGTTCACGGACTGTCAAGTCCACGTCTCAATCACCAAAGTGACGTTCGCTGCCAGCTTGTCCACATTAAAGACCTACAAGGCTTGCCTTCTTTTTTCTTGTCCACTGCACAAGTTAATCCTCTCCCTTCTTCCTCCATCCCCCACTACACTCGCCTTGCCCCTCGTTCTCCCGCCTACAACCTACAGCCCCCCCCCCCCCCCAAGTCCTACAAGCGACCCTCCACTCACAAGAGTCCCCTGAATTCACGAAGGTTCCTTGCTTCTACCACTGCACCACTAGTGCTTGTCTCCTGTCTGTGTGGCGAATTGGGGGGGGGGGGTGTCAATGGAGCGGTCACTCAAACACCTTGTCAATGGCCTGCTAAGACCTTTTGGCTGTACACTGCCCTGGACTGACACCCACCACATGACATTTTTTCTGTAAAAAAAAATCAGTAAAATAAAATATAACCTCTCTCTTTTTACAAACACGTTCTGAGCTTCTTCCAGCCATAATGTATATCATCATTTTTTTTTCTACTTTGAGTACACATATATAATTTTCTATTGCTTTTCTTCTTTTTCCCCATTTATAGCCGTGTGTGTGTGTGTGGTGCGTGCGTGCGTGCGTGTGTGTGTGTGTGTGTGTGTGTGTGTGTGTGTGTGTGTGTGTGTGTGTGTGTGTGTGTGTGTGTGTGTGTGTGTGTGTGTGTGTGCTCTGTGTGTGTGTTTTGTGTGCTCTGTGTCCGTGTGTGTGCGTGCGTGCGTGTGTGTAAATTCAGCGCTTAGATTTGATTTTTATCCAGATTTTGCGCTATATAAATATTGTAATTATTATTATTATATCATCAACCTCTCTCTCTCTCTCTCTTCTCACTGGTTCTATCCCATCTTCCCTCAAAAACAGCCGCTGTTCGACTTCTGTTGAAAAAGAATAATCTTGAACATAACATTCTCAAAAACTATCGTCTTATCTCCAACTAGCCATGCCTTTCCAAGGAAAACTTGAGAAAGTGTTCTTTGAAACAGCTGGACAATCATCTTTCAGTGAACAATCTTCACCATCCTTTCCTAGTAAACTTACCGTTCTAACCACAGCACCCAAACTGTTCTCGTTCACATTGTGAATGATTTGTTACTTCCAGTTGACCGTGGCCAAATTTCGCTACATATTCTTTCGGATCTTTCTGCTGCTTTTAACACCACTGACCACACCATCCTCCTCTCTCGACTGGAGCACACGTTCGGAATCTAAGGTAGTGCTGTTTCGTGGTTTGCGTCATTCCTGTCTGACCGCTTTCAGTCAGTCGTAGTAAATAAGTCTATATAAAATCAGGTTAAACTTCCATATGGGGTCTGCCAAGGCTCTGGACTTGGGCCAGTCCTCTTCACACTCTATACCTCACCACATGCAAAGTCATTAGTCAACACAACATCAAATATCATTTCTATGCTGATGGCTCCCAGCTCTACAACAGTGCATCTTCTAAAATCTTTCAACTCTTCTTTCCGAAGATTCCGATTGTTATGTTGAGATCTAGAACCGGACAATACAGAATAAACTACAGTTGAAAGAAGATAAGACTGAAGCAATGTTCAATGGCACGAAGCAAAAACTTTCCACCGTAAAAGTTTGTTCTATCCCACAAGGTGACAACACCTTTGTACTTTGATTCAGTCAAGAATACTGGCGTTGTTCTTGATCCTCAATTCTCCATGCGCAAATTCATCACCCAAACCTGTCAGTCGTGTTACTGTCAACTGCGACGTTTCAGTTCTATTTGCAATTATCTTTCAACTTTAGCAACATCTAAACTTCCGACTTCTCTTATCTTGTCTCGTGCCCATTATTCTAACTCTGTAGTCTCTGGCTTGCCTGCTTCTTCTGCTGCATGCCCCCCGCGTACTCAGAATTCCGCGGCCTGTCTTGTCCTTTGTGCAAAGAGCAATGATCATGTCGTTCCCTTGCTTCATTTTCTCCACATTATGCTACAAGTGTATCAATGGAACTGCACCCATTTATCTTTGTGACCACCTTCGAATGTACATACCTGCCCAACCTGTCCAGTCTGCTTCTGATACTAGTGGTTTACAAATTCCTCGATACAGATGTTCCACACTTGGTCGCCGCTCTTTATTACGTCTGGTCCATACAGCTGGAACGATCTTCCCCCTTCTATCTGACAGTCACAAACACTTGTCTTCCTTCAAGTCTAGCTTAAAGACACCTTTTTGTCCAGCAGTGATGTCCTCCTCTATGTGCCCACCCTTTTGCCCTACTCCTCTCCTGCCCTCCTCCTCCCAATTTGTCTGTTTTGTGCCCTTAAGTGTTTGGTCGTTGTTGAGTGATTGCTTTGGTCAAGGATGAGAGTGTGAGCTTTGGTTTGATTCTTATATCAAGATTTAGCGCCTTGTAAATGTCATTATTATTGTTCACTATTATTACTGTTATTATTAGTATTATCATGACTGTTATCATTAACTATAAATGCATAATTACCTGCAGTACAATGGACTTTATGGAGTTCTGAAGCAAGAACATAAGTATAATATTCTAGTCAGTTTCACTGGAAACTGTCAAAACAGTTAAGCATGGATACAGAGGTTGTGACTTATTATCAATGGATGAGAAAGCAACGCAAAAAAAAAAAAAATAATGATAATAAAATGAAATAAATTACAATAAATATACTATAATAAATAGTGCAAAATGTAAAATGAACGTTTTCTTTTAACAGTTTAACCCTCAACACAAACGCGCTCATATTAAATAAGAACTTAGTTCATTATGCCTAGTACCCAATCACGTTATAACGTCTTGGTCAGTACCATACATCTGTCCTTTGTAGGGAAATCATTTCACCTAAGTACAACCTCCAGGTCAGTCTCTAGCTGCACGGAGAGTACTGAAAGCGGTGTTGTATGACGGGGGCGTGACAGAAGCTGTTAATGTTAACGTTTGTGGAAAGTGACCAGAACAAAACTTGCTGCATGGAGTGTTTGGTAGCCGTGTTGTATGAAGGGGTGGGGCTTAATCTGGGAATTAACCCCTTGACCACCGCACCCTATCCCCACCAACAGCAAAAACTTAACCCTTTGACTCCCGCACCCTATCCGCCAACTGCAAAAACTTAACCCTTTGACTCCCGCACCCTATCCCCACCAACAGCAAAAACTTAACCCTTTGACTCCCTCACCCTATCCACCAGCTTCTTGCAGGAAGCTGGTGGACAGGCTGAGGTAGTCAAAGGATTAAGTTTTTGCTTTGCTGGTATAGTTGACAATGCAGGAAGCTGGTGGACAGGGTGAGGTAGTCAAAGGATTGTTTTTGCTTTGCTGGCATAGTTGACAATGCAGGAAGCTGGTGGACAGGTGCAGGAGTCAAAGGGTTAACGTCCATGGAAAGTGACCAGAACAAAACTCGCTGCATGGAATGTTTGGTAGCCCTTGACTCCCGCACCCTATCCGCCAACTGCAAAAACTTAACCCTTTGACTCCCTCACCCTATCCACCAAATGCAAAAACTTAACCCTTTGACTCTCTCACCATATCCACCAACTGCAAAAACTTAAACTTTTGACTCTCACTCTACCCACCAACTCCAAAAACTTAACCCTTTGACTCCCGCACCCTATCCACCAACTGCAAAAACTTAACCCTTTGACTCCCTCACCCTATCCACCAGATTCCTGCAGGAAGCTGGTGGATAGGCTGAGGTAGTCAAAGGGTTAAGTTTTTGCTTTGCTGGCATAGTTGACAACACAGGATGCTGGTGGACAGGGTGCGGGAGTCGAAGGGTTAATAGGGTAACGTCAGCGGAAAGTCTCCAAGATAAAAAAAACTTGCGGGATTTCCTGGTGTTGACTTCGTCTTCCACTTACACACCGCTTGGCCGCTTCCATTAGTACTGGCTGGGTCGTGATTTCATACTAAAGCACACTTCTCGGTCACGGCATTCTGCCTGGTCACACTACATATGCTGTCGCTGTACACATGCCGACTTCTGAGTAGCCAACAGAAACCCCACAGTGATTCTAACATTCTCTCAGTTGCGGCATTGTGCGACTTCAGAGGCACTAGTCACGACTGCAGGAAACGACTGGATCTGCCGAAGCGATTAAAACGCTAGTCATCATCATCAATATGTGCCCTGCCACGTGGCGTTGGCGATCATGGCCCTCCTCCATACGTATCTATCCCTTGTCGCCGTAAGCACATCTTCCACCCTCTCTGTCCTCAGCACCCTGCAAGTCCGTCCAATATCTTCTCCCTGGGTCAACCTGGTGCTCTCTTTCTCTACAGCTTTCCTGAGGCGAAGAGTGCCCCAAAAAAAGTGAGTGAAGGCTACAAATGTTTGTTGTTTCCATGTTGTATAATACGACTACTGCCTGTACGACTGGTTTGTGTTGGCCAACATCTCTAAACTTTTGGAGGTCAGGGGACAGACAACATTAGAAACACCAGGTGATGGACAAACCCGTTTCTGAATATCTTGAGTTGGCCCCGACACAACGCCACACATACTCGTAAATAACACGCTACTGGTACACTGAAGTCAGTGAACGGACATCCTCATCCCCCCTCTCCCCCCCTCTCTCTCTCTCTCTCTCTCTCTCTCTCTCTCTCTCTCTCTCTCTCTCGACAACGGCATATCTGAAATATAACTTTCAGCTAATAACTTCTACCGCTGAAAATTAAAGTGTCGTTTACTCTCTCTCTCTCTCTCTCTCTCTCTCTCTCTCTCTCTCTCTCTCTCTCTCTCTCTCTCTCTCTCAGTTTTTATCGGCAACGGCATGTTTGAAATATAACTTTCAGTTAATAACTTCTACGGTTGAAAAATAAAGCGTCGTTTACTCTCTCTCTCTCTCTCTCTCTCTCTCTCTCTCCTCTCTCTCTCTCTCTCTCTCTCTCTCACTCTCTCTCTCTCTCCTCTCTCTTTCTCTCTCTCTCTCTCTCTCTCTCTCTGTCTCTCTCTCTCTCTCTGTCTCTCTCTCTCTCTCTCTCTCTCTCTCTCTGTCTCTCTCTCTTGATACACAGATAGAACCTTTACTTACATATGCAGCTGAAGTATGGGGTCTTACTGTAAATCCACATATGGAAAAAGTGCATACATATGCTATAAAACGTTTTTTGGCTGTACCAATTCACTCTTCTAATACTGTTTTATATGGAGAAACTGGAAGATATCCTTTATAACATTAGAACCTTTGTGAAGAGTATTAAATACTGGTTGAAATTGTTAAGGCTTCCACAATCTCGGTTATGTAAACAGGCATATGAAATGATGGTTACTCAAATGGAAATAGGAAAACAGAACTGGGCCTATCAGGTAAAAAAGGCTTTATCAGAACTTGGGTTTGGAATCGTGTGGTTGTCCCAGGGAGTAGGAAATGAGTGTCAGTTTATTAATGAATTTAAAGACAGGCTTATTTGTTCGTTTAAACAAAATTGGCACTCAGATATGGAAAACAAAGAAAAATATAGTTGGTTCTTCTCATTTAAAGATGTTTTTCAAACCGAAAAATATCTCAGTGTTGTTACGGATAAATGGCAAAGAACTAATTACGTAAGATTTAGATTAAGAACACTTGGTTTCAATGCAAATAAAAATTGGTTTCAACCTGGGACGTCCACAGTATATCCTTGCTCCTAATGTGGAAACAATGTCGATAATAAAAAACACTTTTTATTCCAATGCCAAATTTTTGACACAATACGTGGAAAATGCAAAGTTTTTGAATCCGACATGGCCAAAAGACAAGATGTTGTATCTATTTTGTCATCTGATGACGAAGTCATAATCAAATCAGTGGCACTATACATTGCGGAAGCACAAAAAATAAGACATAAACACTTACAAGCCCGACAATAGTGCTAGACAATATCATACTGGGATTAATTTAATCTCTTTTGACTGATGTGGGCTATATCACGTTAACTTCAAAAGAAGCCGCTTTATTATAGACTCTGTTTTGTAAAGAGCTGTTTTCATTTGCTTTATTTTGCTTTGTTTGCCGATAATTTAAGAGTAGCTAATAATATGAAAATAATGGTATATTTGTAGAATATGTTAGAAGTGGATATTGAAAGGGTATATAGACACTTAAGGGTCTACTATACATGTTAACAAAAACAAAAAAACAAAAACAAACCAAAAAACAAATAAATAAAAGGCATAGTGATGTCCCTTGTTAACAGTCCCTTGTTAACAGAGTATTTTGGGGCAGTTATGTGAAGATTATATTATTATCACTAAATGTAAGGTTTGGGTGGTCTAGCCCAGATGTTTCATCATATTACAGTTTTGATGTGTGTGTGTGTGCGCACGAGCGCGCGCCCGCGTGTGAGCGTATATGGATGCGTGTGTGTGTGTGTGGGTGTGGGTGTGTGAAAAAGATTTTGGTTTGTCTAAACCTAGACAAAT
>JAPXFY010000023.1:15068685-15071185 GCA_030674185.1 Monoplex corrugatus | reverse complement strand
TCTATCGACCTCTCCACATTTTCATCTGATGCCTCCCGTCTCCTTTCTGAAAAGTCACATAACCTTGCCGATGAATTCTATACTACTCTCCACCATCTTCTGGACACTCATGCTCCAGCCACAACCCGTCTTTTACCTGACCGCCCCCCTACCCCCTGGCTCACTCATGAGATTGCCTGTGCAAAACGTGCCCGCCGCAGAGCAGAGCGCCGTTGGCGCAAATCCAAACTCACTGTACACAGGCAACTTTTCCAAGCCTCTAAAACAAAAGTATCCACCCTCATTGCATCAGCAAAAACAAGCTATTTCCAAACCAAAATCCTGAATGCCACTTCTTCAAAAGAACTCTTTACAACCATGAATCATCTCCTTGGCACACGAAAAGATTTACCTCTCCCAACAAAACATACAAATGAAGAACTCCCATCTGTATTCTCCAAGTATTTCACCACCAAAATACAAACTCTTCGTGACAGGCTTGACAGGACACCCTGTCAACCATGCCCACCTACCCTTCCTTCTCTGGCACACCTCTTACTACTTTTACCCTAGTCTCACAAGAAGACATTTTCAACACAATCAGATCCATGTCGTTCAAAACCTGCGAACTGGATCCTCTTCCAGGTTCTCTCTACTCCGACTGTCTCCCTACTCTCCTCCCATTCATCATGACATCATCAACACTTCTCTTCAAACTGGAACTGTCCCAGATTCTTTCAAGTCTGCTATTGTTCACCCTCTCCTCAAGAAACACAATTTAGACACAAATGAACTGAAAAATTACCGGCCTATCTCTAATCTCTCTTTCTTGTCAAAACTCCTTGAAAAAGTCGTCCTCAACCAGCTGAACTCTCACCTGTCTGCCAACAATCTCCACAATCCTTTCCAGTCAGCCTACCGCCAGTGCCATAGCACTGAAACTGCCCTACTACACATTCTCAACAATCTCCTCCTTGCAACTGATACTGGCAAAGTCTCTCTCCTCACACTCCTTGATCTGTCTGCAGCCTTCGATACCACTGACCATGGTATTCTCCTTTCTAGACTTCATCATACTTTTTGGCATCTCTGACATTGCTCTCATCCTTTTTCACTTCGTATTTATCAAACAGAAAACAAACTGTTCTCATCAATGGCACTTACTCTCAACCTGCATACCTGACCTGTGGTGTTCCACAAGGATCTGTCCTTGGCCCTGTTCTTTTCACTCTTTACACCTCCCCCCTGTCCACCATCATCAACTCCCATCTATAAAACATCACTTCTATGCTGATGACACCCAACTTCAAGACAGTGACTCATCTGATAATATACAGCGCCTGTTGACTCGCACCACTGAGTGTTACTCGGACATTAAGAACTGGATGACGTTCAACAAACTTCAGCTTAATGACGACAAGACAGAAGCTATCCTCATTGGCACCCGTCAGTAACTTTCTCAGCTGCCTCCTCTTTCTCTCCCATTATGTAACACATCAGTCCCAATTTCTGATTCAGCTAAAAACCTTGGTGTCTGCATTGACTCTACCCTCTCCATGAACAACTTTGTTTCTCAAACTGCCAGATCTTGCTACTATCATCTCCATCGTATAAGGCTGATCAGGAAGTATCTCTCTGTCGAAACAACTGCAAAACTCGTTTTCTCCTTCATAATGTCTCGCATTGACTATTGCAATTCACTCCTGTCTGGTCTTCCTGCCTCCACTATTCACATCCTACAGCGCATTCAAAACAATGCTGTACGCCTTGTACTCAAAAAGAAAAAAGCTGACCACATATCTCCTCTCCTGGCACAACTTCACTGGCTCCCTGTATCAAAGCGCATACAGTACAAACTAGACACTATGTGCTACAAAAGCCTCAATAACGCAGCCCCCGATTACCTGTCAAGCCTACTTGAGATCTATCTTCCCTCACGTACCCTCCGCTCTGCCTCCGATCCTCTGATTTTTCGCTTTCCACGCACTAAGCTCAATACCTATGGTCCACGAGCCTTCTCTGTTTCTGGTCCACTCTCCTGGAACAAACTTCCTCTCTCAGTCCGTCAGCAACCTACTTTTGTCTCCTTCAAGTCCGCTCTCAAAACTCACCTTTTCCCCTGCCGCATAAAATCCTAACCTCACTCAACCCCCCCACCCCCCCCCCCCCCCCCCTCTGCAGCCTGTCTCCGCTCGGAGGGGAATCACATGGTTATAATATATAATTGTATATGCTATGCTCTCTATAATTTTCCATTGCTTTTATTCTTGCTTTAATTGCTTTTATTCTTTCTCCCCATTTATAGCCATGCGTGTGTGTGTGTGTGTGTGTGTGTGTGTGTGTGTGTGTGTGCGTGCGTGCGTGCGTGCGTGCGTGCGTGCGTGCGTGCGTGTGCGTGCGTGCGTGCGTGCGTGCGTGCGTGCGTGATTGCGTGCGTGCGTGTCTTCTTCAGCGCTTAGATTTGATTTTATCAAGATTCTGCGCTATATAAATATTGTAATTATTATTATTATTATTGTAT
>JAPXFY010000023.1:15056185-15061185 GCA_030674185.1 Monoplex corrugatus | reverse complement strand
GTCGTTCCTTGAAGAACAGTGTAAAGAACAGACTGTTTCAATGTATAACAGTTTCCTTGAAGAACGGTGTAAAGAACAGACTGTTTCAATGTATAACAGTTTCCTTGAAGAACAGTGTAAAGAACAGACTGTTTCAATGTATAACAGTTTCCTTGAAGAACAGTGTAAAGAACACACTGTTTCAATGTATAACAGTTTCCTTGAAGAACGTGTAAAGAACACACTGTTTCAATGTATAACAGTTTCCTTGAAGAACAGTGTAAAGAACAGACTGTTTCAATGTATAACAGTTTCCTTGAAGAACAGTGTAAAGAACACACTGTTTCAATGTATAACAGTTTCCTTGAAGAACGGTGTAAAGAACACACTGTTTCAATGTATAACAGTTTCCTTGAAGAACAGTGTAAAGAACAGACTGTTTCAATGTATAACAGTTTCCTTGAAGAACGGTGTAAAGAACACACTGTTTCAATGTATAACAGTCTGTTTCCTTGAAGAACGGTGTAAAGAACAGACTGTTTCAATGTATAACAGTTTCCTTGAAGAACGGTGTAAAGAACAGACTGTTTCAATGTATAACAGTTTCCTTGAAGAACAGTGTAAAGAACAGACTGTTTCAATGTATAACAGTTTCCTTGAAGAACACTGTAAAGAACAGACTGTTTCAATGTATAACAGTTTCCTTGAAGAACGGTTAAAGAACAGACTGTTTCAATGTATAACAGTTTCCTTGAAGAACAGTGTAAAGAACAGACTGTTTCAATGTATAACAGTTGTTTCCTTGAAGAACGTGTAAAGAACAGACTGTTTCAATGTATAACAGTTTCCTTGAAGAACAGTGTAAAGAACAGACTGTTTCAATGTATAACAGTTTCCTTGAAGAACAGTGTAAAGAACAGACTGTTTCAATGTATAACAGTTTCCTTGAAAGAACGGTGTAAAGAACAGACTGTTTCAATGTATAACACTTTCCTTGAAGAACGGTGTAAAGAACAGACTGTTTCAATGTATAACAGTTTCCTTGAAGAACGGTGTAAAGAACAGACTGTTTCAATGTATAACAGTTTCCTTAAAGAACGGTGTAAAGAACAGACTGTTTCAATGTATAACAGTTTCCTTGAAGAACAGTGTAAAGAACAGACTGTTTCAATGTATAACACTTTCCTTGAAGAACAGTGTAAAGAACAGACTGTTTCAATGTATAACAGTTTCCTTGAAGAACGTGTAAAGAACAGACTGTTTCAATGTATAACAGTTTCCTTGAAGTACGGTGTAAAGAACAGACTGTTTCAATGTATAACAGTTTCCTTGAAGAACAGTGTAAAGAACAGACTGTTTCAATGTATAACACTTTCCTTGAAGAACAGTGTAAAGAACAGACTGTTTCAATGTATAACAGTTTCCTTGAAGAACAGTGTAAAGAACACACTGTTTCAATGTATAACAGTTTCCTTGAAGAACAGTGTAAAGAACAGACTGTTTCAATGTATAACAGTTTCCTTGAAGAACGGTGTAAAGAACAGACTGTTTCAATGTATAACAGTTTCCTTGAAGAACAGTGTAAAGAACAGACTGTTTCAATGTATAACAGTTTCCTTGAAGAACAGTGTAAAGAACAGACTGTTTCAATGTTATAACAGTTTCCTTGAAGAACGGTGTAAAGAACAGACTGTTTCAATGTATAACAGTTTCCTTGAAGAACAGTGTAAAGAACAGACTGTTTCAATGTATAACAGTTTCCTTGAAGAACAGTGTAAAGAACAGACTGTTTCAATGTATAACAGTTTCCTTGAAGAACGGTGTAAAGAACAGACTGTTTCAATGTATAACAGTTTCCTTGAAGAACATGTAAAGAACAGACTGTTTCAATGTATAACAGTTTCCTTGAAGAACGGTGTAAAGAACAGACTGTTTCAATGTATAACAGTTTCCTTGAAGAACACTGTAAAGAACAGACTGTTTCAATGTATAACAGTTTCCTTGAAGAACGGTGTAAAGAACACACTGTTTCAATGTATAACAGTCTGTTTCCTTGAAGAACGGTGTAAAGAACAGACTGTTTCAATGTATAACAGTTTCCTTGAAGAACAGTGTAAAGAACAGACTGCTTTCAATGTATAACAGTCTGTTTCCTTGAAGAACAGTGTAAAGAACAGACTGCTTCAATGTATAACAGTTTCCTTGAAGAACGGTGTAAAGAACAGACTGTTTCAATGTATAACAGTTTCCTTGAAGAACGGTGTAAAGAACAGACTGTTTCAATGTATAACAGTTTCCTTGAAGAACGGTGTAAAGAACAGACTGTTTCAATGTATAACAGTTTCCTTGAAGAACGGTGTAAAGAACAGACTGTTTCAATGTATAACAGTTTCCTTGAAGAACGGTGTAAAGAACAGACTGTTTCAATGTATAACAGTTTCCTTGAAGAACGGTGTAAAGAACAGACTGTTTCAATGTATAACAGTTTCCTTGAAGAACGGTGTAAAGAACAGACTGTTTCAATGTATAACAGTTTCCTTGAAGAACGGTGTAAAGAACAGACTGTTTCAATGTATAACAGTTTCCTTGAAGAACGGTGTAAAGAACAGACTGTTTCAATGTATAACAGTCTGTTTCCTTGAAGAACGGTGTAAAGAACAGACTGTTTCAATGTATAACAGTTTCCTTGAAGAACAGTGTAAAGAACAGACTGCTTCAATGTATAACAGTCTGTTTCCTTGAAGAACAGTGTAAAGAACAGACTGCTTCAATGTATAACAGTTTCCTTGAAGAACGGTGTAAAAAACAGACTGTTTCAATGTATAACAGTTTCCTTGAAGAACGGTGTAAAGAACAGACTGTTTCAATGTATAACAGTTTCCTTGAAGAACAGTGTTAAGAACAGACTGTTTCAATGTATAACAGTTTCCTTGAAGAACAGTGTAAAGAACAGACTGTTTCAATGTATAACAGTTTCCTTGAAGAACAGTGTAAAGAACAGACTGTTTCAATGTATAACAGTTTCCTTGAAGAACGGTGTAAAGAACAGACTCTTTCAATGTATAACAGTTTCCTTGAAGAACAGTGTAAAGAACAGACTGTTTCAATGTATAACATTTCCTTGAAGAACAGTGTAAAGAACAGACTGTTTCAATGTATAACAGTTTCCTTGAAGAACAGTGTAAAGAACAGACTGTTTCAATGTATAACAGTTTCCTTGAAGAACGTGTAAAGAACAGACTGTTTCAATGTAAACAGTTTCCTTGAAGAACAGTGTAAAGAACAGACTGTTTCAATGTATAACAGTTTCCTTGAAGAACAGTGTAAAGAACAGACTGCTTCAATGTATAACAGTTTCTTGAAGAACAGTGTAAAGAACAGACTGTTTCAATGTATAACAGTTTCCTTGAAGAACGGTGTAAAGAACAGACTGCTTCAATGTATAACAGTTTCCTTGAAGAACAGTGTAAAGAACAGACTGTTTCAATGTATAACAGTTTCCTTGAAGAACAGTGTAAAGAACAGACTGTTTTCAATATTAAACAGTTTCCTTGAAGAACGGTGTAAAGAACAGACTGTTTCATGTATAACAGTTCTTGAAGAACGGTGTAAAGAACAGACTGTTTCAATGTATAAACAGTTTCCTTGAAGAACGTGTAAAGAACAGACTGTTTCAATGTATAACAGTTTCCTTGAAGAACGGTGTAAAGAACAGACTGTTTTCAATATATTTAACCAACTGTTTCAGTGGTAAAGAGCGTGTATTAAATAGTGTAAAGTAGATTTTATGTGAGGTCTGAGATTTATTAGATTATATTAATTGTACAGCAGAACGTCAAAGAAGCTGTTGGTGCGCCTGTACGTGCTGCGGCGTCAATGTTGTGTTTTGTGGGTGTAAGAAGCTGTTTGTGTGTGTTGTTGTGAAGAACGGTGTGAGTGTTTCAGTGTTGGTTTCTTGTGAGGTGTGTGTGTTAGAGTTAGTTTCTGAGAAGCGGTGTGGTGTTTGTGTTGTTTCTTGAGTAGTGTAGTGATGTTGTGTGTTGTTTGTGTGTAAGCTGGTGTGTGCTGTGTTTGTTGTTGTCTTGGTGGTGTGTGTGTTTGTGTATGTTTTTGAAGGTGTAAAGAAGATGTTTCTGTTAAGTTTGCCTGGAGTCAGTGAAAGACCGACTTTATGTTACGTTTTCCTGGATTCTTTTTGTAGTTAAGGGAAGCGACTGTCATGTTACAGTCCTGGACGTGTAAAACTGTTTCAATATAACAGTTTCCTAGGAAGACAGTAAATGAACAGACATGTCTTCCAATTATAACTTTCCTTGAGCTGTTAAGACACAGCTGTTCCAATGTATACAGCCTTAAACGGTGTTTAAAAACGACAGTACAATTATAACAGACCTAAGAACAGTTAAAGAACAATGCTCAATGTATAACATTCTTAGAATATCATAGCTTAAAGAAATGCACTCTTCAATTTATCAACATTTCCTGAGAAGAACTTTAAAAACAGACTAGCTCAATGTATACATTTCTTGAGACTTAAGAACAGACTGTTCAATGTATAACATTCCTAACTGAAAACATAATGTATAATTTCTTGAGAGTGTAAACAATGTTTCATGTATAACAGTTTCCTTGAGAACGGTGTAAAGAAGACTGTTTCAATGTATAGTTTTCTTTGATGACGGTGTAAAGTAGAGACTGTTTCTGTATAACAGTTTACTTGAAAAGTGAAAAACAACTGTTTCAAGATAACGTTTTTAAGAACAGTGTAAAGAACAGACGTTTCAAGTATAACAGTATTCTTTAAATGTAAAAGTTTTATGTGTTCTTGAAGATGTGTGAAGATGTTTAATTATAATTGTCCTTAGAACGTGTGTAAAGAACAGACTGTTTCAATGTATAACAGTGTTTCCTGAGACGTGTGAATGTGTTCATGTTAAGTTTCTGAAGACGGTGTAAGATAGTGTTCATGTATAACATGTTCTGAGAGTGTAAAGAACAGATGTTTCATGTATAACAGTTCT
>JAPXFY010000023.1:15018685-15036185 GCA_030674185.1 Monoplex corrugatus | reverse complement strand
ATCACACATTGTTTCACCCAACTGTAGATAGACAGGACAGAGAGGGTGGAAGATGTGCTTCCGGCAACAACAAGGGATAGTTGCATATGGAGGGCCATGATCACCAACACCATGTGGTAGAGCACTTGATGATGATGGTAGACAGACAATATGTATGCATGAGAATATAAAAACAAAAATAGTACAGCTCACAAAATTAAAAACGCAACATCAGAAACACCCATATCATCAAAATCTTCATATCTGAAACATCATAAACACCCTAATCATCAAAATCTTCATATCTTTTCAAACTAAGACCTACTTTTGTGGAGCGATGCCTTTACGACTGAGATCAGTGCGCACTTTTTCACCAACATGGCGGTAGATTTCTGTGAGTGTCACCACGGCTGCCTCTCGTACCTGTCCATTCTGGTCTTCCAGCAGTTTACAGATGGCAGGTACTGTCTTGGACAGCTGAAGGCTTCTGGCACCATACCTATAGGACAGACAGGTGAGATGGGTAAGGAGATCTGGCACGCTTTTTGTTTTGTCAAGGAGGACTTCATTTTGAGGGAATGATGGGATTTGTTTTCACATACATGCATAAAATGAGTGTGTGTGTGTGTGTGTGTATGCATGTTTATCATCTCTCTCTCTCTCTCTCCTCTCCTCTCTCTCTCTCCTCTCTCTCTCTCTCTCCTCTCTCTCTCTCTCTCTCTCTCTCTCTCTCTCTCTCTCTCTCTCCTCTCTCTCGTGCTTGTGCACACATGTACTCTGATATGAATCCTTACAAATACTGGTTGACACTTCTGTTTTCTTTAACATATCTTTACTGTCAGTTCTACCTCCACTAGCTACCCCTCTCCTCTGCTGTGTGACTGTCCCATGGCTAAGAGAGACAACTCTTACTTAACTCTGCACCCTATCCACCAACGGCAAAAACTTAACCCTTCTTGCAGGAAGCTGGTGGATAGGGTACGGAGTCAAAGGGTTAAGTTTCTGCTTTGCTAGCATGGTTAGCAATGCAGGATGCTGGTGGACAGGGTGTGGGAGTCAAAGGGTTAATATATTCAGGCTCCTTAGTAATGATGCTCTCTATTCAGAGAAACAGTCATTATTGCACATGCATACATATAATTACAGAGGGTTATCTGATCCCACATGGACGTCTAGTAGTTCATCACCTCTCTGCCTTCAGGTCACATTTGCCCACTACCACAAAGCCTACCTGATGTAAGACAGGCATACAGCAACTATCCCCCCCCACACACCACCACACACACACACACACACACACACACACAAACACACACACAACAACACACACACACACACACACACACACACACACACACACACACACACACACACACACATTCTGATCAGTCTGCAGTTCATTCCTCATTCATTCATATATATGTTTCTTCTTTCCTTCATTCATAGATCAAGTTCATCACTCACTCAGCTCCTTCTTTCCTTTTGTCTTTCTTTATATTTCAAGTTTTCCTTTTGGCCCTCTTCTCCCGCTGGACGAATCAGTAGGGAAGTTTCAGTCTTTTCCTCCTAATTTTTTGTATTTGGTGTTTGTTTGTGATCTTACATTCACGCTTGACAAAGGCCAGTTGGCTGAAAATCTGCGCCTGTCTTGTCTGGTTGTACTACATACGCGTTCTGATGCTTTTTTCGTGTTTTTTTCTGGTTCCTGTTTGCTTGAACGCAGGCAGTCGTACTGGTTTTGGATCAAGTTTTCCTGTTTCGTTTTTCTCTCTGAGTTGAAAGGAGTGTGTTCCCTTGTAGCATGTACTTACCTGTTGATGGTGTTCTGTAGACAAACCAGGACTCCCTCCCTTACATGCCACAGTTTGTGTGAAAAGGCTCCAGACATCCGCTCAAATACATACTGCAACAGACAGAAAAATCTGTACATAGCAGTACACACACACAGACATCCGCTCAAATACATACTGCAACAGACAGAAAAATCTGTACACAGCAGTACACACACACAGACATCCGCTCAAATACATACTGCAACAGACAGAAAAATCTGTACAAAGCAGTACACACACACACACATCCGCTCAAATACATACTGCAACAGACAGAAAATCTATACACAGCAGTACACACACACAGACATCCACTCAAATACATACTGCAACAGACAGAAAAATCTGTACACAGCAGTACACACACACCAGACATCCGCTCAAATACATACTGCAACAGACAGAAAAATCTGTACATAGCAGTACACACACACAAACATCCGCTCAAATACATACTGGAACAGACAGAAAAATCTGTGCATAGCAATACACACACACACACACACACACACACACACACACACACACACACACACACACACACACACACACACATGTGCAAACACACACAAGCACACACACACACAAACACCCCCCTTCCCCCCCTCTCTCTCTCTCTCTCTCCCGTCCCTCCCTCTCACACACATACACACACATACTCTCTCTCTCTCACATATGGACAGACAGACAGATAGAAAGAAAGAGAGAGAAAAAGAGAGAAAGAGAGAGAGGGAGAGAGAGAGAGAAAAACCTATTGAAAAAATTCATTCAAAACATACTAAAACCACCCACCAAATCCCACACTTACGACAACAGATTTTCAAAGGACACGGTCACACAGAATATGGTCTATTTTGGGCAGATAAAATGCATGGCACATCTTGCAAATAAGGTGGGCCACATCTGGTAGACACAAATTAAATATGCCCAGGACACACCTGCTGAATTGTTGTTTTGCCATGACAGAGACTATACACTGTAATAAAAAAATACATTTATGGCTATGAATGAACTTTTGTTGTGTCAGAGAATCTAGACCCTCATAAACTTAAAAGGTGCTATTGTTATTTCAACAAGACAAAAAAAGGAAAAGAAAATTAAGTACACATATCAATGCATTTGCGCACACAACCTAAAGAGATGCCCTGGCACTGACCACTCCATCCAATTTATCACACAGGGGATTTAAAAACATACCTGAATACAAATTTAAACATAGCTAAGGACACTATAACATGTAAAAATGGGCCTAAATCACCTAAAATTGCTGCTGCACATCACATTTCCCTAGTGCCAAAAATGCACTTAATACATGTACCCAAATATCAATCCTAAGAGAAGTATGTAACGCTTTATCAAATACATACAGGTGAATGGACCAGCAAGGAAGAAAATAAGGAAGAAATGATAGAAAGCAAAGGAACAAGGCAGAAACAAAGAGAGTGACAGAAAAGAGGAAATTTCTAGCACAGAATTACCAAAAGGTGGGGATACTATTTCATACTGAAAGAGCCCGCGGCATACCCACAGGGAAGATGTGCAAGCTCATTAGTAATAGTACAGCCATTATTCATCTCAAATATCTGAAATGTACACCACTTTATATAAGAAGACAATATAATTTGCATATCAGGTTCAAAATATGAAATTTGGTCTGCCCTGTCTTGGGGACAGCATGTCCACTCACAGTAAAGCAGCACTCCTGGCACCTCTTTTGCAGGTTGCAGTTTGTATGTAGGCATCAGTTTTTTAAGATGGTCAAAATGACATTAAAAACAAGCCTAGTCTGGGGAGGCAAGTTGAAGCTACCAAAAAATTAGAGAAATTGTAAATGAAGACGGGTGAACATTGTGTGAAGAGGTCACTCATGACACTGGTGTTAGACGATGGATCAGTTTATGCAATGTCAACAAGTAAAGTTGGGTAGAGATATATTGCAGCAATGAGTGCCCTGCACTGCCTTACCTAAGATACAGCTTCTTCAATCCGACAGTTGCCATTGACAAAACCTGGGTTGAAATCTATAAGCCAAAACGAGACAACCAAGCGACACACTCCCACTTCCGCAAGACCCATCAAGTTAAAAAGAAAGCAAGGAAATTTAAAAATGACGATGATATTTTATGTGCCTATGATAACAAAGGCGTACAGACAGCCCATCATGCTCCAACTACAAGGTGTTTCTGATGAAAAATATTATGACCTGCATTTCAAAAGAAATTCAAAACAATGTTCAATGATTAGCATTGCTTTCACTTGACAAAGCATCTTGCCACAAAGCAGAAAGGGCAACATCACTTATGACACAGTATCAATGGGACAGTCTGTCATGAACTGATCTGTTCCCCAAGCTGAAAAACCCCTTTCCATGCTGTACATTTCTGTGATTTAGGTGACTTGGATGTGGAAGTGGACGACCAGCTACAACATACTAACTGTGGATGCCTAGCAACAGGCATTGCAGGCCATCCCAACAGATGGGAATCAGTCGTTTGGAAAAGAGATGTTAACATCAAAGGAATAGAAAGGTTCTGATCAGTACCTTATTTTCACATTTTTATAGACATGTTCTCACTATTTATAGCACGACTGTCATAACTGAAAAGAGTTTTTTAACCCTTTGACTCCCGCACCCTGTCCACCAGCAGCTTGCATTGTCAATTTCACTGCCAGCAATAAGCAAAATAACTTTGGATGTTCTCTCACCCTATACCACATGTCTATCCTGCAGGTAAACTGGTAAAACATGTACAAAAATGACTCAAAGGGTTAACTTTGGCGCTCTATTGGTGGTCCAGAGTCTACACGGGTAAAGTAACACACAGAACAAAATGAACCAAAACACAGACAAAACAAAAACAGGGCATGTCAACAGGTTAAACACCAGTCATGTTAATGACGAACTAACCTATGGTAAACAATGCCATCCATAAGTTTTAACAATAACTGTTGGGCCTGTTCTCTCACTTGGTCCTTGGCATCACCCAGTCTGTCTATCACTGACGGTAACACTGTAACACATCATGTAACACAAAATGTAACCATACAACACAACAAGTTTCAACAATAACTGTGGGCCTGTTCTCTCACTTGGTCCTTGGCATCACCCAGTCTGTCTATCACTGACGGTAACACTGTAACACATCATGTAACACAAAATGTAACCATACAACACAACAAGTTTCAACAATAACTGTTGGGCCTGTTCTCTCACTTGGTCCTTGGCATCACCCAGTCTGTCTATCACTGACGGTAACACTGTAACACATCTTTTAACACAAAATGTAACCATACAACACAACAAGTTTCAACAACTGATGGGCATGTGTTCTCACTTGGTCTACTCCATCTCATATCCAGCAAGCACTGATGATAACACTCTAACATCACATGTAATGCATGTAACACACAATGTAACACTCTAACATCACATGTAATGCATGTAACACACAATGTAAATATATGATACAAAAAAAATCTTCTACAACTGTAATCATCAAACACAGTAACATGACACGTAACACACAATGTAATTAAATGATAAAAAAAAAACTTCTGCAACTGTATCATCAGACACAGTAACATGACATGTAACAAACTATATAATATAGCACAGAATGTAACATTTCTAACTAGATCTTTGACGTCTTCAGTCAACTGACCACTAAAAGTAACCTATGATGTAACAAGCAATGTAATCTTCCTAGCTCATGATGTCACACCTCCCAGCAAACAATTCATAAACTGGCTGGCTAGTTGACTCCGTTAATAGAGAAATGACCTCAGAAATCCCACAGACAATGCCATCCCAAAGACAACGCCATCCCACAGACAATGCCATCCCAAAGACAAGGCCATCCCACAGACAATGCCATCCCACAGACAATGCCATCCCAAAGACGCCATCCCACAGACAATGCCATCCAAAAGACAATGCCATCCCACAGACAATACCCATCCCAAAGACAACGCATCCCACAGACAATGCCATCCCAAAGACAAACGCCATCCCACAGACAATGCCATCCCAAAGACAATACCATCCCACAGACAATGCCATCCCAAAGACAACGCACATCCCACAGACAATGCCATCCCAAAGACAACGCCATCCCACAGACAATGCCATCCCACAAGCACAAACGCCATCCCACAGACAATGCCATCCCAAAGACAATGCCATCCCCAAGACAACGCCATCCCAAAGACAACACCATCCCAAAGACAACGCCATCCCAAAGACAACGCCATCCCAAAGACAATACACATCCCAAAGACAAAGCCATCCCAAAGACAATACCAAATCCCCAGCAACATGACATCATCCGCAAGCCATCCCACAAAAGACAATGCCATCCCAAAGACAATGCCATCCCAAAGACAACGCCATCCCAAAGACAACGCCATCCCAAAGACAATGCCATCCCGAAGACAACGCATCCCAAAGACAACGCCATCCCAAAGACAATGCCATCCCAAAACAAAACCATCCCAAAGACAATGCCATCCCAAAGACAATGCCATCACAAAGACAATACATCCCAAAGACAACGCCATCCCAAAGACAATGCCATCCAAAGACAAAGCCATCCCAAAGACAACGCCATCCCAAAGACAACGCCATCCCAAAAAACAACGCCATCCAAAGACAATACCATCCCAAAGACAACGCCATCCAAAGACAATACCATCCCAAAGACAACCCATCCAAAGACAATGACATCCAAAGACAACGCCATCCCAAAGACAACCCATCCTAAAGACAATGCCATCCAAAACAATAACCCTCCCAAAGACAATGCCATCCAAAGACAATGCCATCCCAGAGACAAGGCCATCCCAAACACAACACCATCCCAAAGACAATACCGTCCCAAGACAAGGCCATCACAAAACAACACCATCCAAAGACAATCCATCACAAGCAACACAAGCAACCATCCCAAATACAACACACCATCCAAAGACAATACCATCCAGAGACAAGCCATCCAAAGACAACACCATCCACAAAGACAATACCATCCAAAGTCAACCATCACAAAGACAACACCATCCCAAAGACAATTCCATCACAAAGACAACACCATCACAAAGACAACACCATCACAAAGACAACACCATCACAAAGACAACACCATCACAAAGACAATACTATCACAAAGACAACACCATCACAAAGACAACACCATCACAAAGACAATACCATCACAAAGACAAACACAAGACGACAAAACACATCACAAAGACAACACCATCACAAAGACAACACCATCACAAATCAGACAATACATCACAAAGACAACACCATCACAAAGACAACACCATCACAAAGACAACACCATCACAAAGACAACACCATCACAAAGACAACACCATCACAAAGACAACACCATCACAAAGACAACACCATCACAAAGACAACATCATCACAAAGACAACACCATCACAAAGACAACACCAAGACAAACCATCACAAAGACAATACCATCACAAAGACAATACCATCACAAAGACAACACCATCACAAAGACAACACCACAATCACAAAGACAACACCATCACAAAGACAACACCATCACAAAGACAACCCATCACAAAGACAACACCATCACAAAGACAATACCATCCATACAGACAATCCATCCAAAGACAATACCATCACAAAGACAATACCATCACAAAGACAATTCCATCACAAAGACAATACCATCACAAATACAACACCATCACAAAGATAACCATCACAAAGACAATACCATCACAAAGACAACACCATCACACAAGACAACACCATCACAAAGACAATACCATCAAAAAGAAATACCATCACACAGACAATGCCATCCAAAGACAACCCATCACAGAACAATGCCATCCCAAAGACAAGCCATCCCAAAGACAATGCCATCACAAAGACAATACCATCACAAAGACAATACCATCACAAAGACAACCACAAAGACAATACCATCACAAAGACAATCCATCACAAAGACAATACCATCACAAAGACAATACCATCACAAAGACAAACCCATCACAAAGACAATACCATCACAAAGACAATACCATCACAAAGACAATACCATCACACAGACAATACCATCACAAAGACAATACCATCACAAAGACAATACCATCACAAAGACAATGCCATCACAAAGTCAATACCATCACAAAGACAATACCATCACAAACACAATACCACCACAAAGACAATGCCACCCAAGACAATACCATCACAAAGACAACACAAAGACAATACCATCACAAAGACAATTCCATCACAAAGACAATACCATCACACAGACAATACCATCACAAAGACAACACCATCACAAAGACAATACCATCACACAGACAATACCATCACAAAGACAATACCATCACAAAGACAATACCATCACAAAGACAATGCCATCACAAAGTCAATACCATCACAAAGACAATACCATCACAAACACAATACCACCACAAAGACAATGCCACCCAGAGACAATACCATCACAAAGACAACACAAAGACAATACCATCACAAAGACAATTCCATCACAAAGACAATACCATCACACAGACAATACCATCACAAAGACAACACCATCACAAAGACAATACCATCACACAGACAATACCATCACACAGACAATACCATCACAAAGACAATACCATCACACAGACAATACCATCACAAAGACAATACCATCACAAAGACAACACCATCACAAAGACAATACCATCACAAAGACAAAACCATCACAAAGACAACGCCATCACAAAGACAATACCATCACAAAGACAATACCACACAAAGACAATACCATCACAAAGACAATACCATCACAAAGACAACGCCATCACAAGGACAATACCATCACAAAGACAATACCATCACAAAGACAATACCATCACAAAGACAACGCCATCACAAAGACAATACCATCACAAAGACAATACCATCACAAAAACAACGCCATCACAAAGACAATACCATCACAAAGACAATACCATCACAAAGACAATACCATCACAAAGACAATACCATCACAAAGACAATACCATCACAAAGACAATTCCACCCCAAAGACAATACCATCACAAAGACAATACCATCACAAAGACCATCACAAGACAATACCATCACAAAGACAATACCATCACAAAGACAATGCCATCCCAAAGACAATACCATCACAAAGACAATACCATCACAAAGACAATACCATCACAAAGACCATCACAAAGACAATACCATCACAAAGACAATACCATCACAAAGACAATACCATCACAAAGACAATACAATCACAAAGACAATGCCACCACAAAGACAATGCCATCCCAAAGACAACGCCAAACTGCAATATGAAACTGGCATGCTCACTGCCCATTTCCATCATTCTGATGATGTTAACCTAGACCTTACCTACAAATTGTTTCTAGACCTGGCCTGCAAAAGGCTCTGAACAAGCTCAAGGTGTCTTTACCTATAACTGCTAGTAGCTTGAGTTGGAGAATATATTACTATTATTGTTGCTTAAAGCCCATCCGACTGCATAGAGCCACATCAGGGCTATAACTGTTTCAAAACTGACACAGTACTTCCAAAGCCCAGCCGACTGTGCAGAGCCACATCAGGGCCATAAACGTCTCTGTGTGGGGAGAATCCCACCAGGTTTGCCCCCCAGGTTAGGTAAAATGTCAAGACCTTACCAGCATGTTGGGCTTATGTGCAGACTTACGGCTTATGCCACCATCACTTTGGGGCTATTTCCATCACATGGCAATTGTAGCATTGACACCTGCGGAATGCTTCCTGACTGTAGAAACGCTGCTTTGAGATAACTGAAACTGAAGAATGCTTCTTTAACAAATTCCAATTTCAGTAACAGAGGATAGCACTAAAATATGTCGATAATCAACCTAATTGTTCCTCACATTATGAAGTACCTGGACGAGACATAAAACTCCTGTAGATCTGCATCTAAAAATGCGGACTATCATTGTATCTTCAAAATGAAAAGAGAAAACCGGAGAGAAAAGTAATGACAGGAAAAAGGGATCAACTGCTTGAAGGAGACAGAAACACAACTTGTAACACAAAATGTTAACGCTTTGACTCCTGCACTCTATCCACCAACTGCAAAAACTTAAACCCTTGACTTCCTCACCCTAGTCAAAGGATTAAAGTTTTTGCTATGCTAGCATGGTTGACAATACAGCATGCTGGTGGACAGGGTGCGGGAGTCAAAAACTGCTGGCCTGGACACAAAGGGTTTCACAAGCTGTTTGTGTATATAACATGAATCAGTTGTGAAACACAAAGGACACAGAGAGAAAGACACACAGAGAAAGGCACACAGAGACAGATGGACAGAAAGAGACAGGTGGGTGATGGATAGATAAAAGGTAAACAGTCTTACCTGTTGTGATGTGAGGTTTGAACTCCTCCCCCATACGATCCACCATGAGACATAGCACCTCCAGGCCATTCACCGACACCTGTGCAAACATCAGGTAACAATTATACTTATGTTACAATTGTCATAATGGTTTTGATGTCCAGTTTGACCAACCCGGATTTTATACCTCTCTCTCTCTCTCTCTCTCTCTCTCACACACACACACACACACACACACACACACACACACACACACACACACACACACACACAGGTGTGCGCACGCATGCACACACGCACGCATGCACGCACGCACGCACACACACACGCACGCACGCACTACCTCACACACACACACACACACACACACACACACACACACACACACACACACACACAAATTGACAAAGAGACAATACACAGACAGGCAAGATCACAAAATGTGACAATCAAAAATTTACAAAGTACAAAATATCACATGAAAACAGTAAAACATGCCATCAAACAACAAGGCACAAACATGAACAAAGTACAATGATCATGAGGATATGGTGACAATGACAATGACGGTGGTGGTGGTGGTGGTGATGGTGGTACGGTAAGATGATGATGATGATGATGATGAATGATGATGATGATATGATGATTGAGATGGGTGGGTGGTGGTGGTGGTGGTGGTAGGATGAGTAACGATGATTGATGATGATGATATGTTGGTGGTGGTGGTGCTGGTGTTGTGCGTGGTTAAACCATAGTAACTAATTACCGTGAGGTGTTTGAGAACTTTGTCCGACAGAGGTCCACTCTGAACACAGTTGTACAATCTCTCCCTCAGCGGTAATCCCGTCTCCCTTTTCTCCTTGGCCCTTCTTTCACGCTGACAGCTGGTGAACTGGGCACACTGCTCGTAGCTTTACACTTCAAAGACGTACTGCTCGCTGATATCCAGTTTGACGTTCTGCTTACTGCTGGCGAGTTTGACGTCATACTGGTCACTGCTTTCCTGTTCAACGACGAACTGCTCGCAGTTCGACGAATTCGACATCTCCTCAAACCCGGTGACTGTGGTGCACCGGTAACAGTTCTCACGCTTAATGATGATGATGCAATGCTTTCGGATGACGCGTTCGACATTCTCCTCACAAGTTTTGAGTTTAATGACGTACTGCTGACAGATCTTGCATCTGACAGACTCCTCACAGATTTGGAATCTGGTTTACTTCTCAAAGATTTTAAATCTGACACGCTGCTTATCGATTTTGAGTATGTCAAGCTCCTCGCTGATTTTGAGTCTGACGTACTTCTCAAAGATTTTAAATCTGACACACTGCTTATCGATTTTGAGTACGACAAGCTCCTTGCTGGTTTTGAATCCGACGTACTTCTCAAAGACTTCAAATCTGAAACACTGCTTATCGATTTTGAATATGACAATCTCCTTGCAGATTTTGAATCTGGTGTACCACTTACTGACTTTGAATCGACATATTCCTCACAGCTTTTGTGGTAGGCACCCTGCTCACAAATTTTGAGGCTGACATGGTGCTCTCAGATTTTGAGTTTAACATACTGCTCATAGTTTTTGAATATAATGTATCAGTCTAGTTTTGAATACAATGTATCTCTAGTCTTGAATATTAGTATCATTAGTTGAATACAATGTATCAGTCTAGTTATTGAATACATGTTCATTAGTTCTGAATATTAATTAGTTATTCAGTATCAGGTTTTTGATAAGGAATGAGAACAAATTGCTAACAACTGCTGCTGGACAAATTGCTGATAATCATTCTTCACACATGCATTCGTCTTTACGGCATGTTTGGGTTCCGTGAAAATGTTATATATTGTTTTTTGTCCTTTTCACCCTCATGTGTTTTATCTTCAAAACACTCACAGCTTTATCGATGCTATCTTGTTGTGTGTGCCGTTTTGATTTGCCTCTTTTTCCACAAGTAACAGTCTTGATGTTATATCACTGATCAATAATGGATGTTCATGACAGTCCCATCCGTACCTAAATGTCTTCCACAGTCACCATTCACAGTGACACTGGTTCACAAGATTCACACATCAATGTAAAACACCAAAGAAGTCTTGTCACATGGCAACATCAATCTGTCTTCACAGTGACACTGGTTCACAAGCTTCACACATCAATGTAAAACACCAAAGAAGTCTGTCACATGACAACATCAATCTGTCACACAATACATCAGAGATGGCACCTGCTATACACAAGGTGATGTCTGAGTTTGTCTTTTGATACATTCACCTGTCACATATCAAAAAAGCACACAATACAACTTTCTTGTCTGCCAACTCTCAGTACAAGGAACATGGACTAATCAGAAAAAGGACACACAAAATTTGTCTACCAACTCCTTATACAAGGAACACGCACACTACAACAGACAAGAACACGTACAATCTGTCTGTCTACCATCTCCTTACACAAAGAACATGTACTAGATCAGTAAAGAACACATACAGTCTATTTGTCTACCAACTCCTTATACAAGAAACATGCACCACATCAGAAAAGAACACATACAATATATTTGTCTCCAAACTCTTGGCAGAAGGAAAATTATCATAAACTGAAATTCTTGTATAGCACTATTCGCCAAATTGTGGACTCATTGTGCATTACAAAAATCTGATTTTTCAGCGGAGCATGAAGAACTCGTGCAGCTAAGTAAGCTGACCACATACACTGTGTTGTTGCACAGTCTGCATCTTTGGTGGGTAGTGTTGTCATGTTTGCTTACTCCGGCCACTGACATGACTTACATAATAATAAATAATAATAATTACAATATTTATATAGCACAAAATCTTGATAGAAATCAAATCTAAGCGCTTACAGGATCTTCATCATGCAAATATGATATTCAAAAGACATGCCCTATATTTTGCGCTATATAAATATTGTAATATTATTATTTATATTATTAATTATATTATTTTTTTATCATTATCATTATTATTATTATTATATCAGAAAAACACGCATACAGCATATTTGTCTTATCTTCGTAGCACAAGGAACATGCACTACTTCAGAAAAGAACGCATACAATTTGTCTACTAACTCTTGATACAAGAAGATGCACTACATCCAAACAGGACACATACGGTCTGTTTGTCTACCAGCTCATACACAAGGAACACGCACCACATTCACACATACAGTCTGTTTGTCTACCAGCTCATACACAAGGAACACGCACCACATTCACACATACAGTCTGTTTGTCTACCAGCTCATACACAAGGAACACGCACCACATTCACACATACAGTCTGTTTGTCTACCAGCTCATACACAAGGAACATGCACCACATTCACACATACAGTCTGTTTTGTCTACCAGCTCATACACAAGGAACATGCACCACATTCACACATACAGTCTGTCTACCAGCTCATACACAAGGAACACGCACCACATTCACACATACAGTCTGTTTGTCTACCAGCTCATACACAAGGAACATGCACTACATTCACACATACAGTCTGTTTGTCTACCAGCTCATACACAAGGAACATGCACTACATTCACACATACAGTCTGTTTGTCTACCAGCTCATACACAAGGAACATGCACCACATTCACACATACAGTCTGTTTGTCTACCAGCTCATACACAAGGAACATGCACTACATTCACACATACAGTCTGTTTGTCTACCAGCTCATACACAAGGAACATGCACCACATTCACACATACAGTCTGTTTGTCTACCAGCTCATACACAAGGAACATGCACCACATTCACACATACAGTCTGTTTGTCTACCAGCTCATACACAAGGAACACGCACCACATTCACACATACAGTCTGTTTGTCTACCAGCTCATACACAAGGAACATGCACCACATTCACACAAACAGTCTGTTTGTCTACCAGCTCATACACAAGGAACATGCACCACATTCACACATACAGTCTGTTTGTCTACCAGCTCATACACAAGGAACACGCACCACATTCACACATACAGTCTGTTTGTCTACCAGCTCATACACAAGGAACATGCACCACATTCACACATACAGTCTGTTTGTCTACCAGCTCATACACAAGGAACACGCACCACATTCACACATACAGTCTGTTTGTCTACCAGCTCATACACAAGGAACACGCACCACATTCACACATACAGTCTGTTTGTCTACCAGCTCATACACAAGGAACATGCACCACATTCACACATACAGTCTGTTTGTCTACCAGCTCATACACAAGGAACATGCACCACATTCACACATACAGTCTGTTTGTCTACCAGCTCATACACAAGGAAACCACGCACCACATTCACACATACAGTCTGTTTGTCTACCAGCTCATACACAAGGAACACGCACTACATTCACACATACAGTCTGTTTGTCTACCAGCTCATACACAAGGAACATGCACCACATTCACACATACAGTCTGTCTACCAGCTCATACACAAGGAACACGCACTACATTCACACATACAGTCTGTTTGTCTACCAGCTCATACACAAGGAACATGCACCACATTCACACATACAGTCTGTTTGTCTACCAGCTCATACACAAGGAACACGCACCACATTCACACATACAGTCTGTTTGTCTACCAGCTCATACACAAGGAACACGCACCACATTCACACATACAGTCTGTTTTGTCTACCAGCTCATACACAAGGAACACGCACCACATTCACACATACAGTCTGTTTGTCTACCAGCTCATACACAAGGAACATGCACCACATTTACACATACAGTCTGTTTGCTCTACCAGCTCATCACACAAGGAACACGCACGCTACATTCAAGACCACACTACTAGTCTGTTTAGTCTACCAGCTCATACACAAGGAACACGCACCACATTCACACATACAGTCTGTTTATCTACCAGCTCATACACAAGGAACACGCACCACATTCACACATACAGTCTGTTTGTCTACCAGCTCATACACAAGGAACACGCACCACATTCACACATACAGTCTGTTTGTCTACCAGCTCATACACAAGGAAAATGCACCACATTCACACATACAGTCTGTTTGTCTACCAGCTCATACACAAGGAACATGCACCACATTCACACATACAGTCTGTTTGTCTACCAGCTCATACACAAGGAACACGCACCACATTCACACATACAGTCTGTTTGTCTACCAGCTCATACACAAGGAACACGCACCACATTCACACATACAGTCTGTTTGTCTACCAGCTCATACACAAGGAACACGCACCACATTCACACATACAGTCTGTTTGTCTACCAGCTCATACACAAGGAACATGCACCACATTCACACAAACAGTCTGTTTGTCTACCAGCTCATACACAAGGAACATGCACCACATTCACACATACAGTCTGTTGTCTACCAGCTCATACACAAGGAACACGCACCACATTCACACATACAGTCTGTTTGTCTACCAGCTCATACACAAGGAACACGCACCACATTCACACATACAGTCTGTTTGTCTACCAGCTCATACACAAGGAACATGCACCACATTCACACATACAGTCTGTTTGTCTACCAGCTCATACACAAGGAACATGCACCACATTCACACATACAGTCTGTTTGTCTACCAGCTCATACACAAGGAACAGCACCACATTCACACATACAGTCTGTTTGTCTACCAGCTCATACACAAGGACACACTGCACCACATCCCATCATACAGGAAACGAGGTCTATTTGTCTACCAGCTCATACACAAGGAACACGCACCACATCCAAACAGGAAACGGTCTATTTGTCTACCAACTCCTGGCAGGGTCATACAATTTTTCCACTAACTCTTAGCGCAAGAAATAGGCAATACTTCAGAAAAAGACACAAACTGTTATTTGCCCACCAATTCTTAGTAAAAGGAACAACACTACATCAGAAATAAACACATACAGAACGTTTGTCTCCCAAATCTTAGTATGTACAAGCAGCATGCAGGGACCCAAACCACCGTTCTGCTTGCTTCATCAGACACACGCACGCCTTGTTCAACACTGACACACGGACGTCAAAACCACTGTTCTGCTTGCTTCATCAGACACACGCACGCCTTGTTCATACACTGACACACGACGCCAACTCCACCGTTCTGCTTGCTTCATCAGAAACACGCACCCTTGTTCATACACTGACACACGGACGCCAAAACCACCGGTTCTGCTTGCTTCATCAGACACATGCACGCCTTGTTCATAGACTGACACACAGACGCCAAACCACCGTTCTGCTTGCTTCATCAGACACACGCACGCCTTGTTCATACACTGACACACGGACGCCAACTCCACTTCATGAGACTAGAGCACACGATGAAGAGGATGACATGCTGGTCAATGTTACCTAACACTAAATATCAGCTGACCTATGTGGGAGGAGGATAAATAGACCTGAGCAAAGGTCTACTTCAGTAGTCAGGGGTGGTCAAAGACAAAAATATTTATTTCATTCATCTGTGAATCACAAAGATCTACTGCCACATGTGCTCACAATGAAACAGCTAGTGAAGACTACTTTCACTTGGACCTGTGAAGACACCCAAATTCGCGAATCCCAATATTGCCCTATCCAGATACACTATTTCCCATTTTACCATAATGAAAAAATGTTACATAACTGATGTCCCAATTCACCACATCAACACGCATAAAAAAAGTATATTCTTTGAAAGATTACATAACAGAAATCAAAACGCAGTGAAATCAATTCACGAAATAATTCACATAGCCCATGATACACCTAAAAAAATCACAAAGTCACAAAAATCAGTACACACTGCGACATGCATCATGACATTATGTGATTCACTGGCTTCAGTTTCAGTTTCAGTTTCATTAAGATGATGTTGCAGCATTCCGATGATTGCACTTCACAAATGCCATATGATAAGAAAATATGGCATATGCCATAAGTTTGCATCTAAACCCTACATGCAGGCAAGGTCTTGGGAAATTTACTACGTCTATTTAGTCCTTGAAAATAGGTGGCAAAATGGCACGAAGAGATATGGCAGACAGACACTAAAAACCGAACGAGTTTACTTAATCGTTAAACATATTTCTGGCATGTGACGAAACGGGAAATGGTGAATGGGAATGTCACCAGATATGTCCAAGTCAGGTCAATCTAAATCCCAAATTCCGTATCCCAAATGTCAGCCCCATTAGAACTGTTTGGATAATACTACACTTACACCTGCCCCATCCTTGACCACCCTGACAAAGTTCAAC
>JAPXFY010000023.1:14998685-15011185 GCA_030674185.1 Monoplex corrugatus | reverse complement strand
TACAGTGTCCAGGTGTCTACACGCTGTTCCTGTGTAACTGACAGGTAACATAACGCCATCAGATCAATATCCCCTGTCCAGACACGTGACATAACTGTATGACTAATAAAAAGAAAGGCGACGTCCAGCCCTTCAGACAAAAACCTAACACCTAGGCACGAAATATACCTGTGTGACTGATAGGATGGTGACGTAAAATCCATCAGGTAAAAACCTAATGCCTAGACACGAGATCACCAAGGTGACTAATGAACAGAATGGTAATATAAAACCAGTCTGGTAAAAAGCATGTAGCCAGACACTGGCGTAGAACTTTTCAGACATAAATCTGACGCCTTGACACCATCCATCCTACGTGAATGACAACGAGAAAAGTGGTGTAATAAAATCTTCAGATAAAAAAAAATCTGACGCCTAGACACAAAATGTGCCCCTGTGACTGAGAAGGTGAAAGGGAAATAAAAGGTCAAGGCTGTCCTCTAATCTCGAGATCACAAGACAGCAATTACAGACTTCAACATTTCCACCATAAGCAGGGCAGCATCCCCATCTCCTTTCATTTGCTGTTTTACCTTCCCAGGTTCAGATACCTGTTCAAAGGTGAAGGGGCTTGAGGCTATATATTCAATAAGTTTTACTGTACATCAAAGGTGGGAGTTCTACCTGTACACTATTCTGGTCTTCAGGTGACAATAAAATATGGCCCTGACACATGATGTACCTGTCTGAATAAGCAGGACGACACAGAAACGCCTGCAGGTTAAAATGTCGACTGTCACATCTAATGACTGTCCAGACACTTGATGTAATGTATGTAATGCATGACAGCATGACTACTGTCTCTTTTCCCTTTCTTTTGATCTGGGGCGTGCATCTGTGCGCGGTGTGTGTGTGTGTGTGTGTGTGTGTGAGAGAGAGAGAGAGAGAGAGAGAGAGAGAGAGAGAGAGAGAATATGCTTGTTTTGCTAATTCCTCATATCAATCTCTGATCTTATCCATCTTTTCAACTGAAAATGAAAGTAATACAGAAGAAACACACACGGATTCAGACAAGACACACACAGACACACAAACAAACAAGCACACACACACACACACACATACACACACACACACACACTCTCTCTCTCTCTCTCTCTCTCTCTCTCTCTCTCACACACACACACCTCTCTCTCTCTCTCATAAGCAGAACACACACACATACACTCTCTCTCTCTCTCTCTCTCTCTCTCACACACACACACACACACACACACACACACACACACACACACACACACACACACACACACACACACACTTATCAACCTCACTGCATCAACGAGTCATCCATCAGTAGGTGTGCTGCACCATGCTGTACCTCATGTTCTCAACAAACTTCTCTAACAGTAACACGCTGTGTTACAGGAACACCACAGGACACAACCCATGATGCTACCTATGTACCCCTGATACACAAACATGAAAGCACCATGACGTGCTCCATAGAACGAACTCTTCCAACACAATCTGTGCCGCACAAACAGCACATGACACAACGGATGTTGCTTGCTGTCCCTGACTACAACCATGAATACACTTGGGATGGCCAGAGAAAGCAAGAAGGTTCATTCCTATCTACACACAATGATATCAAAACCCCTATGTTGGAAAAAATAAAATAAAATGACATTGAACATTTACCTGTAACACACACACAACACACACCACACCACACCACACGCACACGCGCCGCGCGCGCGCGCGGACACGCGCACACACACACACACACACACACACACACCACTCTAACTCACTAACTGAAAAGGCCAATCGCTGTGTTAAACTGCAGAGCAAAGGAATGAAAACATAACACACACACACACACACACACACACACACACACACACACACACACACACACACACACACACACACACACACACACACACACACACACACACACACACCACTCTAACTCACTAACTGAAAAGGCCAATCGCTCTTTTAAACTGCAGAGCAAAGGAACGAAAACATAACACACACACACACACACACACACACACACACACACACACACACACACACACACACACACACAACACACACACACACACACACACACACACACACAACACACACACACACACAACACAACACACACACACAACACAACACACACAACACACACACAACACAACACAACACACACACAACACACACACACACACACACACACACACACACACACACACACACACACACACACACACCACTCTAACTCACTAACTGCAAAGACCAATCGCTGTGTTAAACTGCAGAGCAAAGGAATGAAAACATAACACACACACACACACACACACACACACACACACACACACACACACACACAATACACACACACATACACACACACACAATACACACACACAACACAACACACACCCAACCACACCCACACACACCACAACACACACACACAACATATGTAAACACACACACACACACACACACACACACACACACACACACACACACACACACACACACACACACACACACCACAACACAACACAACACAACATACACACATCACAACACAACACACACACACACACACCACTCTAACTCACTAACTGCAAAGGCCAATCGCTGTGTTAAACTGTAGAGCAAAGGAACGAAAACATAACAGACAGACACACACACAACACACATACAACACACACACACAACACACACACACACACACACACACACACACACACTACACACACACACACACACACACACACACACACACACACACACACACACACACACAAACACACACACACACACACACACACCACTCTAACTCACTAACTGAACGAAAGAAAAGGCCAATCGCTGAGTTCAACTGCAGAGCAAAGGAATGAAAACCGCACCCCATCAACAACACCCGATCACAGACACACTTCAGCACAAGCAGCTGTGCTCACAGGAGGAGGCAAACTGATCTCTGATAACAAGTCCACACGTTTGGAATTCAATCAATTCTGGTTTCAGCGCGCTCATTCATTCATTCATAAGGACGGTGCAACACTGATCAGTAATCACACACACGTTTGCCATCCAATCAGTTCTGTTTTCAGCGTGCTCAAATGTTCACAGTAGGACCGTGCAAACCGTTCACCAGTGTGCTCAACGCAGGCATCGCTGTGACCAGATGATGATGGCATGATATGCACTACATCTCACACACTACACTTCCAATTCATTTAAAATTAATCATAGCAGATACGGCGTAAGCCTGGGCAAAAACCAGTGGAGCTAAAAATCCAATCTAATAACTCTACAAAACCACTAGCAGACCACATCTGACCTTCTGCACTCCGACTCCTATCACAACCACAATGCTACCAGAGACATAAAGAGAAAGAGAGACAGAGACAGACAGAGGTGAGACAGACAGGCAGACAGACAAACAGAGACAGTGAGAAAGACAGACACAGAGAATGAGACAGACAGAGACAGAGAGTGAGACAGACAGACAGAGACAGGAGTGAGACAGACAGACAGAGACAGTGAGAGACAGACAGAGACAGAGAGAGACAGACAGACAGAGAAGACAGAGACAGACAGACAGAGACAGTGAGAGAGACAGACACAGAGAATGAGACAGACGACAGAGAGACAGAGACAGAGACAGAGACAGACAGACAGACAGAGCAACAGAAGACAGACAGAAGAGAGAGAAGAGACAGAGAGAGACGTAAGTTCCAAACAACAGATGCTTGATGTCTGCCCTCTGTCCCAACAAGACAGTCAGCAGACTGATGCACAAAACTCTGCAGAGGGCTGAGGACAGTAAACACTGCAGATCTCAACGTAGTGAACACATGGCCACCGACTTGTCATCCGATCAAACCAGACGGCGACCACCAGCCAAATGATGCTGTTGCCTGTCTTTCTCCACACTGTGTGTCTCTATTTAACCATTTGACTCCCGCACTCTCCACACCAACTGCAAAAACTTAACCCTTTGACTCCCTCACCCTATCGAAAAACTTAACCCTTTGACTTCCTCACCCTATCCACCAGCTGCCTGCGAAAACTTAACCCTTTGACTTCCTCACCCTATCCACCAGCTTCCTGCGAAAACTTAACCCTTTGACTTCCTCACCCTATCCACCAGCTTCCTGCAGGAAGCTGGTGGGTAGGGTGAGGGAGTCAAAGGGTTGTTTTTGCTTTGCTTGCATAACTGACAATGCAGCATGCTGGTGGACAGGGTGCGGTACTCAAAGGTTAAAGGGAGAACTGTACAGAAGACATTGATTTTCTCCCCCAGCACTGCGTGTGTGTTTGTGTTTTGCCCTGAGCAGACAAACTGGACCAGCCAATTGCATGTCTCTCCATTGTGTAATCACAGCTTTGAATATTCCGTCTGCAGCTTGTAAACACACATGCTGTGGGTAATCAGTGTCATCGTGGACAACATGCATGCACATGATACAGACATGCAGCAGCAAGACAGAAAGAGATGGGGAGGGGGAGGGGGGGCAGGGAGACATGGAAGCTAGGATGGAAGTAGAGGGTGAGGAGAGATTACGAGGAAGGGGGAGGGATGAAAATTCTCAATATTTCGATCTCATTTTCACACACACACACAACAAATCCGACAGAAAGACAGAGGAAGGGAGTAGATCTCATTATTTTCGCACACAAAAACAACAATATCTCTTTCATAACAACAATGATGGACAACACACACACACACACGCCACACACACACATATTTATACATACATACATACACACACACTATTATATAATTATATATCTATGTGCGTGTGTGTGTGTGTGTGTGTGTGTTGTTGTGCGGTTGTGTGTGTTTTGTGTGTGTGTGTGTGTGTGTGTGTGTGTGTGTGTGTGTTGTTGTGTTGATGTGTGTCTCGTTGTCATCTGTCTGTGTCTGCGTGTGTGTCTGTGTGTGTATAGTATTATGTATACACAGAGACACAGACAGACAGACAGAACAATAGATAGATAGATAGATATAGATACAATATAGATAGATAGAAAGACAGATGACAGAAACAGATGGATAGATAGATAAATATAGATAGATAGAATAGATACAATAGATAGAAGACATACAGACAGATACATACATACATACATACATACATACATACATACATACATACATACATACATACATACAAATACATACAAATATACATAGATTTTTATGTGTGTTATGTATGTATATACACACACATAAACAGAATGTACATGCAGAAACTAAAGACACGTCATCAGCAACGTGTCCTCTCTTTTCCTCCCTCCCTCCCCAACTCCCTCCTTCCCTTTCCTGTTCCGTTCCTGCCCTATCCCTGTGTTTCATAACCCTGCGTTTTATGGACCGGATGGATCAAGGCACCGTCACCCCTCCATATCCCTTTTATGGGCAAAGTGTTTTAAAACATAGCTGTTAAAACGCTTTTCTCTCTCTCTCTCTCTCTCCTCTCTCTCTCTCTCTCTCTCTCTCTCTCTCTCCCCCTCTCTCTCTCTCTCTCTCTCTCTCTCTCTCTCTCTCTCTCTCTCTCTCTCTCTCATACATACACACAATCTGCCCAACTCATCAAATATATCACAAACTACCACACAACTTGTCCAACTCACTAAACACATCACAAACTACCACACAAACTGCCCAACTCACCAAATATATCACAAACTACCACACAACTTGTCCAACTCATTAAACACATCACAAACTACCACACAACCTGTCCAACTCACCAAATATATCACAAACTACCACACAACTTGTCCAACTCACCAAACATATCACAAACTACCACACAACCTGTCCAACTCACCAAATATATCACAAACTACCACACAACCAGTCCAACTCACCAAACATATCACAAACTGCCACACAACCTGTCCAACTCACCAAACATCACAAACTACCACACAACCAGTCCAACTCACCAAATATATCACAAACTACCACACAACTTGTCCAACTCACCAAATATATCACAAACTACCACACAACTTGTCCAACTGACCAAACATCACAAACTACCACACAACTTGTCCAACTCATTAAACACATCACAAACTACCACACAACCTGTCCAACTCACAAATATATCACAAACTACCACACAACTTGTCCAACTCAAAACATATCACAAACTACCACACAACCTGTCCAACTCACCAAATAATCACAAACTACCACACAACCAGTCCAACTCACCAAACATATCACAAACTGCCACACAACCTGTCCAACTCACCAAACATCACAAACTACCACACAACTAGTCCAACTCACCAAATAATCACAAACTACCACACAACTTGTCCAACTCACCAAATATATCACAAACTACCACACAACTTGTCCAACTGACCAAACATCACAAACTACCACACAACTTGTCCAACTCACCAAACATATCACAAATTACCACACAACCTGTCCAACTCACCAAACATATCACAAACTACCACACAACCTGTCCAACTCACCAAACATATCACAAACTACCACACAACTTGTCCAACTCACCAAATATATCACAAACTACCACACAACTTGTCCAACTCACCAAATATATCACAAACTACCACACAACCTGTCCAACTCACCAAACATATCACAAACTACCACACAACCTTCCAACTCACCAAATATATCACAAACTACCACACAACCTCTCCAACTCACCAAATATATCACAAACTACCACACAACCTCTCCAACTCACCAAATATCACAAACTACCACACAACCTCTCCAACTCACCAAAATATCACAAACTACCACACAACCTCTCCAACTCACCAAATATATCACAACTACCACACAACCTCTCCAACTCACCAAAATATCACAAACTACCACACAACCTCTCCAACTCACCAAATATATCACAAACTACCACACAACCTCTCCAACTCACCAAATAATCACAAACTACCACACAACCTCTCCAACTCACCAAATATATCACAAACTACCACACAACCTCTCCAACTCACCAAATATATCACAAACTACCACACAACCTCTCCAACTCACCAAAATATCACAACTACCACACAACCTGTCCAACTCACCAAATAATCACAAACTACCACACAACCTCTCCAACTCACCAAATAATCACAAACTACACACAACCTCTCCAACTCACCAATATACACAAACTACCACACAACCTGTCCAACTCACCAAATATATCACAAACTACCACACAACCTCTCCAACTCACCAAATATATCACAAACTACCACACAACCTGTCCAACTCACCAATATATCACAAACTACCACACAACCTCTCCAACTCACCAAATATATCACAAACTACCACACAACCATCCAAATCACCAAATATATCACAAACTACCACACAACCTTCCAACTCACCAAAATATCACAAAACTACACACAAAACCTCTCCAACACACCAAATATATCACAAACTACCACAACCTCTCCACTCACCAAACACATCACAAACTACCACACAACCCTCCAACTCACCAAATATATCACAAACTACCACACAACTGTCCAACTCACCAACATAAACTAGCACACAACTTGTCCAACTCACCATAATAAACTAGCACACAACTTGTCCAACTCACCAAACATAACTAGCACACAACCTGTCCAACTCACCAAACATAAACTACCACATAACCTGTCCAACTCACCAAACAAAACTAGCAACATAACCTGTCCAACTCACCAAACTAAACTCAACCATTAAATAACACTTTCCAACTCACCAACAACATAAAACTACCACTAAAGCTCTGTCCAACTCACCAGAACATCAAAAGTAACCACCAGATACATCATACTAGCACATAATCTGTCCAAAATCACCAAATATATCACAAACTAGCACATTGCCGATCCCACTCATCAAACATAATTACCCACAAACTACCCACATAACCTATCGCCGCTCACCGAACATGTACACACAAATTATTATCGACAACGAAGAAAATCACTCCACAACGAAATCTATCATGTTAAATAACATGTAAACGTGTCCCTGGTACACCATATCCAAACAAGTCTATAAAACCCCCAAAAAAGAACGTCAACAGCCCCCTGTAACGGTCCTACTGGTGGTGGGAATGTGGATGGATGGATGGATGGGTGGCGTGGAGGAGAGCAGAGAGAAGCAGGTGAAGAGGAAAAACAACACATCCAACACTGACTGTGACAGCTCGACACAAGCCACAGATGGTGGTGACGACATGCTGTGCACACACACACACACACACACACACACACACACACACACACATGCGCGCACGCACGCACGCACGCACGCACACACATTCGTGAGCACACACACATCGGCCACCAGTTGGGCTAACAGTCAGGGACGAATGATGAAACTGCGATAAAGCTGGGGCGATTTAAATAACAGCTTATTGAGGCGCTTTCCACCTCACGCTTTTATAGACAGACTGTTTTCATTCACATACGCACACACACACACACACAGGTAGAAAGAAACTCTAGGGAGAGCTAGACAACAGAAGGTCTTCAGAGAAGTAACCCCCTTTAGATAAGTGTTTCGGCCCTGAACTCCTTACACTCTCGGGGGGCCGGGCCACATACAGGTCACGACTCCTGGATGCCCTTCTGCTGTTGTCTTTTTTTTTTTCCCCCACGCCGGGGAGCGAACCTGGGCGATTCTGCGCTTCAGAACTGCGGTACGCGGTTTTACCAATGTGCTAACGGGGCACACATCATCTGTAGGGAATTTAATCCTTATGAAGTTCATTTTTGGTTCCTCCTTGCCCAGATCCAGCTTGAGCTCCTTTCTGCTGCCTCTGCCATCGCTTTAAGGGCTCTAGTCCTCTTCTTCCCAGAAATGGCGAGTTGTTTCATGAGATCATAAGCGGAGGTGCCCACAAACCCTCTTGCCACGACCTCTATGGCGAAGATTTTGACCGCAGACCTGCTTCTCAGGTGCTGGCAAGACCGGCGTATTTTTCGGTCTTTAGATATGTGCTTCTTCCATTCTGCTTTCGTAGTGCGTATTTTCGGTCTGTAGATATGTGCTTCTTCCATTCTGCTTTTGAGTTCTATCAGAATCACTTGTTTCGAGAGTCAGAGTGGAGAGCGATGTCTGGTCTCATGCCTGTCTTGCTGATGACATCGGGTAATTTCTACATCCCAGTCGACTGCTCCATCCAGAAGACCTTTGGCAATGTGCTGGTTGTCATAGCAATTCGGTCAGACCTGTTTCCCTCCTGCTTTGTAGAACGTTGTCATAGCAATTGGTGCGTTTGGGTCATGGTTTTTTCGCTACCACGTCTGTGATCACTTTCAGAACTTGGTTGTGCTCCATGTATACCTTTCTTGGGCTAGCGCTACTTTGCAAGAGCTTAGGACATGTTCCACTGTTTGTTTCTTCTGACAGAGCGGACATGCTGGGTCATCTGATTTCCCCATTTCACTAAGTTTGCATTCGAGGGGAGCAGGTCATATACAGATCTGAGGAGGAAGCTTATCCTTAGAGGAGCCATGTGCCACATATCGTTCCAGCTGAGACTTCTTTGGAGTGCACTGTCCCATGTTGTCCATTGCCCCTGTTGACCTTGCTGGACTGCCTTCTGCACTCTTTTGACATCTTCTTCTTTCTTCAACTCCTGTATGATCATGTCTCTTTTTTCCTTCCCTTTGGCTTTGGACCACCACTGCATTTTTGTTGCTCCCAGTCCCTGTCTGTTGGTTTGCGTGTGTCCAATTATTTCTTTGATACTGAGGTTTCTCTTGGCATTGTTTACAGCCTCTTGGACTTTCCATTTTTTGCCAGTTCTCAGCTTTGGCTGAACTGATCTCACGATATTGTCTTTCGATTCCTCCAGCATGCTCAACAGTCTTTCATTTTCAACTTTGTATTCCTCCACTATGGATTTCAGAGGTAGCTTCAGCATTGCTTGACGACAGTAGAATGCAACATCAGTGAGACCAGGTGGGACACCGAGCCATTTTCTTGTGTATTTGTTGATTTTGGCTTCCATTGCTTCCACTGTGCTGGTGCAAATGTCATAGATTAGCAGTGGCCACAGCAGCTTTGGTATCAGCATGAACTGTAGACACCAGACTTTGTATTTGCCTGGCAGTCCGCAGTTATCTATTTTCTTCAGGCCTTCTTCTGCTGTTTGCTTGGTTTCACATCCCCTTTGTGTCTTTCAGGGAGTCATCATACCATCTTCCGAGACTTTTTACTGGCTCTTCTGTGACAGTGGGGATGGCTTGGTTGGCTACCATGAATTTGACTGAATCTGCCACTTTTCCTTTTCGCAGTGAGAGACTTCGGGATTTCTTTGGTTTGAACCTCATTCTTGAAGAGGCCACCAGCTCATCCAGCTGCTTTAAGATTTGGTGTGTCTCTTCCTCATCCGTGGACAAGACTGTTGTGTCATCCATGAAAGCTTTCAGAGGAGGCATCTGGTATACCACACACACACACACACACACACACATATATATATATATATATATATATATATACACACACACACACCACATACACACATATATACACATACACACACATACACACACACACACATACACACACACACACACACACATACACATACACACACCATACACACACACACACACATACACACACACACACACACACAACACACACACACACACACACACACACACACACACACACACACACACACACACACACACACACACACTCCTCCCAATCCATCAGCATTAAAGTATATGGTCATCAATAAACTAATGAGATCGGTCTGAATTTCTTCCCTAAAAATCGCCTGGCGGGGAAGTGTGGCCTGCAAAACACATGATGAAGCACTTCCTCTCAGGTTTACCCTTTTACCATTTTAGATATTCCTCTTGGCCGGGACACTGTTTGAATTTAATACAGATCGACAGATAATTTCAAGAAGATGCAAGATAATTTTATGATGAAGCAAGAAACCCCAGCAGAGACATTGTTATTGTACAAATATGATTTATAATATAATATATAATATACAATATTTTATATAGCGCAAAATCTTGATAAAATCAAATCTAAGCGCTAAAACAGACACACACAGCACGCACACACACGCACGCACGCACGCAACACCACACCACACACCACAGCACACGACACACACGCACATACACAAAGACACACACAACAACACGCTAAATGGGGAGAAAGAATAAAAGTAATGGAAAATTATAGAGAGCATATTAGAATGGGGATGGAGAGAAAACGAAAAGAGGCGAGGGTGGGGAGGGAAGGATTCACGTGATAGACGAAACTTAGTCACAGAAACAAAACAGACAAAAATTCGAGTGTGACAGATGCGAGGACCGTTCCCAAAGTCTTGTCTATTTATAACGTCTTTGCCTTGTCGCTGACTTCGCAGAACGAGAAAGGGAAGACAAACGTACGTCAAATTTTCAGTCTTTCAAAGTTCTCTCCTCCTCTCTCTGCACCAAAGACGTTATAAATAGAACAATGCCATGTGGCAGGGCACTTGATGATGATGACGATAATGTCTTTGCTCTGCACACAGTTTCAGCCTTCTCAGACAAAAGTCAAATGCGTTTTGATAATCTGACTGATGTATGGTAACAAGCTGTGATTTCACCGCTTTTCCCCCCAAGTTCTGGATTTTTTGGATATTTCTTGCTGGCCACGTTTTGCTTCAGAAGGGGAAACAACCGAAAGTCGGGCTGGGGCCAAGTCGGGACTGTTAACCCTTTGATTCCCGCACCCTATCCACCAACTGCAAAAACTTAACCTTTTGACACCCTTACCCTATCCACTACCTTTCTGCCAGGAGCCTGGGGATAGAATGAGGGAGTCAAAAAAGTTGTCAAGAAGTTAAGTTTTTGTTTTGCTAGCACGGCTGGCAATGCAGGGAACTGGTGGAAAGGGTGCGGGAGTCAAAGGGTTATGTGAGTGAGGGAGAACCTGAATGGATTACTCCAAGTACAAGGTCACGGTGATCTTGGCTCAATGGATACTTGCGTTGTCGTGTAGGAGGAGCGTTTTGCTGAACGCACGTTCAGATGCCTTTCATGGATGGACCGCATAACTTAGGGCAAAACACTTTCTACGTAATATCTAGCAGTAACAATTGACTTTTCAGACTAAATATAGACTGCTACAGAGCGTTGTGAGTTCAAGCAAATGGAAAAAAGTCTGTCGCCTGTGAAAACCAGGTCTCAGTTCAACTGATCTTTCGTCATTAGCGCCTACCCATATTCGATCGGTGGTGTCAGTGTACGTAGTGGTGTCAGTGTTCGTAGTGGTGTCAGTGTTCGTAGTGGTGTCGGTGTACGTAGTGGTGTTAGTGTACGTAGTGGTGTCAGTGTTCGTAGTGGTGTCTGTGTACGTAGTGGTGTCAGTGTTCGTAGTGGTGTCAGTGTACGTAGTGGTGTCACTGTACGTAGTGGTGTCAGTGTTCGTAGTGGTGTCGTGTACG
>JAPXFY010000023.1:14991185-14993685 GCA_030674185.1 Monoplex corrugatus | reverse complement strand
AAGGAGCAGAACTCCAGCAGCATCAATCAGTTCAGGCCAATATCACTTCTGAACGTCGAGGGGAAAATCTTCTTCTCTGTTATGGCAGCAAGATTGACAAAATACCTGACTGGAAACAAGTATCTGGATATGTCAGTCCAAAAGGGAGGCATACCAGGAATGCCTGGATGCTTGGAACATGCCACGTTGATTTGGGATGCCATCCAAAAAGCAAGAACAGAGAAGAGAGACATTGACGTAGTTTGGCTTGATCTGGCGAATGCATATGGATCAGTTCCACACGATATGATCCAGCTGGCTCTTGAAATGTATCACATCCCAGAAAACATCCGAACAATGCTGAGGAAGTATTTCCAAGGGTTCTCAATGCGGTTCTCTACCAAAGAATACACCACGGACTGGATAGACCTAGAGGTGGGCATTGCAATGGGCTGTGCAATCTCTCCCATACTGTTCGTGTTGGCAATGGAAGTCATCTTGAAAGCTGCAATGAAGAGTTCAGGTCCAGTGAATCTGGCAGATGGATACCAGATGCCTCCTCTGAAAGCTTTCATGGATGACACAACAGTCTTGTCCACGGATGAGGAAGAGACACACCGAATCTTAAAGCAGCTGGATGAGCTGGTGGCCTCTTCAAGAATGAGGTTCAAACCTAAGAAATCCCGAAGTCTCTCACTGCGAAAAGGAAAAGTGGCAGATTCAGTCAAATTCATGGTAGCCAACCAAGCCATCCCCACTGTCACAGAAGAGCCAGTAAAAAGTCTCGGAAGATGGTATGATGACTCCCTGAAAGACACACAAAGGGGATGTGAAACCAAGCAAACAGCAGAAGAAGGCCTGAAGAAAATAGATAACTGCGGACTGCCAGGCAAATACAAAGTCTGGTGTCTACAGTTCATGCTGATACCAAAACTGCTGTGGCCACTGCTAATCTATGACATTTGCACCAGCACAGTCGAAGCAATGGAAGCCAAAATCAACAAATACACAAGAAAATGGCTCGGTGTCCCACCTGGTCTCACTGATGTTGCATTCTACTGTCGTCAAGCAATGCTGAAGCTACCTCTCAAATCCATAGTGGAGGAATACAAAGTTGGAAAAGCAAGACTGTTGAGCATGCTGGAGGAATCGGAAGACAATATCGTGAGATCAGTTCATCCAAAGCTGAGAACTGGCAGAAAGTGGAAAGTCCAAGAGGCTGTAAACAATGCCAAGAGAAACCTCAGCATCAAAGAAATAATTGGACACACGCAAACCAACAGACAGGGACTGGGAGCAACAAAAATGCAGTGGTGGTCCAAAGCCAAAGGGAAGGAAAAAAGAGACATGATCATACAGGAGTTGAAGGAAGAAGAAGATGTCAAAAGAGTGCAGAAGGCAGTCCAGCAAGGTCAACAGGGGCAATGGACAACATGGGACAGTGCACTCCAAAGAAGTCTCAGCTGGAACGATATGTGGCACATGGCTTCTCTAAGGATAAGCTTCCTCCTCAGATCTGTATATGACCTGCTCCCCTCGAATGCAAACTTAGTGAAATGGGGGAAAGCAGACGACCCAGCACGTCCGCTCTGTCAGAAGAAACAAACAGTGGAACATGTCCTAAGCTCTTGCAAAGTAGCGCTAGCCCAAGGAAGGTATACATGGAGGCACAACCAAGTTCTGAAAGTGATTACAGATGTGGTTAGCGAAAAAACCATGACCCCAAACGCACCAATTGCTATGACAACGTTCTACAAAGCAGGAGGGAAACAGGTCTGGCCCGAAAGTGCTATGACAACCAGCACATTGCCAAAGGGTCTTCTGGATGGAGCAGTCGACTGGGAGTGTACAGCAGACCTCCCAGAGTGGAGAAATTACCCAGATGTCATCAGCAAGACAGGCATAAGACCAGACATCGCTCTCCACTCTGACTCCTCGAAACAAGTGATTCTGATAGAACTCACTGTGCCATACGAAAGCAGAATGGAAGAAGCACATATCTACAAGACCGAAAAATACGCCGGTCTTGCCAGCACCCTGAAGAAAGCAGGTCTGCGGGTCAAAATCTTCGCCATAGAGGTCGGGGCAAGAGGGTTTGTGGGCACCTCCGCTTATGATCTCATGAAACAACTCGCCATTTCTGGGAAGAAGAGGACTGGAGCCCTTAAAGCGATGGCAGAGGCAGCAGAAAGGAGCTCAAGCTGGATCTGGGCAAGGAGGAACCAAAAAAGTTAACTTCATAAGGATTAAATTCCCTACAGATGATGTGTGCCCCGTTAGCACATTGGTAAAACCGCGTACCGCAGTTCTGAAGCGCAGAATCGCCCAGGTTCGATCCCCGGCGTGGGAAAAAAAAAAAAAAAAAATAGACAACAGCAGAAGGGCATCCAGGAGTCATGACCTGGATGTGGCCCGGCCCCCCGAGAGTGTAAGGAATTCAGGGCCGAAACACTTGTCTAAAGGGGGTTACTTCTCTGAAGACCTTCTGTTGTCTAGCTCTCCCTAGAGTTTCTTTCTACCT
>JAPXFY010000023.1:14981185-14983685 GCA_030674185.1 Monoplex corrugatus | reverse complement strand
TTTAGATATCTTGTAGTTTTAAATAGTTATTTTAGATATCTTGTAGTTTTAAAGAGTTATTTTAGACATCTTGCAGTTTAAAGAGTTATTTTAGATATCTTGTAGTTTTAAAGAGTTATTTTAGACATCTTGTAGTTTTAAAGAGTTATTTTAGACATCTTGTAGTTTTAAAGAGTTATTTTAGATATCTTGTAGTTTTAAAGAGTTATTTTAGACATCTTGTAGTTTTAAATAGTTATTTTAGACATCTTGTAGTTTTAAGCAGTTATTTTAGACATCTTGTAGTTTTAAAGAGTTATTTTAGACATCTTGCAGTTTAAAGAGTTATTTTAGACATCTTGTAGTTTTAAAGAGTTATTTTAGATATCTTGTAGTTTTAAAGAGTTATTTTAGACATCTTGTAGTTTTAAAGAGTTATTTTAGACATCTTGCAGTTTTAAAGAGTTATTTTAGACAACTTGTATTTTAAGGAGTTATTTTAGACAACTTGTAATTTTAAGGAGTTATTTTAGACATCTTGCAGCTTTAAGCAGTTATTTTAGACATCTTCGAAAAAAGTCGTGTCAAGAATTGCCTATTTTTAGCCTTTTACTGTCGTTGTGACGGGCTGATGACGTATTTCCCTTCCGGTGTCTGTCTCTCATGACGTTATAAAACTTCATACGAAACTTCTTTTTTTTTTTCAAAGCAAATACTGTGGGGAGATTCCACTGAATAAGCGATTTTACACAATCTCTCTCTCTCTCTCTCTCTCTCTCTCCTCTCTCTCCTCTCTCTCTCTCTCTCTCTCTCTCCTCTCTCTCTCTCTCTCTCCCCTCTCTCCCCTCTCTCTCTGTCTCAAACAAAAAATATTAAGCATTTGTGGGTGGAAATTGTGGACTTTATTACTATAACTTTCTCATCTCAGTTCATTTATGATTAAGCATCAGAGCAGAGTGGAGAAAAATCTGGATCTCAGTATAATTCCCCGCACCAACATAAAATCCACTTTTCCATTTATTCCATTTACATTTTTCTTAACAGTTCAGGGATATTATTTTATGTTTGCCTTGCTGTAAAGTGGCCGAGTCAGGTTTGAACTGAACAAATTCCAGCAATGAGCAGGTCCGATTTTTTTTTTTTTTTTTTTTTTTTAAAAACCACAGGAGACGTACCGTCAAGGACGAGCATCTGTCTGACAGTTTTTCGTCCACAGGAGATTCACCCAATATCATAAACCTTTGACGTAAGGTGTGGTGTGGTGTGGTGTGGTGTGGTGTGGTGTGGTGTGGTGTGGTGTGGTGTGGTGTGGTGAGTCAACTGACAGCTTTCAATCTCTGTCCAAGTTCGACACAGGACCGGATCTTTGAGGTAATATCAATCAACGTGTGTGTGTGTGTGTGTGTGTGTGTGTGTGTGTGTGTGTGTGTGTGTGTGTGTGTGTGTGTGTGTGTGTGTCGTGTGTGTGTGTGTGTCTGTGTGTGTGTGTCTGTCTGTCTGTGTGTGTGTGTCTGTGTGTGTTGTGTATGTGTATGTCTGTGTGTTGTATGTGTATTGTGTGTGTGTACGTGTGTGTATGTGTGTGTGTGTATGTGTGTTTGTCTGTGTCTGTGTGTGCGCGCGTGCTCGTGCGTGTGTGTGTGTGTGTGACTGTGTTGTGTGTGTGTGTGTGTGTCTGTGTGTGTGTCTGTCTGTGTCTGTCTGTGTGTCTGTGTATGTGTGTGTGTGTCTGTGTGTTTCTGTCTTTGCGTGCGTGTGTGTGTGTGTGTGGTGGAAATTGATGTAATCTCTGTTCACTTTTAAGTGATTTTAGACACACAAAAAGTGGGGATATAGAGTAGGAGTAAAGAGAATACTTGTGTGTGTGTGTGTGTGTGTGTGTGTGTGTGTGTGTGTGTGTGTGTGTGTCTGTGTGTGTGTGTCTTGTGTGTCTGTGTGTGTCTCTGTGTGTGTCTGTGTGTCTGTGTCTGTGTCTGTGTGTGTATGTGTACACACGCGCGCGCGTCTCTCTCTCTCTCTCTCTCTCTCTCTCTCTCTCTCTCCTCTCTCTCTCTCTCTCTCTCTCAAATAAAGCATCATTGTCATTGTCACTGTCATTCTCTCTCTCTCTCTCTCTCTCTCCTCTCTCTCTCTCTCTCTCTCTCTCTCTCTATCCTATCTATCTGTCTATCTATCTCGTGTGACCCTGTCTAATCTGAACAGATCTCTCACTAATAACACAAACAGCCTGTGGCATAACTACACTTTAACATAATTATATACGCATTATACCAGCAGGACATGGACTTTGAGCACGCCTGAACATCAACTACACCCCCTATATGTACTACTAATATCGACGATACGATATCATTGACATGATCTATAAACGGCAGTTGATGTCTACAATGCTTAGTACTAAGCGACGACAACTGAACGACGACACTAACTGATAATTGATATCAATATCAACCACGGGATACTGCCGGTATTTCATTTAAATCTGAAAATGGCAATACCTGACATATTAACACCATTTTAT
>JAPXFY010000023.1:14951185-14963685 GCA_030674185.1 Monoplex corrugatus | reverse complement strand
CGCAACGACGAGAGCATCGTGGCAAGGGAAACAAATGACTGACCATTCCCCATTTTGAACCGATACGAGTTGTCTTTCTTCCACAAGGCGTAAAATCGGAAACCACTGGCCGACAACCGAAATGTCTGTCAGTTATGTTCGTACGTAGGTACGTACTCAGATCTATTTAACTAAGACAGCATATGATTCATTCATTTAAAACACTGCTATGACGGAGCGAGAAATATAAGTTCAATTTTCAAACAAATGCTGAAGCAATCACAACTCAAATACGAAAAATTGTACAGATGTAGATCTACTAGTATTTATGCCACAGTCTTTATCCTTTTTAGAGATTTGTATAGGAACAATGCTAAATTTCAAACCACTTGTTTATTTCTTGTTATACGAAGCAGAGTTGACTTTACTCATATGAGAAATTCCTAGAAAGTTTGAGAAGTCAGTTTTCTTATCTACCAAAATCAAGACATCTCAACATCATAAATGTATATACAGAGTACAGAGTCCATGTGTACATGTGTGTGTGTGTGTGTGTGTGTGTGTGTGTGTGTGTGTGTGTGTGTGTGTGTGTGTGTGTGTGTGTCTGTGTCTGTGTCTGTGTCTGTATCTGTGTGTCTGTGACTGTGTTGTGTTGTATCTGTGTGTTGTGTTGTGTGTGTCTGTGTCTTGTGTCTGTGTCTGTGATTATTGTGTTTGTGTCTTTCTGTGTGTCTGTGTCTGTGACTGTGTCTGTGTTATCTGTGTTGTGTGTGTGTGTGTTGTGTCTGTGTGTGTGTGTTGTCTGTGTCTGTGTCTGTGTGTTCATGCTCACCCTAATCCCATTGTCTTTCCTATTTTCCAAAGATATACATTTCATGTTGCGCAAACAGGACTTGTATGTATCTTGTCAATATGACCCACTCTCACGCTTCCACCCCACCCCCCGCCTCTCCAACAACAGCAACAATAACAACACACCACACACACACACACACACACACACACACACACACACACACATACACACACAGATGCAAACACATGCATGCACACATGCACGCATGCACACACACACACACACACATATTACTCATATACTTATATTCCCATTGATGATGATGATGGTGATTATGATGATGATATTATGAAATAGGGAATCAAAAATTGGTGAAATCACTGACTACTGAGTCAACTTCCTTCAACCAATCTGCCTTATAGTCCTATGTTGGGATGTTATGCCAATAAATGTGTTCTGTGTTCTGAGTTCTTCACAACACCAACACACACACACAACACACACACAACACACACACACACACACACACACACACACACACACACACACACACACACACACACACACACAACACACACACATTGTTATTCATTGTTATTTTTATTTAAAACCCAGCCTACTGCATAGAGCCATGTCAGGGCTATAACTGTTTCAAAACATACTACTTCAACAACGAAAAAAAAGAAACAAAAATTAAGTATACATATCAACGCATTCATGCACATAATGTAAGGAAATGCCCCTGGCGTTGACCACTCCATCCAATTTAACACACAGGGGATTTAAAAATCATACCTGAAACATAATGAATGACACTAAAACATATACAAAAACGGGCCTAAACTACCTAAAATTGCTTCTACATATCTCATTTCCCCAGAGCCAAAAATGCACTTAAATGAATGTACCCAATTATCAATCCTAAGAAAAAAGTATGCAAGACTGTATTGAACACGTACAGGTGAACAGACCAGCACAGTAGAAAACGATAGGAAGAAATGACAGAAAGCAAAGGAGGAAGACAGAAAGCAAAGGAGGAAGACAGAAACAAAGGAGGAAGACAGAAACAAAGCGAGTGACGGAGGACATTTGTAGCACAGAATTCCCAGAAGGAGGGGACACTATTTATACTGAAACAGTGCCCAGTATCCCCACAGGGGAACACACACACACACACACACACACACACACACACACACACACACACACACACACACACACACACACACACACACACACACACATAGAGGCACAAACGCACGCAAGCACATACACACACATATGCATACACACACTACTCATACACTTATGTTGCCATTGATGATGATGATGATGATGATGATGATGATGATGATGATGATGATGATGATGATGATGATGATGATATTATCATGAAATGTGGAATCAATAATTGTTGAAATCATTGACTTATTTCAACCATGTTTCATCCTACTGTTGTATGCATACCTACTGTGTTTGGCATCAATAAAACACACTGTCTATTTTCACACACACACACACACACACACACACACACACACACACACACAACACACACACACTGTAGCATGCACTCACACACACACAACACACACACAGACATTACACTCACACGCATGCAACACACAGCACACACACACACAACTTTTAGTCTCCGCTGCCCACATCACCTCCAACTCTCTCTCTCGTCCTCTCTCTCCTCTCTCTCTCTCTCTCTCTCTCTCTCTCTCTCTCTCTTCTCCTCGTGCCTTAAAAATCCTACACAGTGCTTTATAAGTAAAATACAGGTAACAGAACAGTTTGCCAGTCAATTTTTATTGTCTATTCACCTCAAATTTAACGATCGCATCTTTTATTGTCTATTCACCTCAAATTTAACAATCGCATCTTCATGCATAAAATCATTCACAGTGAAAATCCTTCATATCTAAAGCAAAATATCTTCTGTAAAAAGAAAGAGAATCAAACTCGAGAAAGGGTACTCTGATGCTACCAAAGACAACAAGGCTGAATTTTTACAAATACACTTTAGCATACTCTGGCACAAGCTGTTAAAATGATTTACCAAAATGTCTGATCCACTAACAGTATGATCATTTTAAAAATAAGATTAATCATTACAATTTACATACTGATGTCCATAAATGAAATACTTGTCATTAACCCTTTGACTCCTGCATTGTCAACCATGCTAGCAAAGCAAAAACTTAACCCTTTGACTCCCGCACCCTGTCCACCAGCTTCCTGCATTGTCAACCATGCTAGCAAAGCAAAAACTTAACCCTTTGACTCCTGCACCCTGTCCACCAGGATCCTGCATTGTCAACCATGCTAGCAAAGCAAAAACTTAACCCTTTGACTCCCGCACCCTGTCCACCAGGATCCTGCATTGTCAACCATGCTAGCAAAGCAAAAAACTTAACCCTTTGACTCCCGCACCCTGTCCACCAGGATCCTGCATTGTCAACCATGCTAGCAAAGCAAAAACTTAACCCTTTGACTCCCGCACCCTGTCCACCAGCATCCTGCATTGTCAACCATGCTAGCAAAGCAAAAACTTAATCCTTTGATCCCTCAGCCTATCCATCAGCTTCCTGCAGGAAGCTGGTGGATAGGGTGAGGGAGTCATAGGGTTAAATTTTTGCAGTTGGTGGATAGCATGCAGGAGTCAAAGGGTTATAACACATGCTTTATTTCCCGTCTTCCCTTTTCAGTTCAGTAATGTATGCAGATCTGTGCATGTTATTACAGACACTGATATTGTTGACTGTTGTAATAGTACAAATTTGCTTGTATAAGATTACATGTCTGAATAATCTGTCCATTTTGATTTGATCATGATATGTATATGTAGCCTGATATTTGTAATGAGTAGAACATAGTGTCCTCATCTATCGAAATGTATAATGATCTTTTTAAATGATCACACACACACACACACACACACACACACACACACACACACACACACACACACGCACACACGACACACCACCACAACACACACACACACACACTTGAGTATGTGTATGAGGGGCCTATTTATTCAAAATCTGTATCTGTTCTTGTTGCTCTCTCTCTCTCTCTCTCTCTCTCTCTCTCTCTCTCTCTCTCTCTCTCTCTCTCTCTCTCTCTCTGTGGTGGGTGGTGTGGTGGGTGTGTGCGTGTGTGCGTGTGTGTGCACATGTGTGTGCGCGCGTGCATGTGTGCATGCGTGCATGTTGTGTGTGTGTGTGTGTGTGTGTGTGTGTGTGTGTGTGTGTGTGTGTGTGTGTGTGTGTGTGTGTGTGGTGTGTGTGTGTGTGTGTGTGTGTGTGTGTGTGTGTGTGTGTGTGCATGTGTGCGTGTGTTCTTATTTCTTGTTACTGATGTTGTTGCTGCTGTTTTGGTGATAATTTATACTTTAAACACACACACATGAATGCACACACACATTTGTTTTGTGGTGGTCTTACTGGTTTCATTTTTAATTATTTTGCAGTATCTTGGGGTTTTGCTTTGTTTTGTTTTTGTGTGTGAGTTATTATTGTTCTTGTTGTTGTTGTTGTTTGTTTTTTGTTTTATTTTCCGTTTTGTTTTAACGTTACCCGGTAGTGAATTAGCAGTGATAGATATACAAACTGGCCTATGTGCTATCTACACATGTACACTGTTTCATCTCTCTCTCTCTCTCTCTCTCTCTCTCTCTCTCTCTCTCTCCACACACACACACACACACACACACACACACACACACACACACACACACACACACACACACACACACACACACACACACACGCACGCCTTTATTATGAAAGCTGTGCCTCTGATCGATTCAATCAATTCATTGAAAATCTCCCTGTATACTTTAATCTCATTCCTTTCATTCTCCAACCTTACCTCACCCACACCCACCCACCCACCCACACACACACACACACACACACACACACACACACACACACACACACAAGAGTCTCACTGCACCCTTTTCTCCTTCACATATGCACTCACCTCTCCTGGACAAGCACCAACACCCTCCAATCACCTCAGTTTCATGGGACAGTCTTTGCGTTTTTATTTCCTCTGATGACGGGCATTGTATTCATGTGGGTAAACGTCACAGTTCCAATAGGAAGGTCCTGGGTTCGATCCCCCTTGACACCTACGCCTGGTGGGTAAAAGTGTTTGGTTTTTTTGTTTGTTTTTGTTTTGTTTGTTGTTGTTGTCATTGTTGTTGTTGTTTTGCTTGTTTCTTTTTTTTTTTCCCCATTCCCCATGTTAACATGTGTGTACACCTGCCAATGCCTTTACCCCTCTCCTGTGTATACGCATGAACATGAAGACAGAGTATGCAGACAATGCAGCAACACATGGCCTGCACAGTGTGGGCAAAACATGTATACAAGCATAAAAAAATGGGAGCACTGAAATAAATAATTGAAATTAATATGAAATAAAACTCTAAGGCTTCATTCTTTCATAGCTTCCATGAGCACAATTGTTAGTCACTGGTTGAATACATTGAATTTGATGGTGGTTGGTTGTGGCTGGTTGGTTGGTTGGTTGGCTGGTAATGTTATGTATACTATACTGCTATGTTGGTTGCTGTATTGACTGAGTGATTATCGGTTGGTCGAATTGCTTGATGATTTATCCGTTCATTAATTCATTGTTCGCTTGGCTGGTGTGTCGAGTTGGTTCACTGACTTGTTGATGGGTTAGTTGGTGCGCTGCTAAATTGTTTTTTGTTTGTTTATTTATTTGTTTGTTTTTGCTAGTTTTTTTATTTGTTTGTTTTGGTTTGGTTTTGTTTGGTTTTGGTTTGGTTTTTTTGGTGGTTGTTGTTTGTTTTTTTTGTTTTGTTTTTTGTTTCTTTTTGGTCATCTTGGTGTGCATTGTGTGGGTATGTCCCAGATAAGTCATCTCCCCAAAAGCTTGTAAACAAGGTAAATGATGACTAGGTCCAAATAGGTCATCCACCTCATGGAAAGTCCTCCTTTGCTTAGTGAGATGGCTACCACTTGCCGTATGGCACTGGGAATTGAAATGTCGTCAAGCCGGTAGCATTGTTGCTCTGGGTCTCACCAATCACCCTCCGCTGTTTCTTGATAACTTTGTCTGTTGAAGTGTAACTTAAGTGGTTTTAAAGGTGTCCAGTGTTCATGATAACTTTGTCTGTTGATGTGTAACTTTAGTGGCTAAACAGGTGTCCAGTGTTCATGATAACTTTGTCTGTTGAAGTGTAACTAAGTGGCTATAAAGGTGTCCAGTGTTCATGATAACTATGTCTGTTGAAGTGTAACTTAAGTGGTATAAAGGTGTCCAGTGTTCATGATAACTTTGTCTGTTGAAGTGTAACTCAAGTGGCTAAAAGGTGTCCAGTGTTCATGATAACTTGTCTGTTGAAGTGTAACTTAGTGGCTAAACAGGTGTCCAGTGTTCATGATAACTATGTCTGTTGAAGTGTAACTTTAGTGGCTAAACAGGTGTCCAGTGTTCATGATAACTTGTCTGTTGAAGTGTAACTTAAGTGGCTATAAAGGTGTCCAGTGTTCATGATAACTTATGTCTGTTGAAGTGTAACTTAAGTGGCTAAACAGGTGTCCAGTGTTCTGATAACTATGTCTGTTGAAGTGTAACTTAGTGGCTAAACAGGTGTCCAGTGTTCTTGATAACTTTGTCTGTTGAAGTGTAACTTAAGTGGTAAACAGGTGTCCAGTGTTCTTGATAACTTTGTCTGTTGAAGTGTAACTTAAGTGTACTAAAAGGTGTCAGTGTTCTTGATAACTTTGTCTGTTGAAGTGTAACTTAAGTGGCAGTACTAAAAGGTGTCAGTGTTCTTGATAACTTTGTCTGTTGAAGTGTAACTTAAGTGGTTATAAAGGTGTCCAGTGTTCTTGATAACTTTGTCTGTTGAAGTGTAACTTAAGTGGCTAAACAGGTGTCCAGTGTTCTTGATAACTTTGTCTGTTGAAGTGTAATTTAAAGTGGCTAAACAGGTGTACAGTGTTCTTGATAACTTTGTCTGTTGAAGTGTAACTTAAGTGGTTACTAAAAGGTGTACAGTGTTCTTGATAACTTTGTCTGTTGAAGTGTAACTTAAGTGGTTATAAAGGTGTCAGTGTTCTTGATAACTTTGTCTGTTGAAGTGTAACTTAAGTGGCTATAAAGGTGTACAGTGTTCATGATAACTTTGTCTGTTGAAGTGTAACTTAAGTGGCTATAAAGGTGTCCAGTGTTCTTGATAACTTTGTCTGTTGAAGTGTAACTTAAGTGGCTATAAAGGTGTCCAGTGTTCTTGATAACATTGTCTGTTGAAGTGTAACTTAAGTGGTTATAAAGGTGTACAGTGTTCTTGATAACTTTGTCTGTTGAAGTGTAACTTAAGTGGCTATAAAGGTATACAGTGTTCTTGATAACATTGTCTGTTGAAGTGTAACTTAAGTGGCTATAAAGGTGTACAGTGTTCTTGATAACATTGTCTGTTGAAGTGTAACTTAAGTGGCTATAAAGGTGTCCAGTGTTCTTGATAACATTGTCTGTTGAAGTGTAACTCAAGTGGTTATAAAGGTGTCCAGTGTTCTTGATAACTATGTCTGTTGAAGTGTAACTTAAGTGGCTATAAAGGTGTCCAGTGTTCTTGATAACTTTGTTGAAGTGTAACTTAACCCTTTGACATTTGCACCCTATTCACCAACTGCAAAAACTTAACCCATTGACTCCCTCACCCTATCCATCAGCTTCCTGCATGAAGCTGGCAGATAGGGTGAGGAAATGAAAGGGTTCAGATATTGTTTTGACTGCATGGTTGGCAATGCAGGATGCTGGTAGACAGGATGCAGGAGTCAAAGGGTTAAGTGGCAAAGTGGCTATAAAGGTGTCCAGTGTTCAATTAACGAGCACTCTACAAGACGTCATGACATGCAGACACTGGGAGCAATGTGACACAGGTCCTAATGCTGGAGGCAATGTGACACAGGTATTAATGGTGGTGGCAATGTGACACAGGTCCTAATGGTGGCGGCAATGTGACACAGGTCCTAATGGTGGCGGCAATGTGACACAGGTCCTAATGGTGGCGGCAATGTGCAATGTGACACAGGTCCTAATGGTGGTGGCAATGTGACACAGGTCCTAATGGTGGCGGCAATGTGCAATGTGACACAGGTCCTAATGGTGGCGACAATGTGCAATGTGACACAGGTCCTAATGGTGGCGGCAATGTGACACAGGTCCTAATGGTGGCGGCAATGTGCAATGTGACACAGGTCCTAATGTTGGTGGCAATGTGACCAGGTCCTAATGGTGGCGGCAATGTGCAATGTGACACAGGTCCTAATAGTGGCGGCAATGTGCAATGTGACACAGGTCCTAATGGTGGCGGAAATGTGACACAGGTCCTAATGGTGGCGGCAATGTGACACAGGTCCTAATGGTGGCGGCAATGTAACACAGGTCCTAATGGTGGCGACAATGTGACACAGGTCCTAATGGTAGCGGCAATGTGACACAGGTCCTAATGGTGGTGGCAATGTGACACAGGTCCTAATGGTGGCGGCAATGTGACACAGGTCCTAATGGTGGCGGCAATGTGACACAGGTCCTAATGGTGGCGGCAATGTGACAGAGGTCCTAATGGTGGCGGCAATATGACACAGGTCCTAATGGTGGCGGCAATGTGCAATGTGACACAGGTCCTAATGGTGGCGGCAATGTGACACAGGTCCTAATGGTGGCGGCAATGTGCAATGTGACACAGGTCCTAATGGTGGCGGCAATGTGACACAGGTCCTAATGGTGGCGGCAATGTGACACAGGTCCTAATGGTGGTGACAATGTGACACAGGTCCTAATGGTGGCGGCAATGTGACACAGTTCCTAATGGTGGCGGCAATGTGACACAAGTCCTAATGGTGGCGGCAATGTGACACAGGTCCTAATGGTGGTGACAATGTGACACAGGTCCTAATGGTGACGGCAATGTGACACAGGTCCTAATGGTGGTGACAATGTGACACAGGTCCTAATGGTGGTGGCAATGTGACACAGGTCCTAATGGTGGCGGCAATGTGACACAGGTCCTAATGGTGGCGGCAATGTGACACAGGTCCTAATGGTGGTGGCAATGTGACACAGGTCTTAATGGTGGCAGCAATGTCACACAGGTCCTAAAGGTGGCAGCAATGTGCAATGTGACACAGGTCCTAATGGTGGCGGCAATGTGACACAGGTCCTAATGGTGGCAGCAATGTGACACAGGTCCTTATGGTGGCGGCAATGTGATACAGGTCCTAATGGTGGCGGCAATGTGACACAGGTCCTAATGGTGGTGACAATGTGACACAGGTCCTAATGGTGGCAGCAATGTGACACAGGTCCTAATGGTGGCGGCAATGTGACACAGGTCCTAATGGTGGCGGCAATGTGACACAGGTCCTAATGGTGGCGGCAATGTGACACAGGTCCTAATGGTGGCGGCAATGTGACACAGGTCCTAATGGTGGCAGCAATGTCACACAGGTCCTAATGGTGGCAGCAATGTGACACAGGTCCTAATGGTGGCAGCAATGTGACACAGGTCCTAATGGTGGTGGCAATGTGACACAGGTCCTAATGGTGGTGACAATGTGACACAGGTCCTAATGGTGGTGGCAATGTGACACAGGTCCTAATGGTGGCGGCAATGTGACACAGGTCCTAATGGTGGCGGCAATGTGACACAGGTCCTAATGGTGGTGGCAATGTGACACAGGTCCTAATGGTGGCAGCAATGTGACACAGGTCCTAATGGTGGCGGCAATGTGACACAGGTCCTAATGGTGGCAGCAATGTGACACAGGTCCTAATGGTGGCGGCAATGTGACACAGATCCTAATGGTGGTGGCAATGTGACACAGGTCCTAATGGTGGCGGCAATGTGACACAGGTCCTAATGGTGGCGGCAATGTGCAATGTGACACAGGTCCTAATGGTGGCGGCAATGTGACACAGGTCCTAATGGTGGCGGCAATGTGACACAGGTCCTAATGGTGGCGGCAATGTGACACAGGTCCTAATGGTGGTGGCAATGTGACACAGGTCCTAATGGTGGTGGCAATGTGACACAGGTCCTAATGGTGGCGGCAATGTGACACAGGTCCTAATGGTGGCGGCAATGTGACACAGGTCCTAATGGTGGCGGCAATGTGACACAGGTCCTAATGGTGGCGGCAATGTGACACAGGTCCTAATGGTGGCGGCAATGTGACACAGGTCCTGGAAAGTACACACGGTGACAGGATGTCAAGTCAGACTGAGTCAATACTGGGAGCTGTCTTGACAGAGAAAACATGTGGGTGGGGGTGGGGGGGGGAAACAGGAGGTTGTATCTGAGTGGGTGGATGGGAGTCTGCAAGTATGTGTGTGTATGTATGTCCGCGCACACATGTTTGCGTAACTTACAGTAAAGGTGCATGTATACATATGTACATGTGTGCAATTGTGCACATGCCCATGTGTGCGTGTGTGTGTGCGTGTGTGTGTGTGTGTGTTTGTTTGTATGAGTGTGTGTGTGTGTGTTTGTGTGTGGGAGTGAGTGAGTGAGTGAGTGTGTGTGTGTGTGAGAGTGTGTGTGTGAGAGTGTATGTGTGTGTGTGTGAGAGAGAGAGAGAAAGAGAGAGAGAGAGTGTGTGTGTGTGTGTGTGTGAGAGAGAGAGAGTGGTGTGTGTGTGTGTGTGTGTGTGTGTGTGTGTGTGTGTGTGTGTGTGTGTGTGTGTGAGAGAGAGGTGTGTGTGTGTGTGTGTGAGAGAGAGAGAGAGTGTGTGTGTGTGTGTGAGTGTGTATGTGTGTGTGTGTGTGTGTGTGTGTGTGTGTGTGTGTGTGTGTGTGTGTGTGTGTGTGTGTGTGTGTGTGTGTGTGTGCATCCGTACACGTGAGTGCATGCACCTCTGAGTACATGGAGCTCATGAAGGTATTCAAACCACATAATGATGTGACTTTCTGTGCATACAACTCTGATGAACATCTGGCACACACCCGAAGTCGGTCTAACCAATATCCTTTCTAAAGCAAAACAACACCCAGAAGAAGAAATGACGTTGAGAACAATACGTGTGGCAACACATCAAGTACAGATCAATGTGTCGGCACTAGGAGCAACCGCTTGGCTTGAAGAATATATATGAACTTAAGGAAAGAGAACGACCTGGAACACTCGCTGTTGAAGAATAGGTATGCCTACCTAGGCTTATTACACACCGCCTGCTTCCATGGGAGAATGCTTGTCATTCTGCTTTTTCAGAAATAAAGAATTTTATCCACAATCATACCACAATCATAAATCTCACACAAAAATACCCTTGATTACTCTCCCTCAATCCCTATTCACTTTTGATGAACCACTGATATCTGCCTTCACTGTTACACTATTTTTCACGTACAGGTAATTAATGAACCACTGATATCTGCCTTCACTGTTACACTATTTTTCACGTACAGGTAATTAACGAACCACTGATATCTGCCTTCACTGTTACACTATTTTTCACGTACAGGTAATTAATGAACCATTGATATCTGCCTTCACTGTTACACTATTTTTCACGTACAGGTAATTAATGAACCACTGATATCTGCCTTCACTGTTACACTATTTTTCACGTACAGGTAATTAATGAACCACTGATATCTGCCTTCACTGTTACACTATTTTTCACGTATAGGTAATTAATGAACCATTGATATCTGCCTTCATTGTTACACTATTTTTCACATACAGGTAATTAATGAACCATTGATATCTGCCTTCACTGTTACACTATTTTTCACGTACAGGTAATTAATGAACCATTGATATCTGCCTTCACTGTTACACTATTTTTCACGTACAGGTAATTAATGAACCATTGATATCTGCCTTCACTGTTACACTATTTTTCACGTACAGGTAATTAATGAACCATTGATATCTGCCTTCACTGTTACACTATTTTTCACATATAGGTAATTAATGAACCATTGATATCTGCCTTCACTGTTACACTATTTTTCACGTACAGGTAATTAATGAACCATTGATATCTGCCTTCACTGTTACACTTTTTTTCACGTACAGGTAATTAATGAACCATTGATATCTGCCTTCACTGTTACACTATTTTTCACATACAGGTAATTAATGAACCATTGATATCTGCCTTCACTGTTACACTATTTTTCACGTACAGGTAATTAATGAACCATTGATATCTGCCTTCACTGTTACACTATTTTTCACGTATAGGTAATTAATGAACCATTGATATCTGCCTTGACTGTTACACTATTTTTCACATACAGGTAATTAATGAACCATTGATATCTGTCTTCACTGTTACACTATTTTTCACATACAGGTAATTAATGAACCATTGATATCTGCCTTCACTGTTACACTTTTTTTCACATACAGGTACAGTGAAACTCTGTTATAGCGAGAGCGGACGGCCCAGGCACATTTTCTCGCTATTGCCGAGTTCTCGTTATTCCCAAATGACGAATTTACCAAGGGAAACAAAGGGAAATAATCTTGGCACCGGCGCCGTCGATGTGTTCATAATTAATCGATAGTGTCCCTTGATTTCACACCGCACAAGGACGCGCCTTTCGTTGTTTTTCTTTGTTACCGGCCACCACGAGATGTGCCCTACCGGGAACTTGACGACGAGGTGGGGGTGGGGCGAGTGGCGAGAACTTTTGTGACCAGGAAGGATAAAAATCTCTC
>JAPXFY010000023.1:14941185-14946185 GCA_030674185.1 Monoplex corrugatus | reverse complement strand
GCCTTTCATCAAAAGTACGATGCTCGCTATCCTACTGTGATGTAGCAGCTACGAGTTACATAGTGTGATCCACAACTGCTGTTTAGTCTTATTAACTGCGCTCTGTATTTGAGCCTGTTGTTATGCGGTCGAGTTCTTCGTAATCTTTGTTTTCTTCTTCTCTTGCTGTAGGGGGGACGGAAATGGGGGCTTCTCCTGTATGTTGATTTAAGATGGAGGGGAGGGGGGTCTGCTATATTCTTCACACAAAGCAATGATTTTGGCGTTCCATCTCATGGGATTTAACAGAAAGGGGGTAGGTATAATCGGTCTGGCGGTGTGTAACCTTACTTGAGAGTGCTTCCTTGTTGTTCCAGGCATAATGACTACCAAAGAGAACAGCAAGCCAGTTCACCATGCCGAACCAGTCAAAGGTTTCCTTTGGAAATTCTGCCGCTCTTACCAACTTCAAGGCCTCTTCCCAGTCAGACTGGATGTCAGCAAGGGTTCAAGATGTTGAATGCGTTGTAAACTGTGAAGGAGTTGTGTCCCGTCCTGTTGCTTCTGTCGCTGGTCCACAGCACAGGTAACCCTTTTGTGACCATGCTGAGCAGGTGGTAGTAGGGTGGAACAGGTGTGGTGACCATTTTGGTGTCACTGTTGACCCACCTGAACACAGTCCTGCCAGTAACCTACGTCATAGGTTTGGCTGCAGCTATGACTATCCTGGATACCTGGTTGTTTTTGACGTGGCGTTAGCCCTGATATGGCTCTACTAGTCGGCTGGGCAATAAGCAATATGAACTCGAGCTTGACTACCCCGGTGGTCATAAAGGCCTTGCTGAAAATGAGGCTCTATTGCTTCACGGTTGTTGTGTTTCCTCAGGTTGAAGATATGTTCATGTCCCTCTGTGTATTCTTCAGAGTACCCATCTTCAATGTGAAGTTTGCCATTTCTAAAATAGGCCATCCTGCCTTGCTGTCGGTAAAAATGCATTTGGTCTCTTTGTCTGGTGGTCAGGTCATCCGAGACTTTCATGCTGCTTCGATTTAACTGATCCCTGAGGTCCCGATCTCTCAGGATGGCCACTTCGTCTTCTTGGCATCGGAAAGTGAGAAACAGAGACTGCGAATGATCGTTCGGTTTCGATGTCCATACCTGAATGGTCTCCGTCGTTGTGCCTGAAGGTGTGTTTGTGTTACGTCGCTCGCTGTCCATCTTCTCTATGAAAAGAAGTAGGTCCAGATAACCTCCTCATAGTTCCCGAGACACTATCTCACAGTTCCAGATAAACTGTCCTGATAATCTATCTCATAGTTCCAGATAAACTTCCAAGCTATCTCACGGTTCCAAATAAACCATCTCATAGTTCCAGATAAACTATCTCATAGTTCCAGATAAACTGGCCAGATAAACTCTCAAAGTTCCAGATAAACTATCTCATAGTTAAAAAAAAACTGTCCAAATAAACTCATATTTCCAGATTTATATTTCCAGATAAACAGTCCATATAAACTATCTCACAGTTCCAGATAAACTGTCCATATAAACTATCTCATAGTTCCAGATAAACTGTCGAGATAAACTATCTTATAGTTCGAGACAAACTATCTCCAGAAAATGATATTTGACTGCCTAGACAGAATTTCCAGTCGTTCCATTTCTGACTCCAGGTGGCCAACACGAGCGTTTGTGGCGTAGCTGTCATGTTGATGGTAACTTATGTCTTCTCAGTTTTCTTTGACGTCACGTTTCACAATCCAAAACAAGTGTGACTGCCCACGTTTAAGCAAACAGGAACCAGAAAAACACGAAAAGAGAATATGAACGCGCATTAAATACGCGTTCCTCTTCTCTTTTCGTTTTTTTTGTTTTTGTTTGTTTGTTTGTTTTTTCTGGTCACATTTCAGTGTCTTCATATCATTTACCACTTACTTTAGAATATGGCTTAAGTCTATCATAGCGTTCATCCTTTTTTTTAATGTTTTGTTTTGTTTTAATTTTTGTTTTGTTTAAAGATATGCTTCGAATGTAGAAGCAACAGATAAAAACCGACTTTCAGTTATATTTCTGAGTCTTCTAGATGAAGGAATTGTGGTTGTTGTAGCAGGGACCTGGGTTGACTTCGTCACGCACATATCTTGCCAGTAACAGAAAGAATGGCAAGAAAATAGATCACTGACAGCGACAAACACGGCAGTCACGAAAACACTTCGCAGCCTTACTTGATGTTATTGATTGTGTACATGCTGTACTATCTTCAACTCTTTGGACTGCTTTTCTCGACAAAATGTGCACTTGTGTTGCATTAAAAAAAAAAAAAGGAAAAAGAAGGAAGAAAAAAAAACGATGGTGAATTGATGTGCTTCCGTTGCATTTGGCATTTTGAAAGCGAGAGAAACAAGGAGAGAGGAAGAGATGGGGCAGTGAAAGGGCGACAGAGACTGAGAGAGAGTGTGAGTGAGTGAGTGAGTATGTGTGGGTGGGTGTGGGTGTAGGTGCGCGCGTGTGTCATGCGTGCGCACGCATGCGTGCATGCATACGTGACCTGTGATGTGTGCATGCACATGTATGTGCACGTAGGCACGCGTGCGTGCATACAAGCATGCACGGGCCAGCCATAATATATGTCAGAGTAAGTATCATGCCTCTATCTAAATCTGCCCATTTGTAGAAGCAGATAACATCAAATGCAATAATAATCTATGCTCACGACAGCGAAGGAACCCCCAGTGATTCTAAGTGTTCGGACTATTCCATACACCCTCCACCCAAATATGGCAGTAATTACCTGGCAGTCGCCAGCTAGCACAAAATTCAACGTGCTGACAAGGTCATGAAAAGGTCAGAACGGCGAGGGTGAATAAATAAATAAATAATCATATTGTGAGGGGAAAAAGGGAGAGTTAATGACCATATTGTGAGGGGAAAAAGGGAGAGTTAATGACCATATTGTGAGGGGGAAAAGGGAGAGTTAATGACCATATTGTGAGGGGGAAAAGGGGAGAGTTAATGACCATATTGTGAGGGGGAAAAGGGGAGAGTTAATGACCATATTGTGAGGGGAAAAGGGAGAGTTAATGACCATATTGTGAGGGGAAAAAGGGGAGAGTTAATGACCATATTGTGAGGGGGAAAAGGGGAGAGTTAATGACCATATTGTGAGGGGGAAAAGGGGAGAGTTAATGACCATATTGTGAGGGGGAAAAGGGAGAGTTAATGACCATATTGTGATGGGGGGAAAGGGAGAGTTAATGACCATATTGTGAGGGGGGAAAGGGAGAGTTAATGACCATATTGTGAGGGGGAAAAGGGGAGAGTTAATGACCATATTGTGAGGGGGAAAAGGGGAGAGTTAATGACCATATTGTGAGGGGGGAAAAGGGGGAGAGTTAATGACCATATTGTGAGGGGGAAAAGGGAGAGTTAATGACCATATTGTGATGGGGGGAAAAGGGAGAGTTAATGACCATATTGTGAGGGGGGAGGGGGAGGGAGAGTTAATGACCATATTGTGAGGGGGGGAAAGGGAGAGTTAATGACCATATTGTGAGGGGAAAAAGGGAGAGTTAATGACCATATTGTGAGGGGAAAAAGGGGAGAGTTAATGACCATATTGTGAGGGGAAAAAGGGGGAGAGTTAATGACCATATTGTGAGGGGGGGAAAGGGAGAGTTAATGACCATATTGTGAGGGGGGGAAAGGGAGAGTTAATGACCATATTGTGATGGGGGGGAAGGGAGAGTTAATGACCATATTGTGAGGGGGGAGGGAGAGTTAATGACCATATTGTGAGGGGGGAAAGGGAGAGTTAATGACCATATTGTGAGGGGGGGGGGGGGGGGAGTTAATGACCATATTGTGAGGGCAAAAAGGGAGAGTTAATGACCATATTGTGAGGGCAAAAAGGGAGAGTTAATGACCATATTGTGAGGGGGGGGGGAGAGTTAATGACCATATTGTGAGGGAGAAAAGGGAGAGTTAATGACCATATTGTGAGGGAAAAATGGGAGAATTAATAACCATATTGTGAGGGGAAAATGGGAGAGTTAATAACCATATTGTGAGGGGGGAAAAGGAGAGTTAATGACCATATTGTGAGGGAAAAAAGAAGACAATCGCAATAACAATGATTATGTATACCAACGATACAATTTACAGGCTTAAAAAAAAAAAAAATTCTGAGTAAAGATGAACCGTGAAGAGTAGATGGGATGGGGAATGTGGGAGTAGGTAGGACAGACAGTGACAACATCAAAGATACTTTATTTTGAGGGAGACAGACAAAGAAACTGACAAGGGAATCAAAATGGCAGACAAGAAAAAGACAGTGAAACAAACAGAAAATAAAACACAGAGACAAAGAAAGAGACCAAGTGGACCAGGAAAAGACATGGGGTAGAGAGAGATGGAGAACAATAGAGAATATTGAAGTTACTCAAATAAGGCCACAGACCCATATAAATGGATGTAAGCACTGAAACCTAATCATATACAAATTCCACACCACAACCCATATAAAAGGATGTAAGCGCTGATACTTTATTAGTTTATACATAAATATCACACCACCGACCCATATAAAAGGATGTAAGCACTGATACTTTATATATAAATTCCACACCACCGACCCATATAAAAAGGATGTAAGCACTGATACCCTATATATAAATTCCACACCACCAACCCATATAAAAGGATGTAAGCACTGATACCCTATATATAAATTCCACACCACCGACCCATATAAAAGGATGTAAGCACTGATACCCTATATATAAATTCCACACCACCAACCCATATAAAAGGATGTAAGCACTGATACCCTATATATAAATTCCACACCACCGACCCATATAAAAGGATGTAAGCACTGATACCCTATATATAAATTCCACACCACCGACCCATATAAAAGGATGTAAGCCACTGATACCCTATATATAAATTCCACACCACCAACCCATATAAAAGGATGTAAGCACTGATACCCTATATATAAATTCCACACCACCGACCC
>JAPXFY010000023.1:14918685-14938685 GCA_030674185.1 Monoplex corrugatus | reverse complement strand
CCTGGGGTCCTGGGATCGATACCTACATCGTCAAGCCCGTGTTTTACCGCATGTTGCTGTTGGGATGTGTGCATGGTGTGCTTGTGGCTCAGTGGTTTGTGCTTTACTCCATGTTGCTGTTGGGGTGTGTGCATGGTGTGCTTGTGGCTCAGTGGTTTGAGTTTTACCGCATGTTGCTGTTGGGATGTGTGCATGGTGTGCTTGTGGCTCAGTGGTTTGTGCTTTACTCCATGTTGCTGTAGGGATATGTGCATGGTGTGCTTGTGGCTCAGTGCTTTGTGTTTTACTCCATGCTGTTCTAGGGTGTGTGCTTGTGGCTCAGTGGTTTGTGCTTTACTCCATGTTGCTGTAGGGATGTGTGCATGGCGTGCTTGTGGCTCTGTGGTTTGTGCTTTACTCCATGTTGCTGTAGGGATGTGTGCATGGTGTGCTTGTGGCTCAGTGGTTTGTGCTTTACTCCATGCTGTTCTAAGGATGTGTGCATGGCGTACTTGTGGCTCAGTGGTTTGTGTTTTACTCCATGCTGTTCTAGGGATGTGTGCATGGTGTGCTTGTGGCTCAGTGGTTTGTGCTTTACTCCATGTAGCTGTAGGAATGTGTGCATGGTGTGCTTGTGGCTCAGTGGTTTGTGCTTTACTCCATGTTGCTGTAGGGATGTGTGCATGGCGTACTTGTGGCTCAGTGGTTTGTGTTTTACTCCACACTGTTCTAGGGATGTGAGCATGGCGTGCTTGTGGCTCTGTGGTTTGTGTTTTACTCCATGTTGCTGTTCTAGGGATGTGTGCATGGCGTGCTTGTGGCTCAGTGGTTTGTGTTTTACTCCATGTTGCTCTAGGGATGTGTGCTTGGTGTGCTTGTGGCTCAGTGGTTTGTGTTTTACTCCATGTTGCTGTAGAGATGTGTGCATGGTGTGCTTGTGGCTCGTGGTTTGTGTTTTACTCCATGTTGCTGTAGAGATGTGTGCATGGTGTGCTTGTGGCTCTGTGGTTTGTGTTTTACTCATGTTGCTGTAGAGATGTGTGCATGGTATGCTTGTGGCTCAGTGGTTTGTGTTTTACTCCATGTTGCTGTAGGGATGTGTGCATGGCGTACTTGTGGCTCAGTGGTTTGTTTTTTACTCCATGTTGCTGTTCTAGGGATGTGTGCATGGTGTGCTTGTGGCTCTGTGGTTTGTGTTTTACTCCATGTTGCTGTTCTAGGGATGTGTGCATGGTGTGCTTGTGGCTCTGTGGTTTGTGTTTTACTCCATGTTGCTGTCTAGGAATGTGTGCATGGCGTGCTTGTGGCTCAGTGGTTTGTGTTTTACTCCACACTGTTCTAGGGAAGTGTGGGATGATGTGCTTGTGGCTTTGTGGTTTGTGTTTTACTCCATGTTGCTGTTCTAGGGTTGTGTGCATGGCGTGCTTGTGGCTCAGTGGTTTGTTTTTTACTCCATGTTACTGTTGGGATGTGTGCATGGTGTGTTTGTGGCTCAGTGGTTTGTGTTTTACTCCATGTTGCTGTAGGGATGTGTGCTTGTGGCTCTGTGGTTTGTTGTTTTACTCCATGTTGCTGTAGGGATGTGTGTATGGTGTGCTTGTGGCTCTGTGGTTTGTGCTTTACTCCATGTTGCTGTAGGGATGTGTGCTTTGTGGCTCAGTGGTTTGTTTTACTCCATGTTGCTGTAGGGATGTGTGCATGGTGTGCTTGTGGCTCAGTGGTTTGTTTTACTCCATGTTGCTGTTGGGATGTGTGTATGGTGTGCTTGTGGCTCAGTGGTTTGTGTTTTACTCCATGTTGCTGTAGGGATGTGTGCTTGGTGTGCTTGTGGCTCAGTGGTTTGTGTTTTACTCCACACTGTTTTAGGGTATGTTGTGCATGTGTTTGATGTTGTCTTGTGGTGTCAGTGTGCTTTGGTGTGTTTTTACTCCATGTTGCTGTATGTGGATGTGTGCTTGTCATGGTTTGTGTTTCTCCCGTGGTGGAGTGTTTGGTGTGTTGTTATACTCCACATGTTTAGGTGATGTGTGCATGGTGTGCTTGTGGCTCAGTGGTTTGTGTTTTACTCCCATGTTGCTGTGGATTGTATGTGTGCTTGTGGCTCAGTGGTTTGTTTTTACTCCATGTTGCTGTTGGGATGTGTGCATGGCGTGCTTGTGGCTCAGTGGTTTGTGTTTTACTCCATTCAGTGTGTGTTTCAGTGGACTGTGTGGATGTGTGCTTGTGGCTCAGTGCTTTGTGTTTTACTCCACACTGTTCTAGGATGTATGGGGTGCTTGTGGCTCAGTGGTTGTGTTTTATACTCCATGTTGCTGTTGGGATGTGTGCATGGGTGCTGTGGCTCAGTGGTTTGTGTTTTACTCCATGTTGCTGTAGTGATGTGTGCTTGTGGCTCAGTGGTTTGTGTTTTACTCCATGTTGCTAGATGTGGGATGTGTGCTTGTGGCTCAGTGGTTTGTGTTTTACTCCATGTTCTGTACGGATGTGTACATGGGTGCTTGTGGCTCAGTGGTTTGTGTTTTACTCATGTTTCTGGGATGTGTGCATGGTTGCTTGGCTCTGTGGTTGTGTGTTTACTCCATGTGTTAGGGATGTGTGCATGGTGTGCTTGTGCTCAGTGCTTTGTGTTTTACTCCACTCTGTTCTAGGGATGTGTGCATGGTGTGCTTGTGGCTCAGTGCTTTGTGCTTTACTCCATGTCTGTTCTAGATGTGGCATGGTCTTGTGGTCATGTTTGTGTTTACTCTTGTTAGGATGGTGCATGGTGCTTGTGCTCAGTGGTTTGTGCTTTACTCCATGCTGTCTAGGGATGTGTGCATGGTGTGCTTGTGGCTCAGTGGTTTGTGTTTTACTCCATGTGTTTAGGGATGTGTGCATGGTGTGCTTGTGGCTCAGTGCTTTGTGTTTACTCCTATGCTGTTCTAGGGATGTGTGCATGGTGTGCTTGTGGCTCAGTGGTTTGTGCTTTTACTCCATGTTGCTTAGGGATGTGTGCATGGTGTGTTGTGGCTCAGTGGTTTGTGTTTACTCCATGTGTTCTAGGGATGTGTGCATGGCGTGCTTGTGCTCAGTGGTTTGTGTTTACTCCACTGCTGTCTAGGGATGTGTGCATGGCGTGCTTGTGGCTCAGTGGTTTGTGTTTTACTCCACTGTTCTAGGGATGTGTGCATGGTGTGCTTGTGGCTCAGTGTTTGTGTTTTACTCCCATGTGTTCTAGGGATGTGTGCATGGTGTGCTTGTGGCTCAGTGGTTTGTGTTTTACTCCATGTGCTGTCTAGGGATGTGTGCATGGTGTGCTTGTGGCTCAGTGGTTTGTGTTTTACTCCATGTTTCTAGGGATGTGTGCATGGCGTGCTTTGTGCTCAGTGGTTTTGTTTTACTCCACTGTTCTAGGGATGTGTGCATGGCGTGCTTGTGGCTCTGTGGTTTGTGTTTTACTCCACACTGTTCTAGGATGTGTGCATGGCGTGCTTGTGGCTCAGTGGTTTGTGTTTACTCCACATGTTCTAGGGATGTGAGCATGGCGTGCTTGTGGCTCTGTGGTTTGTGTTTTACTCCATGTTCTGTTCTAGGGATGTGTGCATGGCGTGCTTGTGGCTCAGTGGTTTGTGTTTTACTCCATGTTGCTGTTCTAGGGATGTGTGCATGGTGTGCTTGTGGCTCAGTGGTTTGTGTTTTACTCCATGTTGCTGTAGAGATGTGTGCATGGTGTGCTTGTGGGTCTGTGGTTTGTGTTTTACCCCATGTTGCTGTAGGGATGTGTGCTTGGTGTGCTTGTGGCTCAGTGGTTTGTGTTTTACTCCATGTTGTTCTAGGGATGTGTGCATGGCGTGCTTGTGGCTCAGTGGTCTGTGTTTTGCTCCATGTTGCTGTTCTAGGGATGTGTGCATGGTGTGCTTGTGGCTGTGGTTTGTGTTTTACTCCATGTTGCTATAGGGATGTGTGCATGGTGTGCTTGTGGCTCAGTGGTTTGTGTTTTACTCCACGCTATTCTAGGGGGTTTTGCATGTGTGCTAGTGTCTCAGTTGTTTGTAAAGCCACTGCTACAAATACCTTCATGGCTGTAGTTCTAGTTAGCTTCTTGACCAAACTGCACAAGTTTCTTGTGTATCAAAAAGACACTAATCTTTCTTAAGTACCATTATATTAAGAACACAGACCTCGTGGCCGCCATTTTTTCAAGGAAAAAAGGCAGACCTCCAATCTCACACATCGACAACATAACCAACATCAATGGCCTAAATATTCAAGAAGTTGTCCACAAAAGTCAAGACTGAGCTATTTGGAGGTGAGTAGTTGTGTCAAAGAGTGCAGTGGCCAACACTGAACCTGCTGACGCCAACAGGTGACTGGTGAGGTGATATTTTTAATGCATTTGTGGTCAACCTCTTGACTAAACAGTATTACAAGATCCAAAACAAGTGTGACTGCCCGCGCCCAAGCAAACAGGAACCAGAAGAACAAGAAAACCAATATAAGCGCGTATCCAACAAAACAAAACAAAACAAAACAAGCGCAAATTTTCAAGCGCGAACGCACGGTCACAAACAGATCACAAACACCAAACAATGGATAATAAAAACGGGACTAAAAACTTCCAGCTTCTTGACCATAAATATCAGATGTTGGTTGTAATCATTAATCAGTTCATCAATCGATCACTTGAAGTCCCCCTGCACAGTAAATCCCACTGTTGCAAATCAACTTCTTGCTTGCCCTAGCATCTCTGTCATGTTTCTAACACTGGACTCAAAGACAAGATTTGTAGTCACTTTTTGAGGAGACTTTATCACTGGAACAGTGAAAGTAAAAAGGAAGATGATTCTTATCGTTGTTATTTTGGCAATGGTTTAATGATCAAAAACTATCGTCAGAAATAAACTTCAGGATCACAGCTGTAACACACTTATCCTCTCACTGGAATAGGAGTGGTGGGGAAAACAGATCTTGCTCTTGCTCGTTCTTAGTGGTGTGTTGATGGTTCAGTGGTAAACACCTTGCAGGCAGAGATCAACTTTAAGACAGCAGTCATAGCTTCCTCGTTCCATTTTTGAAAGTAAACTGACAGCAATCATGATAACTACATCATTTCTTGAAGAGCAGTGTTCCAACTTTACTTTTAATTATACCTAAATTCATCACTCAGGGGCACTTCAGGGCTGTACAAACGTCACAACACTAAATGGACAAGGTCATCCATCATCACACTGGAAGCGGGTCTTGACACAACACACATAAAGAAATCACATTCAATGACTGATAATTTTCGTAGATGACTAAATCCTCATGAACAGAAGTGAACTGTGCTGTAGGCACCACACATTCCAGTTACTATCTTTACATGGAGCAAATATGTTAAAACTTCGATAAAAATCACAGCAAGACAAACATAATCTTAAAAGCCAGACTGATAAGTACCATTGTGGCGTGGGCAGCTAGTGCCTACAATGGGTTTTACAATCTGTATAATAAATGGATTGTTATCTAGACACTGAGGTTGGCATAACCAGCTCATATTAGAGTTTTACAATCTTATTATCTAGACACTGAGGTTGGCGTAACCAGCTCATATTGGGGTTTTACAATCTTATTATCAAGACACTGAGGTTGGCATAACCAGCTCATATTTACAATCTTATTATCAAGACACTGAGGTTGGCATAACCAGTTCATATTTACAATCTTATTATCTAGACATTGAGGTTGGCATAACCAGCTCATATTTACAATCTTATTATCGACATTGAGGATGGCATAACCAGCTCATATTTACAATCTTATTATCAAGACACTGAGGTTGGCATAACCAGCTCATATTTACAATCTTATTATCTAGACATTGAGGTTGGCATAACCAGCTCATATTTACAATCTTATTATCTAGACACTGAGGTTGGCATAACCAGCTCATATTTACAATCTTATTATCAAGACATTGAGGATGGCATAACCAGCTCATATTTACAATCTTATTATCGACATTGAGGATGGCATAACCAGTTCATATTTACAATCTTATTATCAAGACACTGAGGTTGGCATAACCAGCTCATATTTACAATCTTATTATCTAGACACTGAGGTTGGCATAACCAGCTCATATTTACAATCTTATTATCAAGACACTGAGGTTGGCATAACCAGCTCATATTTACAATCTTATTATCTAGACATTGAGGTTGGCATAACCAGCTCATATTTACAATCTTATTATCTAGACACTGAGGATGGCATAACCAGCTCATATTTACAATCTTATTATTTAGACACTGAGGATGGCATAACCAGCTCATATTTACAATCTTATTATCTAGACATTGAGGTTGGCATAACCAGCTCATATTTACAATCATATTATCAAGACATTGAGGTTGGCATAACCAGCTCATATTTACAATCTTATTATTTAGACACTGAGGATGGCATAACCAGCTCATATTTACAATCTTATTATCAAGACATTGAGGTTGGCATAACCAGCTCATATTTACAATCTTATTATCGACATTGAGGATGGCATAACCAGCTCATATTTACAATCTTATTATTTAGACACTGAGGATGGCATAACCAGCTCATATTTACAATCTTATTATTTAGACACTGAGGATGGCATAACCAGCTCATATTTACAATCTTATTATTTAGACACTGAGGATGGCATAACCAGCTCATATTTAAATCTTATTATTTAGACACTGAGGATGGCATAACCAGCTCATATTTACAATCATATTATTTAGACACTGAGGATGGCATAACCAGCTCATATTTACAATCTTATTATTTAGACATTGAGGTTGGCATAACCAGTTCATATTTACAATCATATTATCAAGACACTGAGGTTGGCATAACCAGCTCATATTTATAATCTTATTATTTAGACACTGAGGTTGGCATAACCAGCTCATATTTACAATCATATTATTTAGACACTGAGGATGGCATAACCAGCTCATATTTACAATCTTATTATTTAGACATTGAGGTTGGCATAACCAGCTCATATTTACAATCATATTATCTAGACATTGAGGTTGGCATAACCAGCTCATATTTACAATCTTATTATTTAGACATTGAGGTTGGCATAACCAGCTCATATTTACAATCTTATTATTTAGACATTGAGGTTGGCATAACCAGCTCATATTTATAATCATATTATCTAGACATTGAGGTTGGCATAACCAGCTCATATTTACAATCATATTATCTAGACATTGAGGTTGGCATAACCAGCTCATATTTACAATCATATTATCAAGACATTGAGGATGGCATAACCAACTCATATTTACAATCTTATTATCTAGACATTGAGGTTGGCATAACCAGCTCATATTTACAATCTTATTATCAAGACATTGAGGTTGGCATAACCAGCTCATATTTACAATCTTATTATCTAGACATTGAGGTTGGCATAACCAGCTCATATTTACAATCATATTATCAAGACATTGAGGTTGGCATAACCAGCTCATATATTTACAATCATATTATCTAGACATTGAGGTTGGCATAACCAGCTCATATTTTCAATCTTATTATCTAGACATTGAGGTTGGCATAACCAGCTCATATTTACAATCTTATTATCAAGACATTGAGGTTGGCATAACCAGCTCATATTTACAATCTTATTATCTAGACATTGAGGTTGGCATAACCAGCTCATATTTACAATTTTATTATCTAGACACTGAGGTTGGCATAACCAGCTCATATTTACAATCTTATTATCTAGACACTGAGGTTGGCATAACCAGCTCATATTTACAATCTTATTATCAAGACACTGATGTTGGTATAACCAGCTCATATTTACAATCTTATTATCTAGACACTGAGGTTGGCATAACCAGCTCATATTTACAATCTTATTATCAAGACACTGATGTTGGTATAACCAGCTCATATTTACAATCTTATTATCTAGACATTGAGGTTGGCATAACCAGCTCATATTTACAATCTTATTATCTAGACACTGAGGTTGGCATAACCAGCTCATATTTACAATCTTATTATCTAGACATTGAGGTTGGCATAACCAGCTCATACTGGGGCCTTACAATCATATTATCTAGACATTGAGGTTGGCATTACCAGCTCATACTGGGGCCTTACAATCATATTATCTAGACACTGAGGTTGGCATAACCAGCTCATACTGGGGTTTTACAATCTTATTATCTTGACATTGATGTTGGCATAACCAGCTCATACTGGGGTTTTACAACCTTATTATCAAGACACTGAGGTTGGCATAACCAGCTCATACAAGGGTTTTACGTTCTTATTATCAAGACAATGATGTTGGCATAACCAGCTCATACTGGGGTTTTACAACCTGATTATCCAAACACTGAGGCTGGCATAACCAGCTCATATCAGGGTTTTACGATCTTATTATCAAGACACTGAGGTTGGCATTGAGGTAGCGCTCCATCTTCCACTCTGACTACACGGGTTCCAGCCTGGCTTGAGAACAACTGTATCCATGCAGCACCTAGTATACAATGTAGACACCTAACCTTGTGCAGGGTTGGGGAAGGTAAAACAACCATTGACAGGATGTGGCTTCATCGTCACAATACGGTCTCCAAACAAGCTCAGGTTTCTAAAACTTTATACCTTAGAACCTTTGAATTACCACACAATTTTAATTATGAGACAAACTGTTCCTTTTGTCTATGCCTCAAGAGTAGAGTCTATCATTATCAAGTTTTAAGCACCATACTGATCCTATGACTTATGTATTACGTGTGGACTTGATCAAATATCAAGGATCTCAAAGATTTCATATATAAAAAGGTGCAGAGAGAAATACTGATGAACATACTAGTAAGGCAGAGAAGGAAATTACAGAGAGATTACAGAAAAAAACAAAAAAATGAAAATCTATTTTCTTAAAAAATGGTGGTCATAAATCTCAAGCACAGAAGTCAAACAAATCCAGAAATTTGAAAAAATGTTGTTACTCAACATGAAAGAATTACCCAAATGGAGTAGACAGTGTGAGAGTGACAGTTTTAGAAGCAGCACTCCTCACTGCCATGGTGTAATAGTCTATTCGGACAGTGCAAGATCTGACACTGACAGGCATAGTTTTAGAAGAATAGCACTCTTATTATAATGGAGTAATGGTCTATCTAAACAGTGTGAGACAGATACAGCTTCCAGAAGAAACAGCACTCCTCAATACAATGGACTAATGGCCTATTTAAACAGTGTGAGACCTGACAGCCATAGTTTTATTAGAAAAGTGCTCACTCTTTCTGCAATGGAGTAATGGCCTATTTAGACAGTGTAAAACATGACAGGCACAGTTTTAAGGAAACAGCACTCTTACTGCACTCTGTGGTCACAGAATCAAGACTGGCTGACAGCAAAATGGCCTCCAGTCCACCCAGCTCAGAATGGATACCTGATCCTGTTTATGGTTAGAAAAGTAAAACCACAAAGAACATTCATTTCTGCAATCCTCAAAGAATTGGCATGGCTCTCAGTTCAGTGAGGTCTCCAGAGTATAACTGCAGCCTCACTCTGTACCAAGAGGAAATACTTGAAAATAAATATGTACAGCTTTTCAGAGAAGATACTGGACATCTTGCCTCCCAGCAAAAATCAAACAGTATCAGAAGCAAGTACAGCAAGTAATGCTAGCAGACCTACCACTATTTAAATGGTATTCATAATGCCAGCAGACCTGCCACTATTTAAATGTTATTTCTTCATTCTCTTGCCTATTCTTTGAGAAATGATAAAAATCAATTGTTACCAGTGACTAGTATGGCAAACAGACTTAACACCCATAGTTGTTATTTTTCCTTCACTTCCAAATCCATTCTTAACCAGTGACTAGTATGGCGAACAGACTTAACACACATAGTTGTTATTTTTCCTTCACTTCCAAATCCATTCTTAACCAGTGACTAGTATGGTGAACAGACTTAACACACATCGTTGTTATTTTTCCTTCACTCCCAAATCCACTCTTAACCAAGTTGTGTTTTGGATCTAACCTGGAGTCTAAATATGCCGTTATCAATATCGCTGGTTAGCACAGTGATAACATTATATCAGCAGTCTGAAGTGTAGTTTATCACATTGTGGTTAACATCCCACAGTCATTTTGTACTTGCAGCGAGCATCCAGACTCATGTTGTAGTTAACATCCCACAGTCATTTTGTACTTGCAGCGAGCATCCAGACTCATGTTGTAGTTAACATCCCACAGTCATTTTGTACTTGCAGCGAGCATCCAGACTCATGTTGTAGTTAACATCCCACAGTCATTTTGTACTTGCAGCGAGCATCCAGTCATGTTGTAGTTAACATCCCACAGTCATATTGTACTTGCAGCGAGCATCCAGAGTCATGTTGTAATTAACATCCCACAGTCATTTTGTACTTGCAGCGAGCATCCAGACTCATGTTGTAGTTAACATCCCACAGTCATTTTGTACTTGCAGCGAGCATCCAGTCATGTTGTAGTTAACATCCCACAGTCATTTGTACTTGCAGCGAGCATCCAGTTATGTAGTAGTTTAACATCCCACAGTCATATTGTACTTGCAGCGAGCATCCAGAGTCATGTTGTAGTTAACATCCCACAGTCACATTGTACTTGCAGCGAGCATCCAGAGTCATGTTGTAGTTAACATCCCACAGTCATATTGTACTTGCAGCGAGCATCCAGTCATGTTGAAGTTAACATCCCACAGTCATTTTGTACTTGCAGCGAGCATCCAGAGTCATGTTGTAGTTAACATCCCACAGTCATTTTGTACTTGCAGCGAGCATCCAGACTCATGTTGTGGTTAACATCCCACAGTCATTTTGTACTTGCAGCGAGCATCCAGAGTCATGTTGTGGTTAACATCCCACAGTCATTTTGTACTTGCAGCGAGCATCCAGAGTCATGTTTAGTTAACATCCTACAGTCATTTTGTACTTGCAGCGAGCATCCAGCAGGCATCCCAAAATCATGGCACCACTGTCTGGAGTTTTGTAGGTGGTGCAGAAGAAGAAAATTTTCAAGGATCCAGTGATAATACAAGTATTATATTTCAACTGTATTATCCAGTGTAACAAATATGAAGGCAGTTTTAAGGATGATCAAAGCATTCACCAGATGACGGATGAAAATTTCAGTTTCAATTTCTCAAGACCCCGTCTCCACGCTTGTAATGAATTCCATATGCACTAACATCACAGGCGCCCTGTGGTGGATCCAGAATGATCACGGCACAAGCCTTAAACCTGCACATAAACCCATGAGCTGGCCAGGTCCTAATGATGGATGAAAGCAGTCACATGAATATGAAAGTGTTGTATGCTGTTGATGAGACCAACAACAGACTGACAACCAAGATAATGATGGTGGTGATGAAGACAATAATAAGTAATAACAGAGTTTATATGGAATTTGTTCAAGAATGATTCATCCCACTTGGGTAATTCCACATGTGCTCCACCCTAACATGCCAGTAATTAATCTTGCAGACTCCTCAAGCCTCTGCAAAACCCTATGAGCAGGCAGGGTCCTGAAATAGGGAGGGGGGAGGACAGAATGGGATTTACAAAACACTCAGCTGACACCACCATAATCATTGTACCACTGAGACAGGCAGAGCAGGTTAGCTATTATGATGCAGGCTGAAATTGAACTCAAAACATCAGCATGATCAGATCTTGAATCCACAGCTCTATCAAGACAGACAACCAGCCTGCATAATAATGAGAGCAACACTGACAATGACAGCTATTATGGTGGTGGTGATTGTGATGGTAATGATGACGATGATGATGATGGCGATGACGACGACAACGATGACGATGATGATGATGATGATGATGATGATGATGAAGATGAAGAAGAAAAATAGTGTGATGATGATGGTTGGTGGTGGTGGTAGTGGTGATGATGATGTACACTAAGGATAATGATGATAATGAAATATATATGGATGTATAAATGATTAACAAATTATACAAATTACAACAAAAAACAACAATAAATTTCACAAAGGGACATATGCAACAAGTGCGCACACACACACACACACACACACACACACACACACACACACACACACCACACACACACACACAAACACACACACACACACACACACACCAACATCATTCCTCCCCCTCCATCTCACACATGCATACCTACCACCATAACCACCAACTCCACAATCATAACCACTATTTCACTCACCACCACATCCATCATCACTACGAGGGTACTTTCCAGTAGAATGAGACCATGTCTGTATAACTTGAAAACGCATTTACAGAAAATGGAAAATTACATCACAGAAAACATCAGTCTATGATGTAATTCTGTGCCAAATTTCGTTATTCATCTTTGATACGTCTTACGGTTCTGACAGTGTATGTCAAGGCCCTGTCAGACACTGATTTGAAAAATGGCAAAGAAAATGGCATTTTCAACAGCGATTATCACAGCTACATCAAATGCATCCCAAATACTTGCAGACATGAGAGCTTTGGGACAACCTTCTGCTCCTTCGAAAGCAACTGTGTTCAGATGGGTAAAACATTTTGCAAGTGGCCAGGCCAGCACTGAAGACAACAGGGGGAAATGCGAAAAAGCAAAAAGTGGATGAAAAGTTAGTGGCTAGTGTGAAGGCAATGGTTTATGCTGATTCAAGAGTCAGCCTTGACAAGATCGCTGATTGTCTTGACATTCATTCGTTGACTGCATCGAGGATCCTAAGAAATTAGCTTGGCTACAGGAAGGTGTCATCAAGATGGATCCCTCATATTTTGACGTCAGAAAATAAGGGGGGTTGGTTACGTTTCTGCCAAGATATGCTGAAAATTTACAAGAACTGCGACCCTAAGCGGCTGGATGAAATTGTGACAGGTGACAAAACCTGAGTGTACATGTATGAACCTTGGAGAAAGTCACAGAACAAGGCCTGGATTCCTAAAGGTGGGATTCCTCCTCAAATCGCTCGTCATCAACATTCACAAAAGAAAGTGTTATACACCATCTTTTTCAACACAAAGGGGATCGTGCTACAGAAACCATGCAAACAAGGAGAGACCATCACTGGAAAGTTCTACAGAGACTCAGTACTGACTGACATCAAGAAGTTTTATGCAACTTTCCGACCAACCGCAGGCATGAGAGGAATCAAGATTCTTCATGATAACGCACCTGCTCACAAGTCAAGGCTCGTACAAGAATACCTTGCAACCGAGAACATCCAAACTTTGCCACACCCTGCTTACTCCCCAGACCTTGCACCCTGTGACTTTACCTGTTTCCACATCTGAAGAAATCACTGGCAGGAAGGAGTTTCAAGAGCCAAGCAGCCTTGGGAACGGCGGTTTTCCAGTGTCTGTCACATATACCCAAAGAAGCCAACAGAGCGGCATTTCTACAGTGGATCAAGCGAATGCAGAAGTGTGTGGCAGCAGGAGGTGAATACTTCGAACAGATGAAATGATTCTTTTTTTTTTGCCGGGAGTCTTTGACGTATAAGTTCGTTGGTCTCATTCTATTGGAAAATACCTTCATACATCACAAAAAATACAAAAACTTTACACATACACATGTAGACAACTACCCACATCTCTCTCCAACACATACGTACACACAAATACATGCACATACACATTCTCCCCCCCCCCCCCCCCAACATAAGCATTACATATACACACACAAACAACTACCCACATCTCTCTCCAACACATACGTACACACAAATACATGCATATACACATTCTCTCCCCCCGCCCCCCAACAAAAGCATTACATACACACACTAACAAACAACCACATTTCTCTCCAACACACCAGGGCTTAAAACAGGAGGAGGAAAAAACCACTGAAACTAGGGGGGGTCCAGGGCATGCTCCCCTGGGAAAATTTTTTAAAAACCAAGTGTAAATCTATGCAATTTCGCGCTTTCTGGACATAATTTCAAGAGATATTTAGCGCATAAAAATTGCTGTAAACACATAATTATTACAGGAAGACATATTTGGGAAAAGGGGAGAAGGGGTTAAAAACATAATAATAAAATGAACACTCACCCTTTAACTTGAGTGTTTTACAGGTGTTCACCAACTGTAGTCTTTGGATGAAAATCAGGGGCCATAACTTGCATGCCGTTGCTATGAACGCTTGCAAGCCGATCACGGATGCCTTGCTCCTTTTTTTTTTTTTTTTTTTTTTTGACAAACCGAAATCGCAGAATTCCGCACAGACGCGGAACATTTTAAGCCCTGACACATACATACACATAAATACATGCACATACACATTCTCTCTCCCCCCCCCCCCCCCCCCCCAAACAAAAGCCTTACACGTACACACAAAAACAACCACATCTCTCATCAACACATACATACACACAAATACATGTACATACACATTCTCTCCCCACCCCCTTCACTCACCTTATAGTTACTACAGCTGACCCAACCGGCCAAACCATCCACAAAGTGGTCCAGATCATCGGACTCAAGAGAGGACTGTGGGTCACTGAGATATGACACCAACTGCGTGTGTACTGTGAAACGTCTCTTCACATCCTGGGTCATCACCCCACCCAAAAAGTCGTCCAGGCTCTCCATCGCCATCTTTATCTTATTGCTGTAGTTTCACTCAAAAACAGTCACTCCCTTGGTTTGAACACTCATTCAGACGGTCACAATATTGTTAACTGGTTGTCGCAGTAACACTATAAGCACAGATGATGCATACAGCACACAGGTTGCAAAACTGTGACATGGATATGAAGATTTTCAAAGAACAGCATACATGTCATATGTCGCAAAATATCAACGTGAGTGTGCGGGTTTTCAAAGAATTGTCAGTCTTCAGTGCTGAAGTATTCGCACAGTTACAATGTCTGTTTTGAACATTTTAAAGGAAGCTGAAGTCGTCATGATAACAACGAAGGCACCAATCAAATAAAGGTTCCTGTGACATAAAATACTACTGCAGACACAAAAGATTTCAAAGAACTGCTTGTCTTCAATGTTAGAGAGCTGAAAGATTTTATGAGTCTGTCATTCAGAAAAATGAAGTGGTGTTGAGTCGTTACTGTGATAATATTCAAAACACCAATAAAGTATTCTGTACATGTGTTGTAAAATACTAATGCATACAGAAATGTTTTCAAAGAATCATTAGTACTTAAATTAAAAAGTATCACATTCAAAATGATGGCAATTCAATCAAAAAGGTGAAATATTGTTGAATGGACATGGCAATATCAATAAAAGCACCAAATAAAGCAAGTAGCACATGTGCTACAAAATATTATAAGGACACAAAAGTTTTCAAAGAACTGTTAATCTTAAATGCTACGGGACAATCACAATGACTGCGAGTCTATGTTATCAATATCATTCACAAGGATGGGATATTGTTGACTGCTGATCTCGATATCACTAAAAGCACCAAATGAAGTATGCACCACAGATACTAATATAGACACAAAAGTTTTCAATGAACTGCTGGTCTTAAACATTACAATGTTCAAAGTGGTGATGAGTCTATGCTATCACTCAGAAAGTTGGAATAATACTGATCAGTCACCAGTTGACACTAAAAGCACCATTAAAGTGTATGGCTCACATGTATGATTTACTAACATTGACACAAAGGCTTTCAAACACCTGTGAAGTCATAAACATGCTACATTTGTAGCAGGACCACTACATCAATTCATGTTTAAGGATTTTCAAAGCACTGTTAAACCATTTACACAGTCTATCACTATGATCAGAGAAAGTTCACAAAACAGCCGTCTTTTGTTGTAGAATTTGTTGTTGTGTATAAACAGGAAAAATATGAGACAGACCAAACAGCAAATTTTCGATACCTAATAAACACAACACATTTGTAGTTGGCAGTTCAGATGCACTCAATGACTAGGAAACGCAATACTCATGTAGTTCAGATGACATTCAAAGAAAAGAGCTAAACACAATATTCTTGTAATTGTAGCAATGCAGATGATATTCGAAGAACAGACTACACTCCAGATGACTGGTCAAAGAACTGCTGTCTCTTTTTCACAATGTGTCTGTTTAATTCAGGACATTAACAGATGTCAGAGCACGGTCAGCTGATTACCTCAACACACTGAATACACCTTCAGTCTTTTAATTCATGTTCAAAACTGGAATCACCTGACCTGAAGCCAGCTGACTAAAAATCCATTTAGAAGTGTGTTGTGGTCATTGTCCTCATCTGAAACAGAGAAACATGGTATAAAAAATATGCTGATATTCAATTGATTATTGCTGTTTTAAGGCATTTTCTTGCCACAAAACTAACCCCTTTGTGTGTGTGCACGTGTGTGTGTGTGTGTGTGTGTGTGTGTTGTGTGTGTGTGTGTGTGTGTGTGTGTGTGTGTGTGTGTGTGTGTGTGTGGTGTGTGTGTGTGTGCTTTGTATTCCCTTGTGTGTGCATGCATTTGCACACATGTATGTGTTATGTGGGTGTGTACATTGTTAGAAAACAAATCTAAACCTATATCACATGTTACAGTTTACACTTTACAAAACATTATTCAGGAAACAAAATTCAATTTTGCTACAAATGGTCAGGTTCAATTATCAGCACAAAATGCTAGCTTAAACTATACAGAATATTACCAATATAAACAAATGGAAACAGTATCGGCTGGATCAATATTCTAAAACTAAAGGTAAACTAGACACAGCATGTATGTTCTGCAGTTAAAGCACAACAACATGTGTCATGATGCCGACTGATTAAGGACACAAAGCAAAGATGACACAATACATTCTATAGTTAAAGCACAACAGCAACATGTGCCACTAAGTTATTATTTTTTTATGTCAATGGGCACTGTATTTATTATGTAAAATTCAGGCTGTGTTGCTTGGAAATACTGCATCACCACAAAACAGCTGGACCCCCACCCCCACCCTCACCCTTTTTTTTTCTTTTTCTGTATGTGTGTAGTTCTGTTTACCTATAAAAGTGGATTTTTCCACCGAATTTTACCAAGGACAACTCCTTTGTTATTGTGGGATCTTTAACATGTGCTGAGTGTGTGCTTCACACAGGACCTCGGTTTATGGTCTCATCCGAAAGACTGGCACTTAGACTATCACTTATGATCAGGTGGAGACGGATAAAAACCTCTGTCCGACCTATGATTCAAACCTGATAGATACAACACCTTCTGTAGTTGAAACACAATAGCAGTATTACTACTATGTGGACTGATAAACAAGGACTCAAAGGAAAAAATAATAAAATATGTTCTGTAGTTAAAGCACAGCTGTATCATGGGCCATTGTGTAGACAAACAAAAGAGGGAACTAAGCACAGACAATGAAACACAAGCAACAGTTAAAGCAAAACTGTAGTCATGTGCCAATATGATTATCATTATGTAGACTGATAAAAGAGGATACAAAGTTTCAGTGTTTTTGTTTTCAAAACCCAACCGACTGCGTAGAGCCATATCAGGGCTATAACATTTTGAAGCACATACAAAACAAAGTAAAGCTGATTACACGCATGCAAACATAGCACACGCACACACACACACACACACACACACACACACACACACACACACAGACATTCTTACATACACACACACGCACAGCAACACACACGCAAGCACACACACACGTACACACACACACACACACACACACACACACGTATGCAAGCACACACACGCAGCAATATATAAACAAGTATGCCTCTTTATTCATATGAAAAATCTGTTAATCTTTCTACATTACATAAGTCAGTGTTTAAATTTTAATATTCTGTGGTTTCTTATGTGTCTTCTTACTTGTATAGCTTTAATGTTTGTTGTTTATCTTATTGTGTATGTAATTGTGAACATTTTTTTATCACCTTTTGCCTTTCTTGCGAAATGTAAAGCGCTAGTGAGCATGTTTTTATATGGAATATGCGCTATACAAATAAACATTATTATTATTATTATTTATTATTAACACATTCTAAGTTAAAGCATGACAGCAGGATTAGCCATTATCATTATACAGACAGATAAAAGAGGACACTGATAACAAAATGCGTCCATGTGCACAGGTAAAAAAAAAAAACTACAAAAATAAAAACAAAAACATAAGGCCCAAAAAAAATCGGTCATTACCAGAAAGAATGTTACCTCCACGCCCTGGGCTCCACAACACACAGCCTAGTCTACAACACTGCCTCATCACAGCACAGCCAGTAGTTTCCTTACATACCAAGACTACTTGCACTACACCACACAGACAGGGGCACAAAACTAGGCGAACCAATCTGGTCTTCTTCTCCTTCTGTTCTTGCATATAATCCCACGCAGAGGAAGTCCTGCCAACTTAACTTACAGATCTATACTTCTCTCTGCATGGAAGCCAGCTGATAGCAGGCCACCCCACCATCAGTCCTTCACTTCTCCCCACCACTGTATCATCCCCTACCACCCCACCCAACTCAGTTTAGCTCTGGTCCACCAACGAACCCAGCTTCAATTATTATAATGCACGCTTGCCCGTTGTTCTTTGTTTAACCCTTTGACTCCCACATCTTACCAACTGCAAACTTAACCCTTTGTTTCCACTTCCTATCCGCAGCTCCTGCAGGAAGCTGGTCGATAGAGTGAGAGAGTCAAAGGATTAAGTTTTTGCTTTGCTAGCATTGTTGACAATGGAGGATGCTGATGGACAGGATGCGGGAGTCAAAGGGTCAACCCACGATGCGCAGACACTGTGTTGCCACATAGACTGCCTATTCCATCTACAATGGGTCACTAGAAAATACCTTCTTCCTTTTGCCTTTTGGATAGGCAAACACAATCGACATTCTGGATTATCACAGCCACACACATACACACCTGCTTTCTGTTTAGTTATTGGGTTAATCCTGGTTATGGTTCTTCTTGTTGTTTTGTCTGTTCTTTTGATTGGTTTGCTGTTTTGTTGACTGGTTGAATTACTTTTTTTTAACTGCAAGTACAACTCACTACAAGGGTAGATTTTCTAAAACAGAAAACAAAATGAAAAAAAAATTGCCAGGGACAATCTCTTAGTTACCATGGGTTCTGTTGCTAAGCGTCTGATGCAAACAGGACTTCAGTTTATCACCTCAAACAGAAGACCAATGGCTTGGTGCACTCATTATACAGCTATTTATTCAAGATCTGGTGAACAATGTCTTCGACTTCAATGGGAGCCAGCACTATAAAAACTGGTCTCTTTGCTATCCATCATAATGCTCCAGTCATTCTGGTGGTGTCAGGTTAGTGTCACAAGTTCCACATTTCCACTCCCACCCATTTCCACTTCAAGACCTTGCCATTACTGGGAGTTTTGCACAGTCTCAAACGCCATCGCTGGGAATTTTGCACAGGATCAGACAGTCTTTCAGGGGGGGGGGGTAGCACATATGGAAATGTCCAAGTGCACCGATTCCCTGCTTAAGTTGAACAACCTCAATACAAAAGATCAGCATCAACCCTTAATCCTTTGACTCCCACACCCTATCTACCAATTGCAAAAACGCAACCTTTTGATTCCCTCGCCCTATCCACCAGCTTCCCACAGGAAGCTGGTGGAAAGGTGAGGAAATAAAAGGGTTAAGATTATACTTTGCCAGCATGGTTGGCAATACAGGATGCTGGTGGACAGGCTGCAGGAGTCAAAAGGTTAAGCTCTAATCGAGGGGTAGACAAGTCCCTGTCCAAACAGGAATTAAACCCAGAGCCTCTGACTTCCCATTTGGGTGCTTTTATACATAAGCCACTACTCTACCCAACAACAAGACTGAAGACTGCCTGACTCAGTGAATGTTTCTAATCTGAACTACATGTTTCCCCCAAAATCCTTTGCTCCCCAACCCACTTACCAAAACACACACACACACACACACACAGAGACACACACAGACACACACAGACACACACACACACACACACACACACACACACATCACTCACACACACACACACACACAC
>JAPXFY010000023.1:14883685-14913685 GCA_030674185.1 Monoplex corrugatus | reverse complement strand
TCTCTTGGCATATATATGCAAACTGCAGCAAAGTGTACAGAGTGCTCTGTGCTCTAGAGATGTCTTACTGAACATAATGAAATTGAATCTGTGGTTTCTATCACTGCGACAGCTCTTTTTCACTGTCATGTGCCAGTGTATTGTGGTTATTTTTTGTTTTCTTCATGATCTGTATTAAACTTTTTATTGATCAATGTGACTCCTAGAAGAGTTCTAGTTTCAGTTATCAATCACATGATGCATGATTTCAACATAAATAATAACAATCTGAACAGTGTCAGTGGACAATATAATATGCAACCACTCATGTCTCATGTTTATTTCAGTTTTTCTGGACTGAGAGAATATGTGAATAGGGAAGAGAGAATGGCAAGAAAAAAGAATGAGGAAAGGGTGATACATATGTGTGTGTGTGTGTGTGTGTGTGTGTGTGTGTGTGTGTGTGTGTGTGTGTGTGTGTGTGTGTGTGTGTGCAGATGTGTGTGTGTGTGTGCGAGTGTGTATGTGTGTGTGTCTGTGTACATGTACATGCATGTGTATGAGCATCTACGCATGTGAGTGAGCATGTGCATATATATGTGTATGTGCATGTGCATGTATTTCAGTGTGTGTGCAAGTGTGTTTGTGCGGGCATGTATGTGCTCTGCACATAAACACATGCATAAAAAAGCATTTCTACAAACCAGTGCATAAGTAGCCTGTACTACACTGATACAATGCACATGCTCGTATGTCTTAATTTTTTTCTTCTAATGACCTAGTTCTGTTCACACTTGTAATAAACTTGTAATACTAAATTAGTAAATAATGAAGATATACTAAGTATCCTTGTAATAAATGTGTACTAATACACTTGTAATAACTGTTCTACATCAAATACATATACCTGTAGTAATGATGATGCATCAAATACTTTTATCATATTAATTATCATGATTAAGATTGTTATGTACGAATGCACAGATGACGAGAATCAGGGTTTGACTAAAAGTCATACAAGTTAAAACCTTTGTTGGGCGGGGTTTACTTGTCGCATACTAGTTGTGCTAAAACAAAAGCATTCAAAAATGATGTTGAATACATAAACCTATTACAAATTACAAATGGTGTTTACACAGTGACTGAACAGTAAATACTATGTCTAGCTGCACATCAGATCCGGGATTGTTTCACGTGAAAATATTTCCCATTGATTAAAATAAATCATTATTTGCTTATGCTGCAGCACCAAAGTAACAGCTGTATCTCACACAATGGCTTCCGCAGTGACATGATCTTAGCCGATAACAATACTCTGCTCAGAAGCAGACGACACCGGAAGCAAACCACCTTTAGTGAATCACAATTTGCGGAGTTGGCTGCAGCAACAACGGCCTAATCCAGTAACATTAAATCTACAATTTTTCACATGCAATTCTCACGAAGGCAGAACATTCCAGGCATCACATTTCATTCACAATATGAGCAGTAGCGGAAGAAATTTGCGTAGATTTAATCGGATCATTTCGCAAAACAGGTGGTTGACACCAGTGCGCGAGTGAATGAGCGATCGCTTTTGTAAACACGAATCCATCATTCCATGATGATGGTGATCCATCTGATGATAATCATAATAATGTCTGAAAGGTGTGTCACGTCGGAAAAAAACAACATGCATTATCAGTCCACTCACTCGCTAATCGATAAAATCAATACTCTCATCAATGCCCAAAGCGTCTGTACTGAGCCAAATGACTGCAAGGCCTACTACTGACTTATCAGATGCAGCCGCATTTGTTTTGGTTTTGCAGACGACAAATCGTTTCACTGGAAATAAACGATCGTGATGAACCATACAACGTGATAAGGACAAAACTGATCAGCGCCGAAAAGCAGGCAACACTGAGTGAAAATGAAACAACGATTTACATAGCGTAGATTTTATCCGACAGTGTGAATAATGCACACAGAGACAGGATAAGTAGAGAGAGCACAAACCACTTACCCGACCCTCCGGCGAGAGGTAGCCTCCTCCATATTGAATTTCAAGTAGTGATGTCACACGTCTCGCTCATGGAGAAGCTGACTGCGAGACGGTCAATATCTATCGTCTGCTCGCTGTCTCTGCATTATTCTCATTTCTGCACCCACTGTACTTTCGCTTTTACGTTCTTCCATGGCATTTTATTAAATTCTCTGTCATTCTGTGGTTAGCATAGTATGAAAAACTCCCTTTTCCGTAAGCGACAGTGACAGTGCACGTGCACATCGGTCATACGCACTTGATCTACTATACACGCCATTGTACATTTTGTTGCACCAAGTGCTCTCAGGTCTGCTCTTCAAGGAGAAATTGGTTTATTGTTCTTTAAAGGCCATTTTTTGTTCTGCCCCATCTTCTACGCCTAGTCAGAGTCCACTGTGTCATGGACAAAATTTCATACTTGCTATGACGCATGACAATGGGGATGATAATCATGATGCTACGGAGTTCGGTTCCGCCATCACGGAGTTCTGGACTTAAACTGTATGACTGGGCTGTATTCTACATAATTTGTATATTTGTTTGTTTATTTGTCTGTTTCGTTTAGAAGCATTATGTCTGTTTTCATTCTTTCTCGTCCAACAGAAATGTAGAGATTCTTAAGTTTTTGTGTTGTTGTTTTTGTGTTGTCATTGTTGTTTGTCAACTGAATTAACACGTGTTAAGTTTGTTTTTCTGTTGCTTATGTAAATGGGCATTAAAAAGTGCTGTCCACTTTGGCGCAGTGGGTTAGAATGTCATGGTGGTAAAGCAAGGGCCGACCAACAGACTGACCACGATGACATGTTGTTGTGGGCGTGCTGGTTGGCCCTTTTGATAGATCTGTGGACTCCAACTCCCATGGCTCGTGCTGAACCCCACCACACGGCATACAAGTTGCCTTGTTCACTGCTTCTGGTGGCGTTAATGCTTCATCTCATAGGTCCCACAGACAATACATAAACATAGCATAAAAAAAACAAAAAAGATGAACCATAACATATGCCATGTGAAAAAAAAATTATCAAATTAGATTTTGATAAAGCCGATATTGGCTTTTATACGTCACCCGATCAAATGATTAACAAGAGGATGAAAGACAAAGGCGACACATGGAAAGCAAGCAAGTACACATTAACCTCTAACAATAACATAAAAAAATCAACAATAACATTTGTTCAGCCTTCCTCACACATTGATTTCTTTGCCTACCTAAAGAAGATTGCCACAGTACTCATCTCCAGAAGTAGAGTCACCTTATTCAGCCAAAGTTATCCGAGAAGAGATTAAGGCAGATGGACTCTGTCTGGTCAAATCCTCGAAGACCTTCTTCCTAATGAACTCCCTAATGAACTTGCTCAGGAAGCCAGATCAGCCCTGCATCCTCATGTCTGCTTCAAGAACAATTGCAACACTGATATTTATTACATGGCAACATCCCACCCCACTCATCACCCTCCATACGAATTTGCTGCTTGCCATGACTTCAGTCTTCTTGCTATTTAGCTCCAGCTCTTTATTTCTGCTTTCTATTTCTATTATATTCACAAGGTTTTGTGGGTATTTTTCATTTTCTGCAATTAGCACGGTGTCATCTGCGTAACGAATGTTGTTTATCATTTTTCCTCCAACCTTTATGCCAAGGCATTCTTCTAGGTTTTTCGTGATGATTTCGCTGTAAGGTGAAAGCAACTCTGGTGACAGAACACATTTCTGGCTAACTCCTCTTTTGATATTTGAAAAAAGTTTGTATCATTTTCTACTCTCATAGTTGTTGTTTGTTCCCAATTCATATTCTAAATTATTCTTAGGTCCCAATAGTACAGTACGGAGAAGAAATATAGGGACTTGAGGAAGGACTGGCAACAGAAAAAAAAACTTTCATTTACTCTGAAAAGATTCCTTGTTCTTAACTGGAGTATTCAAAGTGATACGGTGTATGGCGAGTATGGAAGATATCTCATCATCATCATCATCATCATCATCATCAGGTGCCCTGCCGCATGGCGTTGGCGATCATGGACTTCCTTCTGTCTCTTTCTCTTGTTGCCCCAAGTAGGAAGATATCTGCTGTATATAAAGTCATTTGTTAGATGCATAAGATATTGGCTAAAATTAACCTATATGGATCATAGTAGACTGCCATTAAAAGTTTGCAACATGTCGCATGAGTTAGATTGTAGGGGTAAATATTCTGGGCATCAAATGTTCGTATGTGCTAGTGTCAATATGGATTTGCTTTTGTCTGTGAAAATCAAGGAGTTGAAAATGTAAATGTTTTCATCAAGTATTTCAGAGGGTGATAGATTGCCGATGGCAGAACTGAAACTATCATATTCAGACTACTCACAGATTTTTCTTTTATAAAATGTTTAAAACTTCTAATTGTATTGAACCCTATATGTTAATAAACATGAATAAATTTGTTATACAAGCTCTTGCAAAATTACGGATTTTTTTTTTATGAAATGTTTAAAACTTCTAATTGTATTGAACTCTATATGTTAATAAACATGAATAAATTTGATAAACAAGCTCTTGCAAAATTACGGATTCTTTTTTAAGGAATGTTTTAAAACTTCCAATTGTATTGAACCCTATATGTTAATAAACATGAATAAATTTGTGAAACAAGCTCTTGCAAAATTACAGATTTTTTTTTTTTATGAAATGTTTAAAATTCCAATTGTATTGAACCCTATATGTTAATAAACATGAATAAATTTGTGAAACAAGCTCTTGCAAAATTACGGATTCTTATTTTATGGAATGTTTAAAACCTCTAATTGTATTGAACCCTATATGTTAATAAACATGAATAAATTTGTTAAACAAGCTCTTGCAAAATTTGGATGCGATGTGTCAGGAACTGCTGTGTATTACAAAAGATATACAGCTTCTGATGAAGATGCTTAGATGTGTAAATTGTGTTGTTATGCTATCAAGGACAAAGAACATTTTGTTTGTGGGATGTTCTGCCTTCGAGGACCTAAGAAAAGATCTTATTTCTCACAAATATTGGAACATCCTGAAAAAGATCAAGTTAATTCAACTTCTCACAAGAGGAAATGAAGAAGCAATCAGGCGATATTTCTGTACAGATCTCTCAAAAGAATAAAAGATGTTTCGTAGATATGTGTTTGTTTGACTTTTGTTTTACCACTAGTTTATGTGTTTGTTGTAAAATTGCTAAGCTTACCTTGTTAAATAATGTTTCTGTGCTGACGTGTTTTTTGTTGTTGTTTTTTTTTTGTGATTGTTTGTTTGTTTGTTTGTTTGTTTGTTTGTTTGTTTGTTTGTTTGTTTGTTTGTTTGATAACTTGATTTAATTTGCAATTCACACCCCTTCATGTGGGGCGACACCCTAAAATGAATAAATCATCTGAAGTCTGAATTCTCAACTCTCTCTCTCCGTCTGAAGTCTGAAATCTGAACGCTCTCCCTCTCCTCTCTCTCTCTCTCTCTCTCTCTCTCCTCTCTCTCTCTCTCTCTCTCTCTCTCTCTCTCTCTCTCTCTCTCTCTTCCTCTCTCTCTCTCTCTCTCTCTCTCTCTTCTCTCTCTCTCTCTCTCCTCTCTCTCTCTCTCTCTCCTCTCTCTCTCCTCTCTCTCCTCTCTCTCTCTCTCTCTCTCTCTCGTTTTCTTATTTTTCTTTTTTCAAGAAAATGTCCCTTTGCTGTGATTTGTGGGCGCATACATTACGAACATTAACTTTTTATGATGATGATGATGTTGTTGTTGTTGTTGTTGTTGTTGTTGATGATGATGATGATGTTGATGACGACGACGACGATGATAATTATGTTATTAATTCTCAACACAATCAGATCCATGTCGTTCAAAGCCTGCGAACTGGATCCTCTTCCATGTTCTCTCTACGCCGACTGTCTCCCTACTCTCCTCCCATTCATCACTGACATCATCAACACTTCTCTTCAAACTGGAACTGTCCCAGATTCTTTCAAGTCTGCTATTGTTCACCCTCTCCTCAAGAAACACAATTTAGACCCAAATGAACTGAAAAATTACCGGCCTATCTCTCATCTCTCTTTCTTGTCAAAACTCCTTGAAAAAGGCGTCCTCAACCAGCTGAACTCTCACCTGTCTGCCAACAATCTCCTCAATCCTTTCCAGTCAGCCTACCGCCAGTGCCATAGCACTGAAACTGCCCTACTACACATTCTCAACAATCTCCTCCTTGCAACTGATACTGGCAAAGTCTCTCTCCTCACACTCCTTGATCTGTCTGCAGCCTTTGATACCATTCATCATGGTATTCTCCTTTCTAGACTTCATCATACTTTTGGCATCTCTGACATTGCTCTGTCTTGGTTCACTTCATACCTATCAAACAGAAAACAAACCGTTCTCATCAATGGCACTTACTCTCAACCTGCATACCTGACCTGTGGTGTTCCACAAGGATCTGTCCTTGGCCCTGTTCTTTTCACTCTTTACACCTCCCCCCTGTCCACCATCATCAACTCCCACTCTATAAAACACCACTTCTATGCTGATGACACCCAACTTCAAGAGAGTGACTCACCTGATAATACACAGCGCCTGTTGACTCGCACCACTGAGTGTTACTCAGAACATTAAGGACTGGATGACGTTCAACAAACTTCAGCTTAATGACGACAAGACAGAAGCTATCCTCATTGGCACCCGTCAGAAACTTTCTCAGCTGCCTCCTCTTTCTCTCCCATTACGTAACACATCAGTCCCAATTTCTAATTCAGCTAAAAACCTTGGTGTCTGCATTGACTCTACCCTCTCCATGAACAACTTTGTTTCTCAAACTGCCAGATCTTGCTACTATCATCTCCATCGTATAAGGCTGATCAGGAAGTATCTCTCTGTCGAAACAACTGCAAAACTCGTTCTCTCCTTCATAATGTCTCGCATTGACTATTGCAATTCACTCCTGTCTGGTCTTCCTGCCTCCACCATTCACATCCTACAGCGCATTCAAAACAATGCTGTACGCCTTGTACTCAAAAAAGAAAAAGCTGACCACATATCTCCTCTCCTGGCACAACTTCACTGGCTCCCTGTATCAAAGCGCATACAGTACAAACTAGACACCATGTGCTACAAAAGCCTCAATAACGCAGCCCCCGATTACCTGTCAAGCCTACTTGAGATCTATGTTCCCTCAAGTACCCTCCGATCTGCCTCCGATCCTCTGACTTTTCGCTTTCCACGCACTAAGCTCAATACCTATGGTCCACGAGCCTTCTCTGTTTCTGGTCCACTCTCCTGGAACAAACTTCCTCTCTCAGTCCGTCAGCAACCTACTTTTGTCTCCTTCAAGTCCGCTCTCAAAACTCACCTTTTCTCCTCCGCATAAAATCCTAACCTCACTCAACCCCCCCCCCCCCCCCCCCCTCTGCAGCCTGTCTCCGCTCGAAGGGGAATCACATGGTTATAATATATAATTGTATATGCTATGCTCTCTATAATTTTCCATTGCTTTTATTTTTGCTTTTATTGCTTTTATTCTTTCTCCCCATTTATAGCCATGCGTGTGTGTGAGTGTGTGTGTGTGTGTGTGTGTGTTGTGGTGTGTGTGTGTGTGTGTGTGTGTGTGTGTGCGTGCGTGTGTGTGCGTGCGTGCTGCGTGCGTGCTTGCGTGTGTGTCTGCTTCAGCGCTTAGATTTGATTTTATCAAGATTTTGCGCTATATAAATATTGTAATTATTATTATTATTATTAACTGGGTTCATCCCATGTTCGCGAGATCTGAGTAGAGATTCACGCAGAGAGCATTAGAGCGCTGACGAAGATGGCGAGAACGCCATCGAAAGCTACGGAACTGTGAGTAGCGATTTTTACACTGTTGGGAGACCTTGTTCTTCAAAATTGGTAGCATTATGTCTACCCCCCAACTGTTGAAACTTCCCCTACGTCTCATTCGCGATTACGATCGGACGATCATCACTACCTTTCGTGAATCAGAGAAATTACACCGCTCCCTAGCGAAGTTCAGGAACCATCTACACTTCACACTGCACTGCAAACATCACGGCGTCTTTCCCACCAGCCTAAAAATCAAAACTTCGATGAAAGGAACAGCAGCAAATAATATCATCAATCAGGCACAACGAGCACTCATGAACGAACGCATCAAGCAAATCAACACCCGCATCACTTGTCTGGAAGGGAAAATCCAAGACCTCGAGGAAAGACTGAGCTCTAGCACACTACCAGATGCTATGCTCTCCGAAATCAAAGAGTGGCTAAACAACACACGACGAATAGAATGGGACAAAGTACGCCAACGCCATCGAAAGAAATTCGAACTTCTAGCACCAAAAAACAACAGGAGACAACAGAATGACAAAAGCGAGATTACACCTGTACCGGAAGAAACAAAAAGAAAGACCAAAGAGAGGTGGGTGATCAATCTATCAGATCGCCAACTCACTAAACCAGAACAGGAAGTACTAGAGAAAGGACTAAATTTCGCCGTAGCCCCTAACAAGCTTCCAGTGGTAGACCTCATCACAAGCATTGAAACAGCTTGCAGGTATATTGGCCCTAATTCAGAAGAAGCCACACACTTAAGATCAGACTGTGTCAGAATCATGAAACAGGCCAAACTACCGAAATCCAACTTAACACCGGACCAAAGACGGGCTCTGGCGGATTTAAAGAACGAACACGCCACGATGATCCTACCAGCTGACAAAGGTCGTGCCACAGTCATCATGCCTAGACCCATGTACTATGAGAAGGCAAGCAAACTTCTGGAAGATACTACAACATATGAACGCCTCAAGAAAGATCCTACTTCCAAGTTTTCCAACAAACTGAAAGACACACTGAAACTCCTGAAAGAGACGGACCGCCTGTCATTAGAACAGTACAGGAAATTATACCCAACTGTGTCCGACGTCCCCAAGTTCTATGGTCTACCCAAAGTCCACAAGAAAGAAGTCCCCCTCCGTCCCATAGTCGCATCCAGAGGTTCCATCATGTATGAGACGGCTAGATTTGTGGCGGACATCCTATCACCTCTCGTAGGACACACAGATCATCACATCCACAACAGTGCTGACCTAGTGGAAAAACTGAGTAACTACACCCTCGCTCATGATGAACTCCTTGTGTCATATGATGTCTCTGCCCTATTTACCAGCGTACCAGTGAAAGAAAGCATAGAGATCATACGCCGAAGGTTACAAAACGACCAAACCCTCCACCAACGTACATCTCTCACAGTGGACGACGTATGTGAACTCTTGTCCTGCTGCCTCACCACCACCTACTTCACCTTCCAAGGTGAATTCTACCAACAAAAAGAAGGAGCAGCCATGGGCTCCCCAGTAAGCCCAATAGTAGCCAACCTGTTCATGGAGGATTTTGAAGAGAAAGCATTGGCTTCTTTCCACTCCCCACCACGATACTGGGGGCGCTACGTAGACGACACCATGACTATCCTCCCCCAGCAACTGGTCGAACAGTTCACAGAACATCTGAACAACCAACACCCAGCCATCAAATTCACGAGGGAAGTGGAACAGAACAACTCCATAGCCATGCTGGACACCCTCATCACCAGAACTGATGGCATTCTATCCTTCTCGGTCTACCGTAAACCAACTCATACGGACCAATATTTACAGTTCGACAGCCACCAGCCCCTTGAACACAAACTGGGAGTGATTCGAACCCTTACCCACAGAGCTAACACCATATGCAGTACCCAAGAGGCAAAAGACAAGGAGACAAACCACCTGAAAAAAGTGCTCACCATCTCGGGCTACAAAAAGTGGGCCTGGAACAGCCCGGGAGGCAGGAAATCCAACACCGCATCCCAACAGCCAGTGAAACAACACCAGCGCAAGGGACACATCACCATCCCATACGTAGGAGGTGTGAGTGACGCTCTGTCCAGAAAGATCAGAAAACTAGGGGTGGCTGTACATTCCAAACCTTCCAACACCATACGCAGCCAGCTGGTCACCCCCAAGGACAAAACCAGCAAACTCGACAAAGCTGGCATTATATACAGAATAGACTGCCAGGACTGTAACCAACATTATGTCGGTGAAACTGAACGCCCCCTTCAGAAGAGACTAACAGAACACAAGAGGGACTCTTCTCCAGTAGGAGCTCACCTACACGCCGAAAAACATCAATTCAGTGCGGACAATGTCAACATCCTGGACAGAGAAAATAAGTGGTTCCAGCGAGGAGTCAAGGAGGCCATCTACATCGCAGCCACCAACCCCCCGCTCAACAGGGACCGGGGCCGTTACACCCTGCCCCCGGTGTACCATTCTCTGATTCGATCTCGTGAACTGGGTTCATCCCATGTTCGCGAGATCTGAGTAGAGATTCACGCAGACAGCATTAGAGCGCTGACGAAGATGGCGAGAACGCCATCGAAAGCTACGGAACTGTGAGTAGCGATTTTTACACTGTTGGAGACCTTGTTCTTCAAAATTGGTAGCATTATTATTATTATTATTGTTATTGTTGCTTAAAAGCCTAGGGAACTGTGTAGAGCTACATCAGGGGTTAGAACCATCTCAGAAAGTACACCATACCTCTCTATCTGTTCACCCTTATTTTCCTCTAAGAATGTTCTTTGTGCAGTTGTTGACATTCAGTGTTGCTAAACTGCTCTACCGGCATGCCAAGAAAATAATACTGTTCGCGGTTTGTTCAAGAGGGATTCATTGTCGAACAATTCCACTAATATCTTCCTTAAAGTTTTTTTGTCATTGTGAGTGAATGCTGTCCCTTGAATGATGAGAACATTGTTTGATTGACTTGGTTTAGTTTTTACGTCATCACCCACCTCGGGTGATATGGCCGACGGGCGGGATAACCATCTCATGGAAGTGGGACTTATTTAATCCTATACTGACACCACCAGAACAACAGTGATGTTAAGATGGCACTGTGAGGTGGCCAGTTTTAATGTAGCGCACCCCGGGATTCGAACCCACAACCATTAGCATGTGAATCCGACGCTCAAACAAAGTGAGCTCCTGGGGCCCGCTGATGAGAGTGTGCACTTCAATTTGACTTTTATATCAAGATTTGGCGCCTTATAAACGTCATTATTATTATTATCATCCGTCAGCAGTTGTCTGGCAACTCCTTGAGTCTGCGCAATATCCTATGCGCCGACCAAGTCTTGATGAAGTGAGGGTAAACGGGGTCTATAAGACATTAACAACACCAGATGATTGAGGCTTTGTGCATTGACTGTGGGAAGGAGGGAGGGGGGGGGGGTTCTGTCATGTGAGACGAGTTTATACAGAATAGCTAGTTGTGTTGTGATTCAGACCTTTAATTCTGTATTTATTTACTTTATATACATGTTCCCCCCCCCCCTTTTTTTTTTTAAGATAAGATACACAGATACACATATCATTTGCACGTTACCAAAATTATTCCAATGATAGGCTGATAAAATACAAGTATGAAATATAGACTAGGTAAAACATAGGCTAGGTAGGGCTTCAGGACCTGGCCAGCTTATGGGTTTATGCGTAGGCTTAAGGCTTGTGCCATGATCACCATACACATGGCACCTGTGACGTTAGTGCATATGGAATTGGTTTCGAGCGCAGAGACGTCATGTTGAGAAACTGAAACTGAAACTGAAGTTGGAGCATTAGGACAGGCAGCAAAAAGGCCAGCTTTTAATGATGCGGGATAGGGTTTTTAATTTGAGACATGAGATAACGAGTCTACCACTATGTCAGAGGAACAATCCAGCCTGGGGTGGACGCTTCATGTCCTTCCTACACTGCTGTTTGGCAGTAGGACTTGTTTGTGGAGTCAGGTATCTTCTCTTCTACTACTGGTGTGAAATTTCTCGTCTTTTTTATTTGTTTGTTTGTTGTTGTTTTGTTGTTGTTTTTTGTTTTTCATAGGATCATCAGGGAGATATTACTTTTGTGTTCACCTTTGTTTGGTCCCATTTTCTACGCCATCTTAATGGCCATAGAAGCTGGCACATATTTTTACAATGCGATTATGACAATGATGATGATGTCGATGAGAATGATGGTCATGATGCTATGGAGTTCCATCTTGGATTGAGATTGCGTGACAGGGCTGTACTTTACGCTTACTATCATAATATATCCTGGCGTCAACCAGGTCCGAGAGATACAGACACCTGCGGTGCTGGTCAGAAGATTTTTTGAGCAACACCCTCAGTGACGCATAAAGATTTTATCAAGATTTTGCGCTATATATAATTATTGTAATTATTATGTAATTATCCCGTAAAGTGGGTGAGACTCGACTGTGTGGTCCCAGTCTTCCCAATCAGCCCATAGCATGCTCAGTTCTGGGTAGGAGCCATTTAGAGCCGAAAAATCCCACAATGACTTTTGAAGGAACTGATGGGGATTCGAACCCAAAACCTTCCAGTCAGTAGTCCGTTGCGTTAACCACTACAGCACGGTGACTGTTTCTTTTCTCGTCGTTTCTATTATTATGCAGTTCTTTTTAAAATATAGAGGCGGTAAGTTGAGCGGAAGGAGCGTGCTTCCGGTGTTATCAGGTAAAACGACAATTTGTCGTCTGCTCTTACTGATTGTGAATTTGGAAGCTTGCGTGGATTGTAAAATGGCTCAGACTGATGGTAAGCCATCTATTCAGTTGTTTGATGTTTTTACAGTCGACCTGGTAGTAAAGTCCTGAAGTGTAAGACATGAAACGTAGGTAATCTTGTACAATAGAATTAGCTCCAATTATTTTCGTATTCTATTGTACAAGATTACCTGAAACGTACATCTAAATTCGAAGATAAAATCTTGTTGGTGTTCACAGAACGCCAAAAGTCCTGTCGTGTGTTTGGCAAAGCTACAGCCAATGTAAAGTCCTGAACTGCAGGAAATGTCAATTAAACCAAGATTTCAAGGAAAGCCTTCATTTTCTGAGCATAGTGTAGCGTGCACTGGAGGAATCATCGTTTACATATGGATTTCAAGGTAAGCCCCTCCCCCTCCCCCTCCCCCTCCCCCGTTGGGTTGCCGGGGGCTCTTTCAGTATAAATAGTATCCCCACCTTCTGGAAATTCTGTGCTAGAAATTTCCTCTTTTCTGTCACTCTCTTTGTTTCTGCCATGTTGCCTTGCTTTCTGTTATTTCTACTTATTTTCTGCCTTAATGGTCCATTCACCTGTATTTTTTCGATAAAGTCTTACGTACTTTTTCCTGGGATTGATAATTGGGTACACGTATTAAGTGCATTTTTGGCTCTAAGGAGGTGAGATATGCGGAAGCAATTTTAGGTAATTTATGCCTGTTTTTATATATGTTTTGGTGTCCTTATGTATGCTTATATTTGTATTCAGGTGTGTTTTTTAAATCTCCCCTGTGCGATAAATCGGACGGAATGGTCCTACGCCGGGGGCATGTCCTTAGATTATGTGCGCGAATGCATTGATATATGTAGGCCTACTTAATTTTCTTTCTTTTTTTTTTTTCCTATTGAAGTTTTGTGTGTTTTGAAGCGGTTATAGCCCTGATATGGCTCTGCGCAGTCGGTTGGGCTTTAAACAACAATAAAAGAAGGTAAAAGGTAAGCCCCAATTTTTTTTCACAGCATATCACACTTTACCACTCACATGACATGACAAACCTGGCAGGAAAACATAGGCCTCCACGTGAAACTCATGCCTGTTCAATTTTCATTCGGGCTTTGAGAACAGAAAAAAAGAAAGAAAAGAAAAAGAAAAAGACCAAGTTGATTCCCAGTTGGCAATCTGCTGGTTGTTGATTGTGGATAACAGAAAACGTCGGTGACATTGTTCGCTTCAGATCCTTTAGTGTGTACTGACGACAGTGTTGTGTAAACTTCAAGATTTCAAGGACAAGAACGGTAGGTGCGATACAGATGCTCACTTTTCTTTCTCAGTACTCTATCTGCATTGTTAAAAAAATAGTTAAAACTTAAGATATTAGGAGAGAGAATACGATATGAATAGGTTCGTTTTTGGCAATGAATGAATGACATGTAATTCGAGTACAGGACTGACTGCCCAAATTTTAAAATGATACTAGAGAGTTTTGTGGGCTGCTCTTCGTTTATTTTTGAAAATTTGTTCCTATTTTGCGTTCTCTGGTGAGCTTTGCAATTGAAATCAATCATGGAACGTCCATGATATTCATATTGATTTAAATCTGTGGATTTTCAGCAGTTTTGATTAAGATATTGATCACAATTCACAGAGCTACACTGCAGCTGTTCTGATGATTGATGATAAATGTTGAACAGTTCAACTGATCGCTTAGTCCAAATATAATATAACCCCCTTCTCTCTCTCTCTCTCTCTTCTCTCTCTCTCTCTCTCTTCTCTCTCTCTCTCTCTCTCTTTCTCTCTCTCTCTCTTAATCTGAAAGAAGATAGTAGTGTAAAATAATAAATGTAGATCTGTATTACTCTATTAGGCTTAGTGGTTAGCCCTGATATGGCTCTACGCAGTCGGCTGGGCTTTAAACATCAATAACAGTAACAGGTTTAGTGATAGGTAACTGATGACGAGGAAACATTCAGTCCATGATCAAATGTTAAAATGTAGTTGTCGTTGGTGGGGGCAGAGTGGTTGAAACACCTGCCTAAAACCAGAGAAACCCTGGTTTGAATCATTGAGCAGACTGGGATTTTTTCCCTGCTTCGCTGAACCTTGTGTGATGGTCTAGGTGCTAATCTTTCTGATCAAACGACGGACCGAGGCCCCGAGTCCAGCACGCATTCAGTGCACGTTGAAAACATATTCCACAGTAACAAAAGGGGTGGCCTGGAAAAACTATAAAAAATCCACTTTTAGAGGATAAACAGAAATATATGCATATAGACAAACTCATTGCACTGCGGCGACGCTTCTCCGCGGGGAGAACAGCCCGATTTTCACATGTTTTCACATGGCAAATCCACTGTGACTAAAACGAAAAAATCCAAAATCAGTGTTCAGAATGGAAGTCTCTAAACTCCAGATTTGTCAAGTTTTACCCAACACTGCTGATGTCCTGCATTTCTCAGGCCAGCTTGCTAAACAGCTTGAGTTCTCCGTGCTCCACTAAAATGATTGATTGTGTGCAATGTGCAGTGAGTCCAAATTACTTTGTAGAGCACTGCTGTACAAGAACAATGTATGATAAAACGACAATATAGAGAGAGGGGAAGGGAGTTGTTAATAGATAACGTGAGCTGGCTTACCAACTGAACTTGATTTCCTTGACTACAGAGGGTTCAGAGCAATAGGCTATAGCAAGTCTTAATCGTAAAACAACAATAATAATAATAATAATAATAGTAAAACAGCCATGATCATATAACACCACCACTCAAAGAATTACAGAACCCATCAGTCAGATGTCTCTGACAGCGTAAAATTGCAAGCCTTGGTTAGCGTCATTTTGATGGATCTTTACCATATGACCTTTCAGATCGCCACTGTACATATCAGACCCTGCGATCCTCAAAACACAAGCTCCTGAAGGTTCCAAAACACAAACAGCACCAGCTGGTGAACGTGATTTCAGTATCATCACACCGTCTGTTTGGAACATAGCTAATCAGGGTTCTGCCCACCATTTCAATAAACTTACAGACAGCCTACCCGTTCAGCCACGCCTTCCGTTGCTGTCATCATACCTGGCTATCCATCAGTGTGCTCACCCACTTCTGGCTGCTGATGCAGTGATATGGTGTAACCACTGACGTATAAGCCAACATAGTTAATTAGAAGAAACACAAAACCAGGCTTTTACGTGCCCTGGTATATTCCATAAACTGTATGCACGTGAGACGTGGACTCTCTGAGCGGACTTGGAAAGACGAATTCGAGTCACGGAAATTGAGGTGTTATCGCAAGGTACTGAACATCAGGTACACTGATCATATTACCAATGAATACATGCACCAAACCGTCAAGCAGCGCACTGGACCTTTATGAAGATCTGCTGACGTTGGTTGGCATGGTCATACAAACAGTTCCAATGGCCTTGCTACATCAGTCTCCAGGAAACTGAAGACGGAGGGAGACGGAGGGGATGACAGAAAAATAGAAAAACGACGGACTGACGACATTACGGAATGGACAGAGAAATCATCAGCAGAGACCCAGGCTTTTGGCACATAACCAGCATAACTGGAGGACCTGATGAAACGTTGTTTAGTGCCACACCCCAGTGATTTTTCACGGAGCTAAATGAAAGAAGAATGTACGTTTATGATCATAATTATTTATGTGCATGTACGATTATACATTTTTAGTACGCATTCATCGGTGCGTATCTATTGATGTGTGTGTTCTGATTTGAGTACAAACATGTGATAGGAACCAGAAGAACACTAAAACAGAATCAGAACGCGTATTTAATACAAGACAGACAGGCGCAAATTTTCGGCCAACTGGCCTTTGTCAAGCGTGAATGTAAGATCACAAACACCAAATACAAAATTAGGAGAAAAAGACTGAAACTTCCCTGCTGCTTCGTCCAGTGGCAAAAGACGACTAAATGAAGCAGCAGGTAAGTTTCAGTCTTTTTCTCATAATTTTGTATTTGGTGTTTGTGATCTTACATTCACGCTTGATAAAGACCAGTTGGCCGAAAATTTGCGCCTGTTTTGTCTTGTTGCATTAAATACGCGTTCTGATTCTATTTTCGTGTTTTTCTGGTTCCTTTTTGCTTGAACGCGGGCAGACGCACTTATTTTGGAAAACATGTGATAGTTTATTATACTCTGTCTTATAAAATATGAAACGTGCAGTTAGTCCGAATGCGTTTAGACAATAGTAATATACAACAATGATATGGTAGTAGTGGTAGTAGCAGTAGCAGCAGCAACTACAGTAATAGTAGTATATTTTGTCTTTTTAGTAGCAGTGATTGAGGCCAAGACTAGAAGGATGAAGAGCATGTCTACAGACGTTGCTATGATGGTGATGGTGATAGTCTATTGTCTTCGTGGTGCGCGGAGCCAGAAGGACGATTACAGTAATCTAGACAAGGACATCGACACTTTAATAGGTACGTATGCACCATATTTACAGGTACATCACGATTTTTCTCGGATGCGAATATACACGTTGTTTCTGCTCACACTGTGCGGGTGGTATGTTGCTGCACATTCTGCGTATTCCATCTTCGGTGAGCGGGCGTGCTGAATGTTTTCATGTTTTCATAACCAGCCACGGCCCCTCGTGGGGATGCCGGGGGCTCTTTCAGTATAAATAGTAGCCCCATCTTCTGGAAATTCTGTGCTAGAAATTTCCTCTTTTCTGTCACTATCTTTGTTTCTCTGCCTTGCTCCTTTGCTTTCTGTCATTTCTTCCTATCATTTTTCTGCCTTGCTGGTCCATTCACCTGTATGTGTTCGATAAAGTCTTAATACTTTTCCTTAGGATTGATAATTGGATGATACATATATTAAACGCATTTTTGGCTCTAGGGAGATGAGATATGCTGAAGCAATTTTAGGTAACTTATGCCCGTTTTTAATATGTTTTGGTGTCCATCGGTATAGTTAAATGTGTATTCAGGTGTGTTTTTTTGGGTCCCCTGTGCGATAGTTTGGACGGAGTGGTCAACGCCAGGGGCGTGTCCTTGGATTGTATGTGCGAATGCGTTGATATGTGTACTTAATTTTCTTTTCTTTTCTTTTTTTGTTTTTGTTTTTTCGTTGTTGTTGAAGTTTTGTATGCTTTAAAGCGGTCATAGCCCTGATATGGCTCTACGCAGTCGGCTGGGCTTTAAACAAATACAACAATAACAAGCCAGCCACGGACATGACTTACAGTGTCCAGAGGTCACCGACAGTATCCACGCATGTTGATCTGGGAGATGGGGGAAAATCTCCACCTCAGAAGCAGATGGAACCAAGGGCAGACAAGTATGGTAGCCCAGTGGGTAAATATCGGACTTGCAGTCAGAAAGTCCTGGGTTCGATCCGCCTTGATCCCTCCATCTTGTGGGTCAAGGCTGAAGACTTTTCCAGTTTCTACGTCAGCACCGGGCTAGTTGGCAGAGCCATGAACTCGGGATCTTATATCTTAAGTTCAACCCCAGCCCGCAACATTAAAAACTGGCCTGTTTGCTGCCCATTTGAATGTTTACATCATTCTGGTGGTGTCAGCTTAATGTTTCATAGGTCCCTCTTCCCCCTTTCCCCATTTCAAGACCTTGCCAGCGCATAGGGTTTTGCGCAGTCATCGGAAGTCTGTCAGATAATTGCTGGCAGTCTTGGGTGGAGCGCATATGGAGTTTTCCGAGTGCAGTGAATCTCTCTTGAAAAAACTACAAAACTGCAAACTAAAACATAAGCCAACATGTGTGTAGACCTGAGCTACTGCCAACACCTCGACCCGCTTTTATGCTTATACACCTTTTATGCTTGTACACCTTTTATGCTTGTACACCTTTTATGCTTATACACCTTTTATGCTTATACACCTTTTATGCTTGTACACCTTTTATGCTTGTACACGTGCACAATATCAAATATGCACGTTAAAGATCCTGTAATTCGTGTCAGTGGCTGGCCTATGGAAACGTGAACACACCCAACCTTCACGTCTATCAAAGACGGACGCAGTATGCAGACTGTGCAGCAACATAGTGCCTGTGCAGTGTGGGCAAAACAACGTGCATCCGAGAAAATCGGAATGCTGAAAAAAAAAAAAAGGTTATGATAGTCCTATTGAAAGTCCGACTTTTACCCAACTGACACCCGCTTCTTTTGCTGCCAGTCTGTTTATTAATGCTTCAGTAAAAAGTTTGGTGGTGTTAGCTTACTATTTTTCCCCTCTCAGATTCCCCACTTCAAGACCTTGGAAGCGCATACGATAGGCTTTTGTGCAGGCTTATGGAGTCTACTAGGTAACTGAAGGCAGATGTTGCGTCTGTGAAATTCTCCAGTTAATTGAATCCCTCTTGAACAAACTTTAGACATTTCCATATGTGCTCGGCCTACGTGTGCCGTAATGATGTGTACAGGTCACGTGAAGCTTACACAGACATCAGTGAGTGGACGTGGGCGAGGAGTGTTCAGGTGAAAGAAAGGCGATGTGTTGGCGGGATCTGAGATTCCACAGGGCTGGACCCAGGTGGGGGTTACGTTGATTCAAGGACCCCCCCCCCCCCTCCCTTAAAAAAAGAAAACAAAAGGAGAGAGAGATAGAGAGAGAGGGGGTGAGGTAAAAAGAATTAGACATACACACACACACACACACACACGTGTGTGTGTGTGTGTGCTTGTGTGTGTGTGTGTGTGTGCCTCTGTGTGTGTGCGTGCGTTTGTGTATAAAGGAAAAAAGGAGAAGAATGAGGAGTGGTGCCTATTTGTCATGATCACATGTCATTATGATGTTCATCGTATACTCACACTTTCAGATGGGGCTCTTGGTCAATTAGAATTCGTAGTTCTGGTATGCAATTCTATTTTTCTTTTCTAAGATATTTTTGGCATTTTGCCGTTTCAACTTTCACTTTCATTTGTATGTTGAAGACGAGAGGTAACAGTTCCATATTAGGCCATTTTATGCTTTGAAATCTCAAAAATTACCCTTTTCCCCAGATCCCATCCTAATTCCCTGTCACACACTGAGCTGATACCACTAGACAGATAGACACACCATAAAGGACCATTATGTACGGGCTAGAACTGAACTTAAGGTACATCAGGCAGTAAACAGACCAGTTGTTTATGGGCAGGGACAAAACTCAAGATATCAGGTTCCTCCGCTTTCTGTCATTTCTTCCTATCATTCTGCCTTGCTGGTCCATTCACCTGTATGTGTTCGATAAAGTCTTACGTACTTTTTTTAGGATTGATAATTGGGTACATGTATTAAGTACATTTTTGGCTCTAGGGAGGTGAGATATGAGGAAGCAATTTTAGGTAATTTATGTCTGTTTTATATACGTTTTGGCGTCCTTAGGTATGCTTAAATTTGTATTCAGGTGTGTTTTTTAAATCCCTTGTGCGATAAATTGCACGGAATGGTCAACGCCAGGGGTATATCCTTAGATTATGTGCGGAAATGCATTGATACGTGTACTTAATTTTCTTTCTTTTTTTTTTTTTTCCTGTTGAAGTTTTGTATGTTTTGAAGCGGTTATAGTCCTGATATGGCTCTACGCAGTCGGCTGGGCTTTAAATAACAATAAGTCAGTGGCTCTGTATCAGTTGAGTTAGATCAGTGATGTTTGGCTTTGTATCAACTGATTCAGTTGAATTAGATATGTGGTCAATGGCCATATGGGCTGCGTGCAGATGACGTCACTCCAGTCCGGGAGGAGTTACCTTTTCCATTAGTCATTATTACCTATATCACCTACACGTATGTATGCACCATTGTTTTTGTTGTTCACACTTACTTTGTCGTAGCGCTGTCGCCGTAACCCGGCCTCATCAGTCGCTGATGAGGCCGGGTTACGGCGACAGCGCTACGACAAAGTAACTGATGAGCCGGGTTACGCGACAGCGCTACGACAAAGTAAGTGTGACCACAAAAACATGGTGCATACATACGTTAGGTGATATAGGTAATAATGACTAATGGATTTAGTAAAACCTACGTGGCGGACTGCTATAATTTGTCAAAATGAGTTACCTTTTCTTCTCTACGGTATTGGCCGGGTCGTGTCTGCGAGTCCGCGGAATGGTCCGTGTCGGCTTTGTCGGTTCCATGATTTTGTACTGTTTATCACGTTGACACCAGAAAGAAAAATCAGTGAAAGAAGCTAGGAAATAAAAAATTAGAGATGGTAAACAATTGTGTGAAGGATGTCACAACAAACAGTGGAGAACAAGACAACTACAGATCACCACGTGTGAACGAAGTGAAAAAACGTGGCAGGGGCTGACATGGCAGGGATGGAGAGAGAATGGCTGGCAGTTTCCGATCAAAGGCCTTATATTTGATTCAAACACGACTTACATATTTATCTGTTCAAACCACTTTGAAAACAGTACGTTATCATGCGTGCTACAAATCTGTTTATTTGTTTTTGATGCATGCATGATCTTGAGAGAAATCTACTTTCACTTTCACACATACACACACACACACACACACACACACCCCACCACAACACACACACACACACACACACACACACACACACGCACGCACACAACACACGCACGCACGCACGCGACACACACACACACACACACACGCACGCACCACGCAAGCACGCACGCACGCACGCCGCACACACACACACACACACACACACTCACTCATCCTCTCTCTCTCTCTCTCTCTCTCTCTCTCTCTCTCCCTCTCATTCTTTCTTTACCCACCCACCCCTCCTACGTCTGGTTCATCTGTCATAAACAGCAACAGGCATGGCGTTTGAGGTGTGGGTGTATTTGTGTATTCGAGTTACATCTTGTTTTCAGTCAATGATGGATGAACAGGCATGTGAATCACTATGTAAACAAATAAATATTTTCATTGGCAGATGTAAGCTTCCTTCTTTGCTTTCAGTTTGTATGAACAGATGCTGTCTCTTACACAGAACACTGAACTGTTTGGTTTCCATTCTAAGTGTGTGTGTGTGTCAATGACCAGGTGTATGTGTCCATGCCCAGGTGTGTGTGTGTGTGGTGTGTGTGTATGTTGTGTGTGTTGTGTGTGTGTTGTGTGTGTGTGTGTGTGTGTGTGTGTGTGTGTGTATGTGTGTGTGTGTGTGTGTGTGTGTGTGTGTGTGTGTGTGTGCATATAACATAACCTCATATAAATAAATACATAATCTAATTTTTCAATTCTGTGGAGAAATTTATTTATATTACACTGGATACCAGGTTTATTCAAATGTCCGTGAATATTACTTATTAGCCCACTGGATACCAGGTTAGATTGTAACTTTAATGTAAAGCTCTATATCACTCAACTTAGATTTATAGTCAGTAGCTCTCTATCACCCGCCTGAGGATACCGCGGGCTCTTTCAGTATAAATAGTACCCCTGCCTTCTGGAAATTCTGTGCTAGAAATTTCCTCTTTTCTGTCACTTTCTTTGTTTCTGCCTCATTCCTTTGCTTTGTCATTTCTACCTATCATTTTCTGCCTTTGGTCCATTCACCTGTATGTGTTCGATTAAGTCTTACGTACTTTTTCTTAGGATTGGTAATTGGATACATGTATTAAGTGCATTTTTGGCTCTAGAGAGGTGAGATATGCGGAAGCAATTTGAGGTAATTTATGCCTGTTTTTATATATGTTTTGGTGTCCTTAGGTATGCTTAAATTTGTATTCAGGTGTTTTTGTCAATCCCCTGTGCGTTAAATTGAATGGAGTGGTCAACGCCAGGAGCATGTCCTTAGATTATGTGCACAAATATGTGTACTTAATTTTCTTTGCTTTTTTTTTTTTTTTTTTTTTTTCGTGTTGAAATTTTGTTGTTTTGAAGCGTTTATGGCCCTGATCTGGTTCTAAGCAGTCGGCTGGGCTTTAACAACAATAACAATAACAGTAGCTCTCTATCAGTTAAGTTAGACCGTTAATGTATCGCTCTGTATCACTTAAATTAGATCCGTAGTCAATATTTTTCTGTCGTTTAAGTTAGATCTTTAATGTACACCTTTATACAACTGAATCAGATCTGTAATCACTGGCTCTGTAGGCCTATCAGTTGAGTTAGATCTGTTGTCAATGGTTCGAAATAAATTGATTTAGATCTATAACTTCGGATTCTATATCAACTGAGTTAATCTTAGTCAGGCTCTTCATCAATGAATGTCAGATCTGATGTCTAGCTTATACCAGTAAGACTGATCATTAGTCTATAGCTGTCTATCAGCTGAGTTAAGCCTGTAATCCATGGTGTCTGTATCGACTAAGCCAGCACTTATTGTGGTGCCTTTGTTGCAGAGTACATCAGCAGGTCTGCGGCAGAAACAGACGGAGGGACATCCAGAGAGGGCGGTCTATCACTGAAAGAAGCGTGGATCGGCTGGTTATGTACAAAGATATAGTGAAAACGTGAGTCACTTACACACTTTTCTGTATACACTTTTATCGTGTTTATTACATTACCCTTCTTCATTTTGCTTTTTTGTGCCAAGGCCAAGAGGTCCAGCTATGTCCTCCACTCTCTCCTGTCCCACTTTAGCGTTAAAATCTTCCATTATTACTGTAATATCCTGTGATTTCACTGAGCCTTGGCCGTCTCCAGTACTTCATCAGTACTTGCGGATGTTGGTGCATATACTTGGATGATTTTGATATCAAATGGCTTGCCATCTTAACTAACGCAAACTCAGCCCAGTCTCCCTTGATAGAAAAGAAAACAAACGAGACATTCTTGAAGGAGTCAGAGACAAGAAGACCAATGATAAAAAATAAAAAAAGAAAAACATTTACAGGACATTTATAGGAAAGAGAATAGAGCACCTGGTCACAACAGGAAAGCTGGAGGGAAAGATTTCACCAGTTGACCCAGGGAGAAAATATTGGATGGACTTGCAGGATGGCTGAAGACTGAGAGGTGGGAGATGTACTTTGCAGCGACAAAGGGATAGATGCATATGGAGGACCATGATCGCCAACGCCATGCGGCAGGGCACATGATGATGATAATGACCCATCTTCATACATTTTTCATGCATTGCTCATATAACTAGGCCCTACATGATTCATTTGCACACTGCTGTTCTTTAAGTTTTTGTTCAGTTTACTACATACCCTTCGTTATATCAAAACATGAGTCGTTAACACAACTATATTTCTAGGCTTATCAGCTTTATTCATTGTATATCATTACTTATCTTTCTATATTCTTCCTGCACTTCTTCTATAATTCATGGACTGATAGTCTGACAGATGAATAAGCATACTGGTCCTTTATCGCCGGGTACGGGTCTTCATTGGGATACAAGACTGATCCTGCAGACACATGTTCTTCTGCAGCTGCTGCATGAGATGGTGTCCTGTGGTCTTAGGTTATGCTTGTGTCGGTCTCTTCTGTTCAATACGTAGCAGTTGTTCTGTAGGCATTGCTGTTGAGAGCTTACTCTGTTCCCCCCGTGGGGATGCCTGGGGGGGGGGGGGGGGGAGGGAAGTCTTTCAGTATAAATAGTATCCCCACTTTCTGGAAATTCTGTGCTAGAAATTTCTTCTTTTCTGTCACTGTCTTTGTTTCTGCCTCGTTCCTTTGCTTTCTGTCATTTCTTCCTATCATTTTCTGCCTTAATGTTCCAGTCACCTGTATGTGTTCGATAAAGTCTTACGTACTTTTTCTTAGGATTGATAATTGGGTACATGTATTAAGTGCATTTTTGGCTGTAGGGAGGTGGGATATGCGAAAGGAATTTTTAGGTAATTTTTGCCTGTTTTTATATATGTTTTGGTGTCCTTAGGTCTGCTTAAATGTGTATTCAGGTGGTTTTTTTTAAATCCCGTGTACTATAAATTGGACGGAGTAGTCAACGCCAGGGGCATGTCCTTAGATTATGTGCGCGAATGCATTTATATGTGTACTTAATTTTCTTTTCTTTTTTGTTTTCCTGTTGAAGTTTTGTGTGTTTTGAAGTGGTTATAGCCCTGATATGGCTCTTTACAGTCGGCTGGGCTTTAAACAACGATAACAATGAGCTTACTGTTTTGGGGGATATGTCTTTCCTGTTGGTGGTGTTGATGCAACAGGTTGAGGTTAGCCTTCAGGGTATCCTTGTATCGTTTTAGTGATACGGTATTACTGTATATAGCCTTCAGGGTATCCTTGTATCGTTTTAGTGATGCGGCATTACGGTATATATCCTCCAGGGTATCCTTGTATCGTTTTAGTGATGCGGCATTACGGTATATAGCCTTCAGGGTATCCTTGTATCGTTTTAGTGATACGGTATTACGGTATATAGCCTTCAGGGTATCCTTGTATCGTTTTAGTGACACAGTATACGGTATATAGCCTTCAGAGTATCCTTGTATCGTTTTAGTGATACGGAATTACTGTATATAGCCTTCAGGGTATCCTTGTATCGTTTTAGTGACACAGTATACGGTATATAGCCTTCAGGGTATCCTTGTATCGTTTTAGTGATACGGTATTACTGTATATAGCCTTCAGGGTATCCTTGTATCGTTTTAGTGATACGGTATTACTGTATATAGCCTTCAAGGTATCCTTGTATCGTTTTAGTGACACAGTATACGGTATATAGCCTTCAGGGTATCCTTGTATCGTTTTAGTGATACGGAATTACTGTATATAGCCTTCAGGGTATCCTTGTATCGTTTTAGTGATACGGAATTACGGTATATAGCCTTCAGGGTATCCTTGTATCGTTTTAATGATACGGAATTACGGTATATATCCTCCAGGGTATCCTTGTATCGTTTTAGTGATGCGGTATTACGGTATATATCCTCCAGGGTATCCTTGTATCGTTTTAGTGATGCGGAATTACGGTATATATCCTCCAGGGTATCCTTGTATCGTTTTAGTGATGCGGAATTACGGTATATATCCTCCAGGGTATCCTTGTATCGTTTTAGTGATGCGGCATTACGGTATATATCCTCCAGGGTATCCTTGTATCGTTTTAGTGATACGGCATTACGGTATATATCCTCCAGGGTATCCTTGTAATGCCCTGCTCTTCACGATTTTCAACTACCTTGGGATCTTCAGCGTGCGCAGCAGGAGACACACGGGTCCGACTCGTTTTTCGTCCCCGTTCCGAAGGACTAGCGTTCAGTTCGATTTTCCGGTCAAACTGAGGAGAAAAGCCAAGGCCTGTGAATAGTAAAGGTGGCTGAATAGTGAATGTGGAACAAAATATAATCAGACATCACCAACACAACAGTGAACTTCACCATGGCCCGCAGCCTAGGCTTCAAGAAAAATAGAAATCATCCACAGATGGAAAGTAAATCAAAGGACCCCCATACACTCTACAAGCAGCAAAAGCTTGAACTACATTCTGTAAACATAGCAAGCGTACAGCAAACCTGAAATTCAAAATCAGATACCATGAGCTGTTTACCAGAACACCAGAACAGAACAAACCTGAGAGAGACAAGGGGAACAAACAACTTGGCTGCAAACACAACTCTGAAGAAAAGAGAGAGAGAGAGAGAGAGAGAGAGAGAGAGAGAGAGAGAGAGAGAGAGAGAGAGAATAATATATGCATCATTTTCGTCTCTATAATGTCATGTCATATATATCATGATATCATGTCATATCATATATCATATCATATCATATATCATCATATCATATCATATCATCATATCATATCATGTCATGTCATGTCATATAGCAAATCATATATATATCATATCATATCATACTATATCATATATCATATCATATACCATATCATATATCATATACATCATATCATATCATATATCATATCATATATATCATATCATATGTCATGTCATATCATATATCATATCATATCATACATCATATCATATCACATATCATATCATATATCATATATATCTTATCATATCATATGTCATGTCACATATATATATCGTATCATATATCATCATATACCATACCATACCATACCCTATCCTATCCTATCCTATCCTATCATATCATATCATATCATATCATATCATATCATATCATATCATATCATATATATCATATCATATATCATATATATATATGTGATGTAGTGTGGTGTAGTGTGATGCAATGCGATGCGATGCGATATGTTACGATACGATACGACACGCCACGATATATATGATATTGTCTGTGACGTGACGTGACGTGGTGTGATGTGATATAATGTAATAGAATAGAATACAATAGAATAGCCCAGAATAGAATAGAAGGCTACAAATGAGAGCAAAGAGGGTTTTTTTTTGTTTTTGTTTTTTTTACTTTCTTTGAGCAGGTAAAAGATGTTTGGCATCTACCCAACATTGTAGACTACAGTGGAAGACAAAGGAAGTATTCACAAAACTAGACAACATGTACATTGTACTGTTTCAGGAAATGTCAACCGTCACCTTACTACACCATAGACGGCAAGTGTAACAACTTGAATCATCCCAACTGGGGCGCTGCTTTTGAACCATTCGTCAGGGAACTGCCCAACCACTATTCTGACGGTCAGTTAGTCTGTCTGTCTGTGTGTCTGTTCATGTTTGTCTGTCTGTCTGTCTGTCTGTCGGTCTGTATTCCTTTGAATCGGTCGTCAGTGAACTGCTTACCACTATCCTATGGTTTTCCTTTTCGTCTGTCTGTCCGTCTGACTATCTGTCTGTCTGTCTGTCTATCTGTCTGTCTGTGCTAGTCGGTCTATCTGTCTTTGAAATATTCATATGAGAACGGCCGAACAACTATTCTGATTGTCTGTTTGCCTGCCTGCCTGCCTGCCTACCTACTGTCTGTCTTTCCGGCCGTCTGTCGGTCTGTCTGTCTGTCGTGTTTTCTGAACTGTTTGTCAGAGAATAAGTACCTTTATAGTCAGTATTTGTCTGTCTGTCTGTTTCTCCGTCTTGTTATCTTGAACTGTTTGTCGTTGAACTGTAAAACCACTATGTTTTTGTCTGTCTGTGTTAGCTCTCAGTGAGAAATAATTATTAGCGGTCATCATTCACAGGCATTGAAACAAAATCAGAAAAGCTGTCAGTCAGTAATATTCAGCTGCAACAGTTTGTCACATTAAGCATTGAACATTTGTGACATTAAAAACATTAAGAATATCAAACATCAAGAACATCCATACATAATTATTACTTTAAAATACGTAGCTGTCGTAATAAATAAACAAAAGGGAAAAAACAGACATACGCACGCACGCACTCGCTCGCTCACTCGCTCACTCGCTCGCTCGCTCACTTACACCGACGCACAAAGGTAAAATCATGTGTGTATTTTCAGAAGTGCACGTGAACAAACACGCATGCAGTCACGCGAACATTCTATTCCTACAGCCTGTTGGTATTTCATTTTTTCAATCTGTTCTACCAGGATTGTCCAAACACTGGTTTTTTGTTTTGTTTTGTTTAGGGTTTGTGTGTGTTTTGTTTTTTGTTTGTTTGTTTGTTGTTGTTGTTGTTTTGGTGTGTTTTTTGTTGTTGTTGCTTTTTTGTTTTTGTTTTTGCTTAGTTGTTGTCTTGCTTGTTTATTTACCTTTCAGCCACTGTCGTTATTGCCGTTGCTTCAAAAAGTAGAAACTAGAGACAGTCAACTTTTAATTAATTACCTGAAAAACGAACATTGCCACATCAACCCAGCCAAACTGCTTATATCACCTTTATACTTGTCCAGGTAAACTAACGCCCCGGCTGTACACCAAGGCAAGCCAGAACCCCAAGATCCCCCTGCCCTCAGCCCGTGAGGTGTCTACACAGTGTCTGTCCTCCCTGAACCACGAAGGAGAGTCTGCTCTGCATAGTCAGCACAACCAGAACCTGATGCAGTTTGGACAGTTCTTCTCCCATGACCTGGCCCTCACACCTGTCATGGAAGGTCATTGTTATACTATTGTTGTTTAAAGCCCAGCCAAATTTCCAAACACTAATTTTCCGATTTATTTATTGTTTAACATGTACTACTGTTTATTTGAATTAGAGCACCTGGTCACGGCAGGAAAGCTGGAGGGAAAGAATGCCAAGCAGACCCAGGGAGAAAATATTGGACGGATTTGCAGGGTGGCTGAGGACAGAGAGGGTGGAAGACGTGCTTGCGGTGACAAGGGATAGATGCATATGGAGGGCCATGATTGCCAATGCCATGTGGCAGGGCACATGATGATGATGACTGTTCATTTACTTAATTTGAAAAGGGAAGACTAAAGAGGCTGGCCATTGTACTTTATGGATGACTTGATCTGTTGAAACGCTTTCTATTTTTGTGTGTTTTAAAATTGTTTATTGATTTGTGTGAGAATGACATATGTGTGGGGTAAGCCCAGAGTAAGCCTCAATAACGCAGCCCCCGATTACCTGTCAAGCCTACTTGAGATCTATGTTCCCTCACGTACCCTCCGCTCTGCCTCCGATCCTCTGACTTTTCGCTTTCCACGCACTAAACTCAATACCTATGGTCCACGAGCCTTCTCTGTTTCTGGTCCGCTCTCCTGGAACAAACTTCCTCTCTCAGTCCGTCAGCAACCTACTTTTGTCTCCTTCAAGTCCGCTCTCAAAACTCACCTTTTCTCCTCTGCATAAAATCCTGACCTCACTCAATCCCCTCTGCAGCCTGTCTCCACTCGGAGGGGAATCACATTGCAATATATAATTGTATATAATATGCTCTCTATAATTTTCCATTGTTTTTATTCTTTCTCCTCATTTATAGCCGTGTGTGTGTGTGTGTGTGTGTGTGTGTGTGTGTGTGTGTGTGTGTGTGTGTGTGTGTGTGTGTGTGTGTGTGTGCGCGTGGGTGCGTGTGTGTGCGTGCGTGCGTGCGTGTGTGCGTGCGTGCGTGTGTGTGTGTGTGTTTCAGCGCTTAGATTTGATTTTATCAAGATTTTGCGCTATATAAATATTGTAATTATTATTATTATTATTATTATTATTATTATTATTATTATTATTATAGAGTATACAAATATTTTTTATTTCCAAATTTGGATGGATAACGAATATAAGAATTGAATTGAATTGTTTCGACAATAATGAAGATCGAAAGCGCAGCTTTGTCAGCTGATATTCATAAACTATATGATAGTGATGATGATGATGATGATGATGATGATGATGATGATGATGATGATGATGATGATGATGAATGAATAAAAGTAATGATGATGATGATGATGATAACACTACTACTACTACTACTACTACTACTACTACTACTACTACTACTACTACTACTACTACTACTATTACTACTACTACTACTATGTAATGAACTGTTATAAACTGTGTATAAAGTTTCTTTTGGATCCGTGGCTCTTTTTTTTTCCTTCTTACTCTGGATAAGCGGAGACAGGTTTGAGTGCATGACTATTTCTGCGTGTGTGCATGCATGAGAAAGTGTGCATGTGTTGCATGTGAGTGTGTGATGGAACGTACATTATCCA
>JAPXFY010000023.1:14768685-14878685 GCA_030674185.1 Monoplex corrugatus | reverse complement strand
TCTGTCTGTTGATATACTTGTCTGTCTGTTGATAAACCTGTCTGTCAGTTGATATACTTGCCTGTCTGTCTTGTTGGTCTCTGTATCGTTCACTCGCTATCTATGGATCTACCACAGGCTCCACTCATGTACTTGATCGAGTGACGTATATATGGAAATAGATGTTTTATTAGAAATGTTTATATAACTCTTATGACGTGGCAAATGCTATAGTTGATGTGTTTTCATCATTGCGTAAGTTGACATCTGCTCTCACATCCTACATGTCCTCCCACCTCCTTTGTTATGAATGCTTCCTCTACTTCTTCCCTTTCTTGTCTTATCATCATGTGTGTGTGTGTGTGTGTGTGTGTGTGTGTGTGTGTGTGTGTGTTTGATTGTGTGTGTGTGTGATTGTGTGTGTTTGTGTGTGTATATGTGTTTGTGTGTGTGTGTGTTAGATTGTGTGTGTGTTTGTGTGTATGTGTGTGTGTGTTTGTGTGTATGTATATGTGTGTGTGTGTGTGTTTGTGTGTGTGTGTGTGTGTGTGTGTTTGTGTGAGTGATTGTTTGTTTGTGTTCGTGTGTGTATGTGTGTGTGTATGTGTGTGTGTATGTGTGTGTGTATGTGTGTGTGTTGTGTGTGTTGATCGATTTTCATCATTGCGTAAGTTGACATCTGCTCCCACAGCTTACATGCCCCCCCCCTCCCACCTCCTTTGTTATGAATGCTTCCTCTACTTCTTTCTTTTCCTAGCTTGTTATCTTCTGTGTGTGTGTGTGTGTGTGTGTGTGTGTGTGTGTGTGTGTGTGTGTGTGTGTGTTTGTGTGTGTGTGTTTTTGTGTATGTGTGTGTGTGTTTGTGTGTGTTTGATTGTGTGTATGCGTATGTGTGTGTTTGTGTGTGTGTTTGTGTATGTGTGTGCGTGTATGTGTGTGTGTATGTGTGTTTGTGTGTATGTGTGTATGTGTATGTGTGTGTGTGTGATTGTGTGTTTGTGTGTGTGTGTGATTGTGTGTGTTTGTATGTGTGTGTGTGTGTGTGTATGTGTGTGTGTGTGTGTGTGTGTGTGTGTGTGTGTGTGTGGTGTTGGAGAGGACGCATGTGTACGCGCTGTGGTTTATATACCTGTGAATACTTTGATTCATTTACATTGTTTTGCTCCTCTTTATACTTCATAGCTATGAAATCCAAAGTAAGTGTGACTGCCCGCGTTCAAGGAAACAGTAACCAGGAAAAACACGAGAAAAGGATAATGAGAACGCGTATTTAATACAACCAGACAAGACAGGCGCAAAATTTTGGCCAACTGGCCTTTGTCAAGCGTAAGATCACGAACAAACACCAAATACAAAAATTAGGAGAAAAAGACTGAAACTTCCCTGCTGGTTCGTTCAGAGTGAGAAAAGGACTAAACTGATAAAATGACATCATGATGTGTTTGTGAATAAATATGATGTCAGAGCGGAAGTGAGATGAATTCTGCATCTTGAAAAGTGGTCATGCCAAATTAATATTGTTTTATCCTGAAGAGGGTCCACGGCTAAAATTAAAACTATGATGCACTAGCTAGGAGTTTTTGGAATGTTAAGTATCCTACTATTAAATAATGCATAAGAGATATGATCGACTGAATGGGAAAATATACAATCAAGAGGTATGGCTGATGTAAGTGGATCGTGCCTAGAACATCGAATCCAGTCTGACCTGGAAATAGGAAGAAAATCGTCCTAAACCAACAGCCAAGGGGCTGAAGGGAAAACCGGAATCCCCGGAGGGAAAAACAACCCTAAAAAACCGGAGTCCCCAGAGGGAAAAACAACCCTAAAAAACCGGAGTCCCCAGAGGGAAAAACAACCCTAAGTCGGAGCACGGCTGGGCCTGTCTTCAAAAAGGAGAATTAAAACATTTAATTAAAAAAATAAACCAAAATAAAATAAAAACAAAAAAGGGATATGTGCAGCCGCAAAGCCAAGACTTCACTGAGATGGGAAAATGGTGATAATACGGTCTATTACTCACAAACACATTATGATGTCATTTTATCAGTTTAGTCCTTTTCTCACACCGGACGAACCAGCAGGGAAGTTTCAGTCTTTTTCCTCCTAATTTTTGTATTTGGTGTTTGTTTGTTTGTGATCTTACGCTTGACAAAGGCCAGTTGGCCGAAAATTTGCGCCTGTCTTGTCTCGTTGTATTAAATACGCGTTCTGATTCTTTTTTCGTGTTTTTTTTTCTTTCTGGTTCATAAGTATGGTATATAATATTTGTATTCCTTTCGTATCTTGTCAATGTCTGTTGTTGAAAATGTAAAAACGTTCTATTCCTGTAAAATACTATAATGAGCGTGCTTTTGACGTGGACCGTTGGCACGACAATGTACATGAAGTTTTTGTCATTACTGTATCATCATCATCATTGTTGTCGTTGTTGTTATTGATATCATCATTATCACCATCATCATCATTGTTGTTACTGTTGCCGTTGTTGTTATTGTCGTTGTTGTTATTTATACCATCATCAATAAAATCATCATCATTATCATCATCATCATCATCGTCGTCGTTGTTGTTGTTATTGATAATGTCATCATCATTAAAATCCTCATTATTGCTATTATCATCATCATCATCAACATTATTGTCATTATTATTGTTGTTACTGTTATTGTTGTCGTCGTTGCTGCTGCTGCTGTTATTATCATTATTTGTTATTATTACCATTGTTAATAGTATTACACTATTATTGGCATTAGTGGTAGTAATAGTGTTAGTATTTATGGTAGACAATGTGTGTTTTATGCAGGTACCTTACGTACAGACATGTTTGGCTTGTTGCCTCAAGACAACAGTCAGAAGTGTCTGCTCCGTCCTCCATTATTGGGCTGTCCTGTGGCAGGTACTACACACACACACACACACACACACACACACACACACACACACACACACACACACACACACACACACACACACACACACACACACACACACATACACACACATACACATACACACAGACACACACACACACACAGACACACATACACATACACACACACACACACACACACACACACACACCACACACACAGACACACACACACACATATACACACACACACACTCACACCACACCGTCTCTCTGTCTCTGACTCACTCGCACAGAGGGAAGAACAGAGAGGGAAACAGAATGAAAGAACCATCTGAAATAACATCCTCAACTCACAAAAGAAAAGATTTCTCATGGCAAGATGTCAGAATTCTGGCTGCAGAAATCAGATGCTACAGAAATCATGCTGTAGAAGAAAGATTAAGGGGAGGGGGTGGAGAGGAAAGGATATTAAACTGCAAATAAAAGAGATAATATAGTATTGTCATTGAACGGTTTATCGTGTTATATTGAAATGTCATCGTTGTAATAAAACAAACATGAGAAAACGGTCAAACAGTTGTCCTTAAGATATTGGAAAAGTCAGTGATGGGCCAGTAAAGACAGCGATTTCTGATGTCATTTTACATATGGTAAAATTGTATTTTGAAATGCTCGTATCTTTGTTGGAAACATAGGTAGATACCTGCAATCTTTTTACAACGTTCTTTTAAGTAGATGTATGTTAGTCGGGTCCTTAGGTATGCTTATGTTTGTATTCAGGTGTTTTTGGAATCACCTGTGCGATATATTGGACGGAGTGGTCAACGCCAGGGCCATGTCCTTAGATTATGTGCTCGAATGCCTTAATATGTGTACTTAATTTTTTTTTTTTCCTGTTGAAGTTTTGTATGTTTTGAAGCGGTTATAGCCCTGATATGGCTCTACGCAGTCGGCTGGGCTTTAAACAACAATAACAATAACAACAATAACAATGTTAGCCAGAGAGTAGTTTTAAAGCACGACAAGAAACCATAATTTGGGCTGCTGATACCAAATTAGAGTATATAATGTACAGACGTCTAAAGAAGTATCAGAAAGGACCATTGAACTTTGAAGGACTTCGTTCCTCTTTCTGCGTCCGTTTATTTGTGACCAACATATTGTATGTATTTCTCTCCTCTCTCATAGTTGTGTGTAGGGTAGTTGCAGATATAAAGGTAGGCTTGGGCGCTCCTTTTTGAGGAGTGTTCTGAGCTTACTGTTTTTGTACTTTGTATCTGCTTCTATGCTAGCTGAATGGGTAGCGCAAACTGTGTTAGATTTGAGAAGTTCTATGCAACATGGGAGATGGTTCTCAAGAGTTATGTCCTTTGATTATATTTATTTGTGACCTTTTCTGCCAACAGGAGACAACCGGCTGAATGTATTCCCGGGTCTGACAGCCACACACCTGGTGTTTCACCTGGAGCATAACCGGCTGGCTGATGCCCTGCACACACGTCACCCCACCTGGTCTGACCAACAGCTGTACCAACAGGCACGTGCACTGCTCATCGCTCAGACACAGAACGTCATCTATAAGGAGTACCTGCCTCTGATCCTGGGCCCGAAAGTCATCAAGTTCTTCCGTTTGAACGAGCCTGCGAGGTATTGGGTTTGTGGGGCTGGAATGGTTGTGTGTGTTGAAGGAAGGGTAGGAGAGCGAGGTCCCCCCCCCCCCCCCCGTCCCAGTGGGGATGCTGGGGCCTCTTTCAGTATAAGTAGTATCCCCATTTTCTGGAAATTCTGTGCTAGAAATTTCCTCTTTTCTGTCACTGACTTTGTTTCTTCCTCTTTTCTTTGCTTTCTGTCATTTCTTCCTGTAATTTTTGCCTTGCTGATCCATTCACCTGTATGTGTTCGATAAAGTCTTACGTACTTTTTCAGGATTGATAATTGGGTACATGTATGAACTGCATTTTTGGCTCCAGGGAGGTGAGATATGCGGAAGCAATTTTAGGTAGTTTATGTCTGGTTTTTTTTTTATATGTTTTGGTGTCCTTGGGTATGCTTAAATTTGTCTTCAGGTGTGTTTTTTAAATCCCCTGTGCGATGAATTGGACGGAGTGGTCAACGCCAGGGACATATCCTTAGATTATGTGCGCGAATGCATTGATATGTGTACTCAATTTTTTTTTTTTTTTTTCCCCTCCTGTTAAAGTATTGTGTATGTTTTGAAGCGGTTATAGCCCTGATATGGCTCTACTTAGTCGGCTGGGCTTTAAACAACAATATCAAGGAGAGCGATTGGGAATACTTTCTGATGACTGGACACAGACCATCGTTTGTAGGGGGTATTCACCTCTGATCTTAGGCCCTAGAGTCACTCGATTGAACGAGGCTGCGAGGTATTGGGTTTGTGGGTCTGGAATGGTTGAATGTGTTGAAGGAAAGGGAATGAGGGAGAGGGGCGATAACGGGTAGGAATACAGAGGGGCGATAGCAGGTAGGAATACAGAGAGGCGATAGCAGGTAGGAATACAGAGGGGTGATAACGGGTAGGAATACAGAGGGGCGATAGCAGGTAGGAATACAGAGGGATGATAGCGGGTAGGAATACAGAGGGGTGATAGCGGGTAGGAATACAGAGGGGTGATAGCAGGTAGGAATACAGAGGGGTGATAGCAGGTAGGAATACAGAGGGGTGATAGCGGGTAGGAATACAGAGGGGTGATAGCAGGTAGGAATACAGAGGGGTGATAGCAGGTAGGAATACAGAGGGGTGAGTAGATGTCGCGCCAGCAGGCAGCAAAAGTGTGTGTGGTGTTTTACAGTGATTTTATCGTGGTTCTATTTGATTTTATGCATTGAATTTTGTATCAGTTTGTTGCTTTTAAATCCCGACACACGGTGATGTAAATTTTTTTTTTAAATTTTGAATATTTTACCAGATAATCTGATTTCAAAGTTTTTACACCTCTTTTCATCATTTTAATTCAGCCGCTCAAGTCGGACATTTTATCTGTGAACTGTGTTTACATTTTAGCCTACTGTGTTCGCCCAACGCTACAGCTTTCCCAAACCTTTGTGTTCTCTGCAAGTATCTTGCTCTCCTGACTGGCTCGCAATTATGGACCCTTCTTTTATAAAACAAATTGGACTGACACTTTTTAAATACAGCAAGTGCTACCTCGGTGGAGGCGTCTACCAGCGCATACGAACACTGGGGCTGTGTCCTAAGCCCCGCACTGCGCGATCCTGTCGTGGTGGACGTCTCCACCGACTTTGGCACAATCTGCCTCCTGCTGTGCCAGTCCGACACCACTCTTCTGCTTCTTCGTCTTCTCCACTGCCCCTGCACTCGATCTTGCTGCTGCAAACTTCGTCTCCTCCTCTGCCGTCTTCGCCTTCGTCTTCTGTCCCGCCGGTGCCGCCTTCACCTTCTGTCCCACCGATGCCGCTTTCGTCTTCTGTCCCGCCGGCGCTGCCCTCGTCTTCTGTCCCGCTGGTGCTGCCTTTGTCTTCTGTCCCGCTGGTGCCTCCTTCGTCTTCTGTCCCGTCGTTGCTGCCTTCGTCTTCTGCCCCGCTGGTGTCTCCTTCGTCTTCTGTCCCGTCGGTGCTGCCTTCGTCTCCACCTAGGCCGCCGCATTGTGATAAACTAAAACTATGCCTTTTTAACGCTCAGTCAACATGCACTGATGGCAAAGCCGATGTCATTGCTGACTTTATCGCAGATGAGCATGTTGACATTGCTTTTATCACCGAAACATGGCTTAACCCCCTTGGTCATGAACCTATACATGTGAGTCTCACTCCGAGTGGTTACAGGCTTGCTTCTTTCCATCGCTCATCCCGAGGTGGTGGTATCGCCATCCTCTACAACGACTCACTCCATTCCCGCCTGTCTTTCTCGCAGTCTCTGCCTTTCTCCCATCCTTCTTTCGAGCACGTTGAAGTATCCTTCCAATCCACCCCTCACCCCATCACCTTCTCCTGTGTCTATCGACCTCCACCTAGCTCTGCCAACAAGCTCACCACATCCATGTTTCTCTCTGACTTTGATCAACTTCTTGATTACTACTGTCTCTTACCTGGAAATCTCATCATTCTTGGTGACATCAATGTCCACTATGACAACACTCACCGTTATGACACAAGACATATCATCAACTCTCTGTCCAATCACAATATGACTCAACACATTTCTGAACCAACCCATCAAAAAGGTCACATTCTTGACTGGATCATTTCTCGTGATCACCAAAATTCCGCTACTGACAACTGCTTAGTTCTTTCTACCCGTCTAACTTCAGCCCTTCCATCTGACCACTCTGCAATTCTCTGTTCTCTCGACATTTCTCCTCCTTCCCGTACCATGCGCACAGTGACTCGACGCAATCTCAAATCTATCGACCTCTCCACATTTTCATCTGATGCCTCCCGTCTCCTTTCTGAAAAGTCACATAACCTTGCGGATGAATTCTATACTACTCTCCACCATCTTCTGGACACTCATGCTCCAGCCACAACCCGTCTTTTACCTGACCGCCCCCCTACCCCCTGGCTCACTCATGAGATCGCCTGTGCAAAACGTGCCCGCCGCAGAGCAGAGCGCCGCTGGCGCAAATCCAAACTCACTGTACACAGGCAACTTTTCCAAGCCTCTAAAACAAAAGTATCCACCCTCATTGCATCAGCAAAAACAAGCTATTTCCAAACCAAAATCCTGAATGCCTCTTCTTCAAAAGAACTCTTTACAACCATGAATCATCTCCTTGGCACACGAAAAGATTTACCTCTCCCAACAAAACATACAAATGAAGAACTCCCATCTGTATTCTCCAACTATTTCACCACCAAAATACAAACTCTTCGTGACAGGCTTGACAGGACACCCTGTCAACCATGCCCACCTGACCCTTCCTTCTCTGGCACACCTCTTACTACTTTTACCCCAGTCTCACAAGAAGAAATTCTCAAACACAATCAGATCCATGTCGTTCAAAACCTGCGAACTAGATCCTCTTCCAGGTTCTCTCTACGCCGACTGTCTCCCTACTCTCCTCCCATTCATCACTGACATCATCAACACTTCTCTTCAAACTGGAACTGTCCCTGATTCTTTCAAGTCTGCCATTGTTCACCCTCTCCTCAAGAAACACAATTTAGATCCAAATGAACTGAAAAATTACCGGCCTATCTCTAATCTCTTTTTCTTGTCAAAACTCCTTGAAAAAGTCGTCCTCAACCAGCTGAACTCTCACCTGTCTGCCAACAATCTCCTCAATCCTTTCCAGTCAGCCTACCGCCAGTGCCATAGCACTGAAACTGCCCTACTACACATTCTCAACAATCTCCTCCTTGCAACTGATACTGGCAAAGTCTCTCTCCTCACACTCCTTGATCTGTCTGCAGCCTTTGATACCATTGATCATGGTATTCTCCTTTCTAGACTTCATCATACTTTTGGCATCTCTGACATTGCTCTGTCTTGGTTCACTTCATACCTATCCAACAGAAAACAAACCGTTCTCATCAATGGCACTTACTCTCAACCTGCATACCTGACCTGTGGTGTTCCACAAGGATCTGTCCTTGGCCCTGTTCTTTTCACTCTTTACACCTCCCCCCTGTCCACCATCATCAACTCCCATTCTATAAAACACCACTTCTATGCTGATGACACCCAACTTCAAGACAGTGACTCACCTGATAATATACAACGCCTGTTGACTCGCACCACTGAGTGTTACTCGGACATTAAGAACTGGATGACACACAATAGACTTCAGCTTAATGACGACAAAACAGAAGCTATCCTCATTGGCACCCGTCAGAAACTTTCTCAGCTGCCTCCTCTTTCTCTCCCATTATGTAACACATCAGTCCCAATTTCTGATTCAGCTAAAAACCTTGGTGTCTGCATTGACTCTACCCTCTCCATGAACAACTTTGTTTCTCAAACTGCCAGATCCTGCTACTATCATCTCCATCGTATAAGGCTGATCAGGAAGTATCTCTCTGTCGAAACAACTGCAAAACTCGTTCTCTCCTTCATAATGTCTCGCATTGACTATTGCAATTCACTCCTGTCTGGTCTTCCTGCCTCCACCATTCACATCCTACAGCGCATTCAAAACAATGCTGTACGCCTTGTACTCAAAAAGAAAAAAGCTGATCACATATCTCCTCTCCTGGCACAACTTCACTGGCTCCCTGTATCAAAGCGCATACAGTACAAACTAGACACCATGTGCTACAAAAGCCTCAATAACGCAGCCCCCGATTACCTGTCAAGCCTACTTGAGATCTATGTTCCCTCACGTACCCTCCGCTCTGCCTCCGATCCTCTGACTTTTCGCTTTCCACGCACTAAGCTCAATACCTATGGTCCACGAGCCTTCTCTGTTTCTGGTCCACTCTCCTGGAACAAACTTCCTCTCTCAGTCCGTCAGCAACCTACTTTTGTCTCCTTCAAGTCCGCTCTCAAAACTCACCTTTTCTCCTCCGCATAAAATCCTAACCCCCCTCTGAAGCCTGTCTCCGCTCGGAGGGAATCACATGGTTATAATATATAATTGTATATGCTATGCTCTCTATAATTTTCCATTGCTTTTATTCTTGCTTTTATTGCTTTTATTCTTTCTCCCCATTTATAGCCATGCGTGTGTGTGTGTGTGTATGTGTGTGTGTGTGTGTGTGCGTGCGTGTGTGTGCGTGCGTGCGTGCGTGCGTGCTTGCGTGTGTGTCTGATTCAGCGCTTAGATTTGATTTTATCAAGATTTTGCGCTATATAAATATTGTAATTATTGTAATTATTATAACAGGTAGGAATACAGAGGGGTGATAGCAGGTAGGAATACAGAGGGATGATAGCGGGTAGGAATACAGAGGGGCAATAGCGGGTAGGAATACAGAGGGGCAATAGCGGGTAGGAATACAGAGGGGTGATAACAGGTAGGAATACAGAGGGGTGATAGCAGGTAGGAATACAGAGGGGTGATAGCGGGTAGGAATACAGAGGGGTGATAGCAGGTAGGAATACAGAGGGGTGATAACAGGTAGGAATACAGAGGGGTGATAGCAGGTAGGAATACAGAGGGGCGATAGCAGGTAGGAATACAGAGGGGTGATAGCAGGTAGGAATACAGAGGGGTGATAACAGGTAGGAATACAGAGGGGTGATAGCAGGTAGGAATACAGAGGGGTGGATAGCAGGTAGGAATACAGAGGGGTGATAGCAGGTAGGAATACAGAGGTGTGATAGCAGGTAGGAATACAGAGGGGTGGATAGCAGGTAGGAATACAGAGGGGTGATAGCGGGTAGGAATACAGAGGGGCGATAGCAGGTAGGAATACAGAGGGGTGGATAGCAGGTAGGAATACAGAGGGGCGATAGCAGGTAGGAATACAGAGGGGTGATTGCAGGTAGGAATACAGAGGGGCGGATAGCGAGTAGGAATACAGAGGGGTGATAGCAGGTAGGAATACAGAGGGGTGATTGCAGGTAGGAATATAGAGGGGCGGATAGCGAGTAGGAATACAGAGGGGCGATAGCAGGTAGGAATACAGAGGGGTGATAGCAGGTAGGAATACAGAGGGGCGGATAGCGAGTAGGAATACAGAGGGCGATGGCAGGTAGGAATACAGAGGGGCGATAACAGGTAGGAATACAGAGGGGTGATAACGGGTAGGAATACAGAGGGGTGATAACGGGTAGGAATACAGAGGGGTGATAGCAGGTAGGAATACAGAGGGGTGATAACAGGTAGGAATACAGAGGGGTGATAACAGGTAGGAATACAGAGGGGTGATAGCGGGTAGGAATACAGAGGGGTGATAACAGGTAGGAATACAGAGGGGTGATAACAGGTAGGAATACAGAGGGGTGATAGCGGGTAGGAATACAGAGGGGTGATAACAGGTAGGAATACAGAGGGGTGATAACAGGTAGGAATACAGAGGGGTGATAACGGGTAGGAATACAGAGGGGTGATAGCAGGTAGGAATACAGAGGGGTGATAGCAGGTAGGAATACAGAGGGGTGATAACAGGTAGGAATACAGAGGGGCGATAGCAGGTAGGAATACAGAGGGGTGATAGCAGGTAGGAATACAGAGGGGTGATAGCGGGTAGGAATACAGAGGGGTGATAACAGGTAGGAATACAGAGGGGTGATAGCAGGTAGGAATACAGAGGGGTGATAGCAGGTAGGAATACAGAGGGGCGGATAGCGGGTAGGAATACAGAGGGGTGATAGCAGGTAGGAATACTATCTCATCGCTAGACATAGAACATTATTTGTAGAGAGTATCTGCCTCTGATCTTAGGTTCTAAAGTCATCCAGTTCTTCCCATCTGTACGAGCCTGCCACGTATTTAGCAATGGCATGGTGTATGTGTGTGTGATTGGGTTATTTGGGGTGTATTTGTGCGTGCGGGGATTATTATGTTTTCACATAGACCCAAAATACGGCTACAAGGAATACCTCCCTCTGGTTCTGGATCGTAATAATCAAGTTATTTATTATTGTTGTTGTTGTTGTTTGTTGTTATATCATTATCATTATTGTTGTTGTTTTTTATCATTATTCATTATTATCATCATCCTTTTCATCATCAACGACATTTATACATTACCTAATCTTGATATGTTAATCTAATCCAACAGTGCATTCTCATCATTCCCCAAAGCATTTACTCTGGGATACAAAACACACACAAACATGGAGGGGGCCATATTACTGACTGGCTGATCGTCTGTAACAGATGACTCGTTACATCAGTCTCAGTCATAGACCAACTTCCTTCAGACCAGTCTACTGTTTCTTTACACTCTGTTGGTTTAAACCTGAATGCCGGAAACGAATTCTTATCTGTCGCAACCTGACACCTATCAATATTAAATCCTCTTCGTCTGAAGTTGTAAATCGTACCTGACACCTATCAGTATTAAATCCTCCTCGTGTGAATTGTAAATCGTACCTGACATCTATCAGTATTAAATCCTCCTCGTGTGAAGTTGTAAATCGTACCTGACATCTATCAGTATTAAATCCTCCTCGTGTGAAGTTGTAAATCGTACCTGACATCTATCAGTATTAAATCCTCCTCGTGTGAAGTTGTAAATCGTACCTGACATCTATCAGTATTAAATCTCCTCGTGTGAAGGTGTAAATCGTACCTGACATCTATCAGTATTAAATCCTCCTCGTCTGAAGTTGTAAATCGTACCTGACATCTATCAATATTAAATCCTCCTCGTCTGAAGGTGTAAATCGTACCTGGCATCTGTCAGTATTAAATCCTCCTCGTGTGAAGGTGTAAATCGTACCTGACATCTATCAGTATTAAATCCTCCTCGTGTGAAGGTGTAAATCGTACCTGACACTCAGTATTAAATCTCCGTGAGTGTAAATGTACTGACATCTATCATATAATCTCCTCGTGTGAAGTTGTAAATCGTACCTGACATCTATCAGTATTAAATCCTCCTCGTGTGAGGTGTAACACGACTATCGATAAATCTTCCGTGTGATTTAATCGTACCTGATATCTATCAATATTAAATCTTCCTCGTGTGAAGTTGTAAATCGTACCTGACATCTATAAAGTATTAAATCTTCCTCGTGTGAAGTTGTAAATCGTCCCCGGCATCTATCGTTATTAAATCTTCCTCGTCTGAAGTTGTAAATCGTCTCTCCTCTCGCTTTCAAATTTCTCCGATCCTGCAAGCCACTACAATTCCGTCTTGCATCAGCTTCTAGATGAGCATGCACCCTCCATGTTCTGCCTGATTGCCATCTGCACCGCGGTGCAAAATGAAATAAGGGTTGCCAAAGAAACTAGACGTGCTAAACGTCAGTGGCGGTCCTCTAAATATGTAGTTCGTTCACAGAGGTTTCGTGAGCATATGAAAAAAAAACTCACGAAAATGATCTCGAAAGCTAAATTTATTATTCTGCCCGGATCCTTGAATCTACAAGTACAAAACGCCTGCTCTCTGTCAGTCTGATCTTCTGCGTACTACTAAGTCATCTTCATTTCCCTCTAACATCAGTCCTTCAGATCTCCCAGAGGCTTTTTCAATCTTTTTCTCTTTCAAAATCGTTAGCCCTGATATGCTTAGTAGTCGGCTGGGCTTTAAGCAATACGAACTTGAACTTGGATGGACGATAGAATGGAGGAGGCAGTAGTGAACTCGAGAAGTGGGGTTAAGATGGAGAAAACCTAGAAAAAAAAATCGACAATAGATAGAGAGGGAGGGGGTTAAGCAGGTAGAGAGGGAGGTGCAGAAAAAGAACAGCAAAGAACCCCTCTGTCCTGTAAGGTCAAAACAGTACCGTGACCCCTGTCAACCCATCCATCCATGGTGTTTCAGTTACAACAGCAGCCTCAACCCCAGCATCATTAACTCATTCCAGACGGCGGCCTTTCGGTTTGGCCACTCAGAGATCAACAACAGACTGCAGCTCATGGCTCACAACGACAGCTCCGTGCAAGAGATCAAGCATCTCTTCTTCCGCCCTGATCACCTGTTCCATCAAGGTAGGCCACAGAGAACTCCTTGATGATGATCTTCATTCTGTTGGTGTAGCGCAGACAGTCCACCTCAAAGCACGCTCGTTTTGGGTTTTGTATAATAACAAACAAAAACAACAACTAAAACGAAACAAACATCTTTTTTTTAGAGGGGAGGGGTGCTGTGACTTTTTATATTATGTAACAAACAAAAACAACAACTAAAACAAAACAAACATCTTTTTTTTAGAGGGGAGGGCTGCTGTGACTTTTTACATTATGTAACAAACAAAAACAACAACTAAAACAAAAAATCCTTTTTTCAGAGGGGAGGGCTGCTGTGGCCATACATTAACCCTTTGACTCCTGCACCCTGTCTAACAGCATCCTGCATTGTCAGCCATGCAAGCAAAAAAAAAAAAAACTGATGGATAGGGTGAGGGAGTCAAAGTGTTAAAATTTTGCAGTTAATGGATAGGGTGCGGGAGTCAAAGGTTTAATTAATGTAGTATAAACAGTATCTGACATAAACACGTACACACGCACACACAAACACTTACACATACATGTACACGTGAACACTAACATATACACATATACAGGTACGGAGTTCCTGTATCCATACAGTAATGATATAGATATTATATAGATATAGATATTACTGCTGTATGAACATAGTTCATCAAGAATAACAACAGGTGATAACATGAAGTCAGAAACAAGTAATAGTACCATCAGTACAAAGCGTATATGAAAATACCAAAGAAATAAGAGGGAAGCAGGGAGAATTTTTATAATATTAATCAAAGGACATAACTCTTGAGAATTATCTCCCATGTTGTACTTCTCAAATCTAACACAGTTTGCGCTACCCATTCAGTTAGCATAGAAGCAGATACAAAGTACAAAAAGAGTAAGATCAGAACACTGTTCAATAATACATAAGTGTTCTGAGCTTACTGTTTTTGTACTTTGTATCTGCTTCTATGTTAGCTGAATGGGTAGCGCAAACTGTGTTAGATTTGAGAAGTACAACATGGGAGATAATTCTCAAGAGTTATGTCTTTTGATTGATGTATATATATGAAAAGAATTGGGATCGTTTGAAGAACACTAAAACTTGTGGATGTGAATTGCATTGGATTTTTTTTTCACAAAAGATTTTTTTTTTTCATGCAGTATGGATTGCTCTTGGGAAAGTAGGCCTACTTAACCATAGCACTACTCCACCCATTTCACTCCTGTTTCTGTATGTATGTTTGTCTGCTTGCACTAGAGTAGATCCCCCACCCCCACCCCCACCCCCGCGTGGGGATGCCGTGGGCTCTCAGTATAAACAGTATCCTTTCTTGTGGAAATTCTGTACTAGCAATTTCTTCTTTGCTGTCATTCTCTTTGATTCTACCTTCCTCTTTTGCTTTCTGTCATCTCTTCTTATCATTTTCTGCTTCGCTGGTCCATTCACCTGTGTGTGTTCCATAAAGTCTTATATATTTCTTACGATTGATAATTGGGTGTATGCATTGACTGAGAATTTTTGGCTGTAAGGAAATGTAATGTACAGAAGTAGTTTTAGTTAATGTAGGCCTGTTTTTGTGTGTGTTTTTTAGTTAATGTAGGCCTGTTTTTGTGTGTGTTTTTTAGTTAATGTAGGCCTGTTTTTTTGTGTGTTTTTTAGTTAATGTAGGCCTGTTTTTGTGTGTGTGTTTTAGTTAATGTAGGCCTGTTTTTGTGTGTGTTTTTTAGTTAATGTAGGCCTGTTTTTGTGTGTGTTTTTTAGTTAATGTAGGCCTGTTTTTGTGTGTGTTTTTTAGTTAATGTAGGCCTGTTTTTGTGTGTGTGTTTTAGTTAATGTAGGCCTGTTTTTGTGTGTGTGTTTTAGTTAATGTAGGCCTGTTTTTGTGTGTGTGTGTTTTAGTTAATGTAGGCCTGTTTTTGTGTGTGTGTGTTTTAGTTAATGTAGGCCTGTTTTTGTGTGTGTGTGTTTTAGTTAATGTAGGCCTGTTTTTTTGTGTGTGTGTTTTAGTTAATGTAGGCCTGTTTTTGTGTGTGTGTGTTTTAGTTAATGTAGGCCTGTTTTTGTGTGTGTGTGTTTTAGTTAATGTAGGCCTGTTTTTGTGTGTGTGTTTTAGTTAATGTAGGCCTGTTTTTTGTGTGTTTTTAGTTAATGTAGGCCTGTTTTTGTGTGTGTGTTTTAGTTAATGTAGGCCTGTTTTTGTGTGTGTGTTTTAGTTAATGTAGGCCTGTTTTTGTGTGTGTGTGTTTTAGTTAATGTAGGCCTGTTTTTGTGTGTGTGTGTGTTTTAGTTAATGTAGGCCTGTTTTTGTGTGTGTGTGTTTTAGTTAATGTAGGCCTGTTTTTGTGTGTGTGTGTTTTAGTTAATGTAGGCCTGTTTTTGTGTGTGTTTTAGTTAATGTAGGCCTGTTTTTGTGTGTGTGTGTTTTAGTTAATGTAGGCCTGTTTTTGTGTGTGTTTTTTAGTTAATGTAGGCCTGTTTTTGTGTGTGTTTTTTAGTTAATGTAGGCCTGTTTTTGTGTGTGTGTTTTAGTTAATGTAGGCCTGTTTTTGTGTGTGTGTGTTTTAGTTAATGTAGGCCTGTTTTTGTGTGTGTGTGTTTTAGTTAATGTAGGCCTGTTTTTGTGTGTTGTGTTTTTTAGTTAATGTAGGCCTGTTTTTGTGTGTGTGTGTTTTAGTTAATGTAGGCCTGTTTTTGTGTGTGTTTTTTAGTATCCCTAGTTATGTTTCTTTCTCCTGTCCATGCCTATCAATTAACATCAGAAAGAGAGACCTTGAATGTTATATAGAACCAATACTGTTGTACGGATGCGAGGCGTGGGCAGTCAGCAAGCAAAGCCAGAGCAGGATCGAGGCAGCCGAGATGTGGTTTCTCAGAAGAATGTTGAGAGTTCCATGGACAGCAAAGAAAACAAACGAGACAGTCTTGATGGAGGCAGACACAAATAGATCACTCATAAGAAAGATTAGGAAAAGACAAGCAACATTTATAGGCCATTTTATGAGGAAGGAGGATTTGGAGCACCTGGTCACAATGGGAAAGATGGAGGGAAAGAGAGCACCAGGTAGACCCAGGGAGAGAATGCTGGACGGACTTGCAGAGTGGCTGGGGATGAAGAGGGTGGGGGAGACGCTGGGGGCAACGAGAGATAGAGAGATGGTTGGAAGTCCATGGTCGCCAACGCCATGCGGCAGGGCACCTGATGATGATGATGATGAGTTATGTTTAAATTTGTATTCGGGTTAGTTTGCTTATAACTATCTGGTGATAAGTTGATCAGAATGCTGAATCCCAGGGGCATAGTCTTAAATTATGTGCGTGAATGCATTGATATGTGTACTTAATTCTATTTTCCAGTGTTTTTTCACATCGATGCGTTATGTAAGTTTTGAAATGGTTATCATCATCATCATCGTCATGTGCCCTGCCGCATGGTGTTGGCGGTCTTGGCCCACTACACGAATCTATTCCCTGTCGCTGCAAGTACATCTCCCATCCTCTGTATCTCAGCCACCCTGAAAATCCGTCCAATATTTTCTCCCTGGGTCTACCTGGTGTTCTGTTTCCCTCCAGCTTTTCTGTTTCTAGGTCATCATCATCATCAAGTGCCCTGCCACATGGCGTTGGCAATCATGGCCTTCCATATGTTTCTATCCCTTGTTGCCGCAAGCACATCTTCCACCCTCTCTGTCTTCAGCCACTCTGCAAGTCCGTCCAATGTTTTTCCCTGGGTCTACCTGGTGCTCACTTTCCCTCCAGCTTTCCTGTTGTGACCAGGTGCGCCAATTCCCCTTTCCTCATTAAATGGCCTATAAATGTTGCCTATCTTTTCTTAATCTTCCTTCTGAATGATTTTCTTGTGTCTACCTCCATCAAGACTGTCTCGTTTGTTTTCTTTGCTGTCCATGGAACTGTCAACATTCTTGTTAGAAACCACATCTCGGCTGCCCCAATCTTGTTCTGGCTTTGCTTGTTGACTGTCCACACCTCACAACCGTATAACATTATCGGTTCTATATAACATTCAAGATAGGGCGATGATATTGATGTTGATGACGATGATGATGATTTATATCTCACCTTGTGTTTTCACAGGTCATCCCATTGTGGCGGACCTCTTTCTGTCCCAGATGACCAGCCCATGTCAAAACGTGGACGCCAGTTTTGCGGAGGGAGTAACAGACTTTCTGTTTTGGGGAGTGGGTTTTCCCAACGTCAGCACCGACCTCCCGGCACGCTCCATACAGAGGGGGCGCGACCATGGCTTCCCCCATTCCTGGATTTCCTGAAACATGCCTTGAAGGAGTTTGGTGACCAGGCTACAGAATTCTTGGGGCCACGTCTGGTGCTGCCGTCCTGTGTTACTGCTCTGAACATGTTAGTATGTGTTTGAATGGGGGCAGAGAGAAGAGTGGCAGAATGGTTCAGACGTTCACCTGCCAATAACTAAACTCGAGGTTCCAGGGTTCACTCTCCGTACAGCCTCAACTTTTCTCCTCAGTTTGACCGGAAAATCGAACTGAACGTCTAGTCCTTCGGAAGGGGACGAAAAACGAGTCGGACCCGTGTGCCTTAGGGTTGCGTACGCAAAAAATCCCACGGCAGTTGAAAATCGTCAAGAGCAGGGCATTGCCGGCTGCTTGGTGTAAAACATCGCGTAGATAGGTTGATTTTCCAGATCCTACCCCTTGAAGACCAATTAGCCTTCTTGCCTTTTTGAAGTCTTGTTAAAAAAAATGTGAATACTTATATGAATTTGAAGCGAGAGGCTGATGACGCTACTGTCGCGGGTTAAGTGTATTCTGGATGGCTGTTGGTATGGAGCCATGGACTCGATACCTAATGCCTCACCCCCCGTGGAATGCCGGGGCTCTTTCGGTATAAATAGTATCCCCATCTTCTGGAAATTTTGTGCCAGAAATTTCCTCTTTTCTGTCACTGTCTTTGTTTCTTTCTTCCTCCTTTGCTTTCTGTCATTTCTTCCTGTCATTATCTGCCTTGCTGGTCCATTCACCTGCATGTGTTTGATAAAGTCTTATGTACGTTCTCTTATGATTGATAACTGGGTACATATATAAAGTGCATTTTTGGCTTTAGGGAAATGACAGATGCGGATGCAATTTTAGGTAATTTATGCCTGTTTTTATGTATGCTTTAGTACCATTGTTGTTTAAATTGTAGTCAGGTTTGTTTTTTAAATCCCCTGTGTGATAAATTGGAGTGGTCAGCGCCAAGGGCATCTCCTTAGATTATGTGGGCGAATGCATTGATATGTGTACTTCATTTTCTTTAACTTTTTTTGTCCTGTTGAAGTATTGTGTATGTTTGAAACAGGCTATAGCCCTGATATGGCTCTACACAGTCGGCTGGGCTTTAAACAAAAATAACCTGATGCCTGGAGTTAATATGAATCAGCAACATAAAAACTGGCCGGATTGCTGCTCATATCAATGCTCCTGTCATTCTGGTGATGTCAGTTTCAGTTTCAGTTTTTTCAAGACGATGTCTCCGCGCTCGGAACGAATAACATATGCACTAACGTCACAGGAGCCATGTGTGTGGTGATCATGGTACAAACCTTAAGCCTGCACATAAATCCTGGGCTGGCCAGGTCCTGAGGCCCTACCTAGACTATGTTTTACCTAGTCTATTTTTTATACTGGTATTTTATCAGCCTGTCATTAGAACAATCTTGGTTACATGTAGATGACATAATGTACCTGTGTATCTTATCTTTAAAAAAGGGAACACATATGTCAAGTAAATGAATAAAAAAAATAACTAGCTATTCTGTATAAACTCGTCTCACATAACAGAACCCCCCCCCCCCCCCCTCCCCAGTCAATGCACGAAACCTCAGCTTTCTATCAACTGGAACTAGGGGAAAAAAAACACGAAAGAAGAATAAGAACGCGTATTTAATACAACAAGACAAGACAGGTGCAAATTTTCGGCCAACTGGCCTTGTAAAGTGTAACATCACAAACAAACAAACAAATACCAGATACAAAAATTAGGAGAAAAAGACTGAAACTTCCTTGCTGCTCGGTCCATTCCTTTTCTCACGCTGGACCAAGCAACAGGGAAATTTCAGTCTTTTTCTTCTAATTTTTGTATCTGGTGTTTGTTTGTTTGTGATCTTACGCTTGACAAAGGCCAGTCGGCCGAAAATTTGTGCCTGTCTTGTCTTGTATTAAATACGCGTTCTTATTCTTCTTTCGTGTTTTTTATTTCTGGTTCCTGATTGCTTGAACGCGGGCAGTCACACTTGTTTAGGATTTTGTCTATCAACTGGGTTAAGACAGTAGGCCCTATTTCCTTTCTGGTGATGTCAGCTTAGTGTCAAACAGGTCCTGTTCTCTCTCACTTACCCCTACCAAAAATATCCCTCATTTGACGACCTTGCCGATGCATAGGGTTTTGACGTGGTGTTAGCCCTGATATGACTGTAGTAGTCGGCTGGGCTGTAAGCAATATGAACTGAACTGAACAGGGTTTTGCATATGTTCGGGGAATTTGCCGTGTAATTATGGAAGATTTTGGAGGTGTGCTTATGAAATTTTCCCAGTGGGATGAAACCCCTCTTGAACAAACTCGGAAGTGGGGTTTGTTTGTCTTCATGTGTGTTTATATGTGTAAATATATACAGACAACTATGTACGTGTGTTTGACAGGTCTGTGGAAGGACACTGACCTGTCTGTGTTTGTTTCTGTGTTTGTGTATATATACAGCCAGGAATGTGAACCTACGTGCATGTGTGTTGCACAGGCCCAGTCTGTAGAAGACATCGACCTGTTTGTGTGTGTGTGACAGGTCTCTGGATGACATAGACCTGTTTGTGTGTGTGTGGCAGGTCTCTGGATGACATAGACCTGTTTATGTGTGTGTGTGACAGGTCTCTGGATGACATAGACCTGTTTATGTGTGTGTGACAGGTCTGTGGATGACATAGACCTGTTTGTGTTTGTGTGTAACAGGTCTCTGGGTGACATAGACCTGTTTGTGTGTGTGTGTCAGGTCTCTGGATGACATAGACCTGTTTGTGTTTGTGTGTAACAGGTCTCTGGGTGACATAGACCTGTTTGTGTGTGTGTGACAGGTCTCTGGATGACATAGACCTGTTTGTGTGTGTGTGACAGGTCTCTGGATGACATAGACCTGTTTGTGTGTGTGTGACAGGTCTCTGGATGACATAGACCTGTTTGTGTGTGTGTAACAGGTCTGTGGATGACATAGACCTGTTTGTTTGTATGTGTGACAGGTCTCTGGATGACATAGACCTGTTTGTGTGTGTGACAGGTCTGTGGATGACATAGACCTGTTTGTGTGTGTGTGACAGGTCTCTGGATGACATAGACCTGTTTATGTGTGTGTGACAGGTCTGTGGATGACATAGACCTGTTTGTGTGTGTGTGTGACAGGTCTCTGGATGACATAGACCTGTTTGTGTGTGTGTGACAGGTCTCTGGATGACATAGACCTGTTTGTGTGTGTGACAGGTCTCTGGATGACGTAGACCTGTTTGTGTGTGTGACAGGTCTCTGGATGACATAGACCTGTTTGTGTGTGTGACAGGTCTCTGGATGACATAGACCTGTTTGTGTGTGTGACAGGTCTCTGGATGACGTAGACCTGTTTGTTTGTATGTGTGACAGGTCTCTGGATGACATAGACCTGTTTGTGTGTGTGACAGGTCTCTGGATGACATAGACCTGTTTGTATGTGTGACAGGTCTCTGGGTGACATAGACCTGTTTGTGTGTGTGTGACAGGTCTCTGGATGACATAGACCTGTTTGTGTGTGACAGGTCTCTGGATGACATAGACCTGTTTGTGTTTGTAACAGGTCTCTGGGTGACATAGACCTGTTTGTGTGACAGGTCTCGGGATGACATAGACCTGTGTGTGTGTGACAGGTCTCTGGATGACATAGACCTATTTGTGTGTGTGTGGCAGGTCTCTGGATGACATTGACCTGTTTGTGTGTGTGACAGGTCTCTGGATGACATAGACCTGTTTGTGTGTGTGTGACAGGTCTCTGGATGACGTAGACCTGTTTGTGTGTGTGTGGCAGGTCTCTGGATGACATAGACCTGTTTGTGTGTGTGTGACAGGTCTCTGGATGACATAGACCTGTTTGTGTGTGTGTGACAGGTCTCTTGATGACATAGACCTGTTTTGTGTGTGTGACAGGTCTCTGGATGACATAGACCTGTTTGTGTGTGTGTGACAGGTCTCTGGATGACATAGACCTGTTTGTGTGTGTGACAGGTCTCTGGGCGACATAGACCTGTTTGTGTTTGGGTGTGACAGGTCTCTGGATGACATAGACCTGTTTGTGTGTGTGTGACTGGTCTCTGAATGACATAGACCTGTTTGTGTTTGTGTGTGACAGGTCTCTGGATGACATAGACCTGTTTGTGTTTGTGTGTGACAGGTCTCTGGATGACATAGACCTGTTTGTGTTTGTGTGTGACAGGTCTCTGGATGACAAAGACCTGTTTTGTGTGTGACAGGTCTGTGGATGACATAGACCTGTTTGTGTGTTTAACAGGTCTGTGGATGACATAGACCTGTTTGTGTGTGTGACAGGTCTCTGGATGACATAGACTTGTTTGTGTGTGTGTGACAGGTCTCTGGATGACATAGACCTGTTTGTGTGTGTGTGACAGGTCTCTGGATGACATAGACCTGTTTGTGTGTGTGTGACAGGTCTCTGGATGACATAGACTTGTTTGTGTGTGTGACAGGTCTCTGGATGACATAGACTTGTTTGTGTGTGTGTGACAGGTATCTGGATGACATAGACCTGTTTGTGTGTGTGTGACAGGTCTCTGGATGACATAGACTTGTTTGTGTGTGTGTGACAGGTCTCTGGATGACATAGACTGTTTGTGTGTGTGTGACAGGTCTCTGGATGACATAGACCTGTTTGTGTGTGAGGTTTTGAGACTAGATTTTTTGTGTGTGACAGGTCTCTGGATGACATAGACTTGTTTGTGTGTGTGTGACAGGTCTCTGGATGACATAGACTTGTTTGTGTTTGTGTGACAGGTCTCTGGATGACATAGACCTGTTTGTGTTTTGTGTGACAGGTCTCTGGATGACATAGACTTGTTTGTGTGTGTGTGACAGGTCTCGGGATGACATAGACCTGTTTGTGTGTTGTGTGACAGGTCTCTGGATGACATAGACCTGTTTGTGTGTGTGTGACAGGTCTCTGGATGACATAGACTTGTTTGTGTGTGTGACAGGTCTCTGGATGACATAGACCTGTTTGTGTGTGTGACAGGTCTCTGGATGACATAGACCTGTTTGTGTTTGTGTGTAACAGGTCTCTGGGTGACATAGACCTGTTTGTGTGTGTGACAGGTCTCGGGATGACATAGACCTGTTTATGTGTGTGACAGGTCTCTGGATGACATAGACCTATTTTGTGTGTGTGACAGGTCTCTGGGTGACATAGACCTGTTTGTGTGTGTGACAGGTCTCTGGATGACATAGACCTGTTTGTGTGTGTGTGACAGGTCTCTGGATGACATAGACTTGTTTGTGTGTGTGTGACAGGTCTCTGGATGACATAGACCTGTTTATATGTGTGTGTGACAGGTCTCTGGATGACATAGACCTATTTGTGTGTGTGTGTGCAGGTCTCTGGATGACATAGACCTGTTTGTGTGTGTGACAGGTCTCTGAATGACATAGACCTGTTTGTGTTTGTGTGACAGGTCTCTGGATGACATTGACCTGTTTGTGGGTGGATGAGCGAGGAACCAGTGGAGGGGGTGGTGGGGCCAACCTTTGCCTACCTCATTGGTAAACAGTTCAAACACCTGCGTGAAGGTGACCGACTCTTCTTTGATTTACAAGATTCCGATGCTGCCTTTACACATGGTGAGATGACCATTGTAGATGTCATGTCAAATTTTTGTTTGTTTGGTTGGTTTTTTTGTTTTTTGTTGTTGTTTTTACTTTACAACATGTGAGAAAACCATTGTAGATGTCATGTCCTGTTTTTGTTTGTTTTTCGTTTGTTTGTTTGATTTTTTTTACTTATCAACAGGTGAGATAACCATTGTATATGTCATGATGTTGTTTTACACCAGGTAGATAACCATTGCGTATGTCGTGTAGATTTATTAACACCAAGTGAGATAACTCTTGTAGTTGTCGTGTATGTTTATTGTTTTACTCCAGGTGAGATAATCATTGTATATGTCATGCATGTTTATTGTTTTACTCCAAGTGAGATAATCAGTGTGTCATGTATGTTTATTGTTTTATTCCAGGTGAGATAATCAGTGTGTCATGTATGTATGTTTATTGTTTTACTTCAGGTGAGATAATTATTGTATATTTCATGTATGTTTATATTGTTTTACTTCAGATGAGATAATCATTGTATATGTCATGTATGTTTATTGTTTTACTCCAGGTGAGATAATCATTGTATGTGTCATGTATGTTTACTGTTTTACTTCAGGTAAGATAATCATTGTATGTGTCATGTATGTTTACTGTTTTACTCCAGGTGAGATAATCATTGTATGTGTCATGTATGTTTACTGTTTTACTTCAGGTGAGATAATCAGTGTATGTGTCATGTATGTTTATTGTTTTACTCCAGGTGAGATAATCAGTGTATGTGTCATGTATGTTTATTGTTTTATTCCAGGTGAGATAATCAGTGTATGTGTCATGTACATTTATTGTTTTACCCCAGGTGAGATAATCATTGTAGAAATCATGTATGTCTAGTGTTTGCTTTTAAATAAGTTATGTAATCATACTGCTAACTTTATACCCAGTGAGATAACGATTGAAGATGCCATGTATGTTTTCTTGCTCAACTTTAAATTTACATGTAATGCTGATTTTACACTAGATTTGAAATAGGTTATATATTACGCTAACTTTACACCGGGTCTGAAATAGTGTGCTTAATCACGATGCTGAATTTACGCCTGGTTTGGAAGACTCTATACTTCCCCATGGATGCCATGTCAGTCCTGATAGCGACCACCACAAGCAAACTGCTGCATCTACGAGAAACATTGCAAAGCATCGGCCGCAACAGAAAGGCGCTCCAGTGGATACCCTCACACTGTGGTATCCAAGGGAAATGAAGAAGCAGAGAAATGGTGGAGCTGGGAGCAGAGCATGAACAGAAAAACAACAGAGTCAGCATCATAAAACCATCACCAAGTCTGTTCAGAGCACCCCAGCTACACGTACATGACAGTTACCATCAGCTGTCCCAGCAAAAGCAAGTCATTATCCTCCGACTGCAGACTAGGTTCAACAGACTGAGCCACAACGTGAACAAGCGCTTCCAACTGGTGCCATCTCTTCAGTGCTCCTGAGAAGTTGATCAGATAGCAAGACGTATTCTTCAGGACTGCGACAGCTACAGGTTGCTGGGGGGGGGGGGGGGGGGGGGGATCTGATCAACGTCCTTGAGACTGCAGCTGCTCCACTCTTGGCTGTTTTCTAAGCAGTTTGCAGTCTTGAACTGACCGCCAGATATCAGCTAGGTTGTCTTCTTCTTTCTCTCACTGTATACTTGGCCAGACCACATCTGCTGATCCTTGTGGCCGTTTTCATTCGGTTCCTGCCAACTGCCATCAGATATTGGCGGTCAGAGGAGTTGTAGTCTGCCTTGTCTCCTGTCCCTCCACTTGATACAAGCGACATCACTGCCGTTAATGCCTTCAACTGTCTGGACCTCTGGGTGAAGGTGTCAGTCTGAACTTGCGGTTCATATGAAGGTCAGACAGTTGTGACCCGGTATGAAGCCTGATCAAGGTCACTTACTGTTCTTCGGACAGGTGATTGTCATCCCTTTCTGTCTGTGGCATAAAGGATTTATCTAATGATGCTACTCTACTCAATGCAACTGAAGCTGTTGTCTGGTTGGTTTTTCCTGGCTCTTATTTTTGCTAGCCGATCTACTGTCTCGTTTCCTGGTAACACACAGTGAGCAGGGATTCACAGAACTACTCTCCTGACTTGTTGAAAACCCAAGAGAACAGAGAGCATATGAGAAGAAGAGCACTTGATAGCATGAGTCATCATTATCATCATCATCATCATCATCATCATCATATGCCCCCTGCCCTGCCCTGCCCTGCTGCATGGCTTTGGCGACCATGGCCCTCCACACAAATGTATCTCCTGTCGCTGCAAGTACATCTCACACCCTCTCATGCATCATAAGTATTATGAATTGTGAAAGCTGCTTGCATGAATGCCCGTTTTCGCTTGGTAGTTGGTGCAGTGTTTGCCCATACAAAACTCTGGCTGTTGTTGTTCAAGTCCCTGAAAAGTTGATAAAGATACCAGCTTTACAGTTTTTGACACGTCGGTGTATACATGTACAAATACCCATGTCTCCTGTGGGTAACACGCTATTGTCATGACCAATGTCAGAACATATTGTGCTGTATCATAATCAATTGGACTGTAATCAGTACCCAAAGTTGATAGTACACTATCAATGTCAACAAAGCACTGAAAAGAGTCAGACTGATTTAATGCTGGGTGTGTTGATAACACACATTTATCAAAGCACTGAATGGAATCAGATTGTTTTAATGCTGTGTGTTTCAGCCCAAGTGCAGAGCATCAAACAGACATCATACTCTGGCATCATCTGTCGTAATGTGGGACTGGAGCAGGTGCCGCTGCACCCATTCAAGATTCATCATAATGACGAGTATGTTGGCAGCAACTTCATGTCTTGTTTGTGTGTTTGTTCGTTTGACAAACTTCCTAATTGTATAAGTCTGCAACGTTTTCTTGTCTTATAACCCTTTCAAGATTCCTCATAATGACGAGTATGTTGCCCTCATCTTCGTGTCTTAGTTGTATTTGTTCATTTGACAGACTTCCTGAACATATAAGCCTGCAACATTTTCGTGTCTTATAACACGTTCAAGATTCTTCATGATAACAAGTATGTTGCCAGCATCTTCATGTCTTAGTTGTATTTGTTCATTTGACAGACTTCCTGAACATATAAGCCTGCAACATTTTCGTGTCTTATAACACGTTCAAGATTCTTCATGATGACAAGTATGTTGCCAGCATCTTCATGTCTTAGTTGTTGGTTTGTTCATTTGACAAACTTCCTGAACATATAAGCCTGCAACGTTTTCTTGTCTTATAACCCTTTCAAGATTCCTCATAGTGACAAGCATGTTGGCTGCATCCTCATTTCTTAGTTGTTTGTTCGTTTGGTAAACTTTCTCAACATTTAAGTCAGCAACATTTTCGTCTTTTTACCCTTTCAAGATTCCTCATAATGACAGCATTTTCATGTCACAGCTGTTTGCTCATTTGACAAACCTCCTCAGCATGAAAGCATGCATCGTTTTCATGTCTACGTCGGTCATTTAGTTATTCATTTGCTAACTTCCTCACAATCTCTTTAAGATTGTCGATAGTGTCACATAAGTCTGTGTGCACCATTCTCTCGTCTGTCCGTTCCTTAAGTTAACCAGTGAAATGTTAACCAAGATGTGAAGTTCTAGCTATCAACCAACATCCATTCTGTTTAAATTATTTTCAAACGTTCTGTTCACCTTTCATGTATATTACTCCGCCCATTAATTCTGTCTGTTTCAATCATTTTCTAATTCATTGATGTTCTTAGAAATCACAGTCCACCTTGCATATGTTATACTCCACCCATTCTGTGTCCGTTTCTTTTTCTAATTCGTTACTGTGCATGGAAATTACTGTCCAGATTACATACTGGGGAAATGAAGTTATCTTGCTAACAATAGTGTTGCTGTTACTGTTGGTGTTATTATTGAGAAATATTTCTTATCGGTTTCATGTATCTTTGCATCAAGTTTTTATAAGTTTCAGTCTTTCACGAGTTACAATTTTTTCTTTTACTTTTTTTTTTATTGAGTTGAAGTTTTACAATTGTTTCATAAACTGCTCTGATTAGGATTTAAGTATTATAATTGTTTCACACATTCTTGATAACTTGATAGTTCTGATTTAAATGCATTTTTTGTCACGTTTTTGTTTCATGTGTTCAATTTTTTTCGCCTGGGAAGAAGAGGGGAGGTGAAGGAAACATTGATAGGCTAGGAAATCGTAAATGTTCCTACGTCCAGTATTAACCCTTGACTCCTGCAGCCTGTCCAACAGCATCCTTCTTTGTCAACCATGCTGGAAGAGCAAAAACTTAACCCTGTGACTCCCTCACCCTATCCACCAGCTTCCTACAGGAAGCTGGTGGATAGGGTGAGGGAGTCAAAGGGTTAAGTTTTTGCAGTTGGTAGATAGAGTGCAGGTGGCAAAGGGTTTAAAGTCTTCATTGGCAGTTAGATGTGTTGAACTGTGGTGTCTATCAGATCAGGTGGAATTTGTCATCATTAGCAGCTAATTGTTTAAGCTAATGTGTGTGTGAAGTGGAACATTTGCAGTATTTCTTTCTTTTCCTAATGTGTGTGGGCTGGGGTGTGTGTTTAAAAAACTTAACACATAAACTGTGTTTCACTTATAGAGCCTTAATAAATAGTGTTACACTTTAAGAACCTTCAAATTTTATTTCGCTTGAAGAATCTGAATACATGAATTTGTGTTTCTCTACAAACAATTGCATAAGCTGTTTCATTTCAAAGAAACTCAATACATAAATCATAAGACCCTTCATACCTAAAGTGTGTGTCTCACTGTAAGAACCCTTATACATAAACTGTTTCACTTTAACCCTTTGACTCCCACACCCCATCCACCAACTGCAAAAATTTAACCTTTTGACTTCCTAACCCTATCCACCAGCTTCCTGCAGGTGAGGGAGTCAAAGGGTTAAGTTGTTGCTTTGCTAGCATGGTTGCCAATGCAGGATGCTGGTGGACAGGGTGCGGGAGTCAAAGGGTTAAGAACTGTCACACATAAACAATGTGTGTTTAAGAACCTTCACACAAGTTTTACTTGAAGAACTTTTAATACGGAACATAATTATAAACTGTGCCATACTTTTAAGAACTTTTATACAAAAACATTTACAAAAAAAACTTGATAAATAATGTTTCAAGTGGAAAAAATTCATACATCAAGCGTTTCTCTTGAAAAACTTCATGCACAAAGTGTGTATCAGTTGAAGAAATGTCATGCATAAACTGTGCAACTTGAGAACAAGAAATTTGCTCTGACCATGTTGTGTGGTTTGATTTCAGGAATCCCTTTGTGAACTGTTCCTCAATTCCTGACCTGGACTTCAACTTATGGTGATCAGCCTCTCTTCTGCAACAGCACTGATGGGTGTCCCCCCTCCTACTGATGATTGTCATCAGTAATGTCTGATCTCATAATGAGTAATGGATGGAATGTTTAAACCTTTTGACTCCTGCACCCTGTCGACCAACATCCTGTACTGTCAACCATGCTAGCAAAGTAAAAATTAACCTTTTGACTCCCTCACCCTGTCCCATCAGCGTCCTGCAGGAAGCTGGTGGATATGGTAAGGGAGTCAAAGGGTTAAGATTTTGCAGTTGGTGGATAGGGTGTGGGAGTCAAAGGGTTTATATGTTTTGTTGCAAGTAAGTCTGAGAGTTACACTTAACATGATGTAAATGGACTGTGTTGAAAAGTGATTCTTACAAGAGCTGTTTGTTATTCTATCGTTTTATTGTTTAATTAATTCCAGCAACCTGATCCAAATAAAATGTGACAATGGGTGAAGGCATTTTCACTAAATTATGTGACACTATTTGTGATACAATCAGATGTGTGACAATACGAAAAATGGTTTGCATGACTGTACAGTTCTATAAACAAAGAATGTTTCTATGAATTATGTTATATGGGCAGAATGACCAATGTTGCATGAAAAAAAATCATTAATAAACTGCTTAGTAAGAAATCAGGCTGTTATATCATGTGTTTATATTAGTACAAAATGGTGAAAAAATACGTTTGTGTCTGTCTCACATCTTAAAATAACTCCAAACATTCCTTTTTTTTTTTTTAAAAGGATCATCGCACTCAGCAAGGTTACCTTTGTGCTCACCTTTTTTTTTCCCCGTCCCATTTTCTACACCACCTTAATGGCCACAGAAACTGGCACTTTATTTTTTAAAACAATGCGATGATGATGATGCAGATAAAGACTGAGCACTCAGAACACCGTCTTTCATTCTTATTGACCTTTTAGATCCTCACTCATGTAAGAAGTTAACTCATTGCCCAGTATGCCATAGACACGTAGGCAGCAACAAACGTACGCCGCTCCTGTTTATTCTGAATCAGTTCTGTGATACCCAAGGTGTTTCAGAGACAGATTTTCTGTTTGTCACCTGGTGTTCACAGGTCTTTCTCTCTTGCCTTTTACCTGTGGTGTCCAGGTGTAGGACAGTCCATGTGATGTAATCCTACTGTTTTCAAATGGCCTGTTCACTTCATTTCAGTCCCCTGCTCATCATGATGGTGCCCACACTCTTGATATATCCAGTGAGTAGATGTTGGATGGGAATAACATTGTCCTGAATCTAGGGGTGAGGTGGTAGAGACACTTTTTTCAAGGTCAGCATTATTTGAGTAGTGTCCATCTCCCCTTCTTTGCTGTTTTATTTTCCCTGACTGCAGATAGGGTCAGGTACCCAATCACAGCTGGGTGGATTGGAGGTTGCCCATTTTGTTTTGAGCCAGACTGAGCTTTCTGCTGTTTCTGGGGTGTTCTTGATAGGGTTTTAATCTGCCAGTTTCTCATTTTGGCATTGAGTTGTGTTTTTTTAAATCACTTGAACAAATTCTAATTTCTGTGACAAAGTGTCTGCACCACATAAAGGAGAACAAGAACCAATGTCTACATTCATTACTGCAGTCTATCCAATTTGTTGTGTCCAATTCACATACACAAACCTTCCCCCTTCCATACAAAAATCATCCCACATCTGCTCACAAATCTTCCTTCACCCATACACCAATCCTCAGCCATGCACACACGTTCCCTCAATCCTCCGTACACAAACCCTCCCCCACCCACACAAACACCTCCCCCATCTACACACAAACCCTCCCCCACTACACACAATCCTCCCTCCCCACACAAAAATCCTCATCCACAGAGAAAAGATGCGACAGGAGTTTTATTCACAATTTTACACAAATTAAAAACCGTACATTATGTCATGTCCCCTCATATTCACAATTCAGAGTCCATAGATTCAGTCACTAAATGTATAGGAATTATGGCTTTATGCTAAAACTGAAAGCACCACATATCCTGATAAACTAACCCTATATTTGAAAAATAGAACCTAGCTCTTTGCTTTTTCAGCAGTAATGATGTCCTCCACAGTTGGTTAAGACTAAGGCTGTTTGCACAGCATTATGTAACTGCTATCGCACTGGAAGGTGCAAAACCCCCATCTTCATAAAGACTTCAGACTCATTCTTTGTGTACTATAGACATCTCTGAAGCAGTAGCGACCTTTTAACTTCAATCACAGTGCTTAACGATCTTATTATGTCTGTTAAGAATGCAACAAACTGGCCAGTGGATCTGGACCACCCCAAGTTACAACAGCTGGTGGCTTGATGGTCAAACTACACAGGTCTTCAGATCATTCTCAACACCCTAATAATCTTGCAATCTGTTAACCCATTCTGAACTTAACCTGCACATGCTGTCAGATTACTGTGGCCCACAGTTGCAAGGGTGACACTTTGAAAATCTGAAAAAACGGAACATCAGGCTAACTGGAAAACTTTTTCGCTTGAAGGCACTAGCAGCACAATGGCGCGACATAAGTAATGTCTGTAGCCTAACAAGATCGCTGGACCTAAGTTGTCTTCAACGATAGAGAGCGCTTCCTCATTTCCGGTCGTCTGCTACAATGCTGCTTCGGTAATAATACCACCGATTCAACTGGTTTTTTTCCCCCAAACATTTTTTTGTTGGAATAACGAAAATGAAAAAACGGAATTTCCGTCTGGGGCCTTGCCGAGAAAACGGATTTCCCTCACCCAGACAGATGAGTGGCACCCATGCAGTTATCATAGAAAAGTATTTTAAAGACACAATCAGAAAATAACACAAGTTAATGATCTCAACATTATCAAACAGTCCAAAATGATTTATATGCATGAAGCTGGCTTATACCTCAGATGTTATTGGTTTGCAAATGAGGCAAGTTTTTATATTCACAAGTGTCTGGTTTAATTACACATACTATACTGTGACTCATAAGTGGTAATATTCTACAGCTGTTACCTATTTCTTCCCAGCAGAAAAATAGAATCTGTGTTGCCACCAGCAAAATCAGGACAGTAACTGGTGAACCACCCTCCTTTGTGACACAGCACATCTATGCCTTGACACACACCACTTCTGTATTCTTGACACACACCACTTCTGTATTGGCCTTGACAACACACTTCGACTGCTAAATAACGTCACTCACTATAGGCATTCCTTTGTCTGCACTGGTCTCAAACTTAACTCAGCCAAGTTTTCTTTTTAATGTTTTTCATGACCATAGGTATTGCTGTTTGTTTGCTTTTATCTCTACACTCACAATGGTGATGATCTTTTATCTCTACACTCAATGGTGAGTGATCTTTTTATCTCTACACTCAATGGTGAGTGATCCTTTTATCTCTACAAACTATCTCTACACAATGGTGAGTGATCCTTTTATCTCTACACTCACAATGGTGGGGTGATCTTTTATCTCTACACTCAATGGTGAGTGATCCTTTTATCTCTACACTCACAATGGCAGTGATCATTTTATCTCTACTCACAATGGTGAGTGATCTTTTATCTCTACACTCCAATGGTGAGTGATCCTTTTATCTCTACACTCACAATGGTGAGTGATCCTTTTATCTCTATACTCACAATGGTGAGTGACCTTTTTATCTCTACACTCACAATGGTGAGTGATCTTTTTATCTCTACACTCATATGGTAGTGATCCTTTTATCTCTACACTCACAATGGCAAAGTGATCCTTTTATCTCTACTCACAATAGTGAGTGATCATTTTTATCTCTACACTCAATGGTGAGTGATCCTTTTATCTCTACACTCACAATGGCAAGTGATCCTTTTATCTCTACACTACAATGGTAGTGACCATTTTATCTCTACATCACAATGGAAGTGATCCATTTTATCTCTACACTCACAATGGAAGTGATCCTTTTATCTCTACACTCACAATGGTGAGTGATCATTTTATCTCTACACTCACAATGGAAGTGACCTTTTTATCTCTACACTCACAATGGCGAGTGACCATTTTATCTCTACACTCACAATGGTGAGTGATCATTTTATCTCTACACTCACAATGGTGAGTGATCCTTTTATCTCTACACTCACAATGGTGAGTGATCCATTTTATCTCTACACTCACAATGGCATGTGACCCTTTTATCTCAAACTGTCTTTACCTGCTGCTGTCAGGGCATTGCAGACCTACAAAACAAATACGCAGTCATTCTTGCCAGAAAATATACACATTCTCTCACAATAAACAACTCTGTCTTGTCATAAGACACATACACTCTCTCTCTCTCAAACATGAACTGGAGCACACACGCCGGTTAGGTAAAACTATTCAGGTAAAACTATTCATGCTGTCAATGTGCTAAGTAATGTTCTTGTGACACGCAAACACTTTCCCCCAAACTAACACTCAAGCATATACGCAGGTTTACATAAAAAAGTTGGTGCTGTCACTCTACAGTCTATGCGGTAGTTTGTGCTACCTCTGCTGCAGTTTCCTCACAAATGCCAGCCGCCTTCTTTTTCTTCTTCTTGGCCGTCTTTCTGGACGCTGAGGCTGCCAGTAAAGCCTGCACACACAACACACATCGTTATCATAAACTTTATCATAAACTATTTACTGTCAGATTAACAATTACTCAGAGGAGTGTTCTGGAGCTTACTGTTTTTGTGCTTTGTATCTGCTTCTAGCTAGCTGAATGGGTAGCGCAAGCTATGTCAGATTTGAGAAGTTCCACAACATGGGAGATAATTCCTACGTGACTCTCAAGAGTTATGTCCTTTGGTTGATATTATAAAAATTCTCCCTGCTTCCCTCTTTATTTCTTTGGAATTACTCATTACCAAACACAACATCAATTGAGCAAAAGGCTGATTAAGACTTGAAAGGCATAAAATTATCAAAAGAAAATGACCTAATGAGAAATCATGTAACTGTTTGCAGAAATGAATTGACTTCATGTTATTTATAACCTTGCCAAGCATTACATCAATGTCATGGCTGTCAATATGTCCTCCACAAAGGTCACAGGTTAAAGATAATACCACGCTAAACATCACATTATTCAGTATTTCACAGGCAAAAGAAACTCAGATTCAGAATTTCTTTTTTAAATCGCATGCTGAACTTGACTTTAATAACAAACTGATCTAATGATATAATAATAAGCTAATATAATAATAAACTGATACGATAATAAACTGATATGATAATAAATCAACCTAATAATAAACATACACAGTAGTGGATAAAAGCTCAACTATTTCCACATCTAAGTAAACTGCTATGGCCCCTGCAAGCAGCTTTTTCTATTATTTCAGGACAGCAAATTTCCCTTCTTGAAAAAAATGGTTTCAAATACAGGAAAAAACTTTTTTTCTTTTATTGTTGTTTAAAGCCCAGCCGACTGCACAGAGCCATATCAGGGCTATAACCGCTTCAAATCACACACACACACACACAAAAAAAACAGGAAAAAAAAAAAGAAAAGAAAAGTAAGCACACATATCAATGCATTTGCGCACATAATCTAGACATGCCCCGGCTAGGACCATTCCATCCATTATCGCACAAGGGAGATTTAAAAAACACACCTGAATACAAATATAAGCATACATAAGGACACCAAAACATATATAAAAACAGGCATAAATTACCTAAAATTGCTTCCGCATATCTCACCTCCTTATAGCCAAAACTGCACTTAAAACATGTACCCAATCATCAATCCGAAGAAATAGTACGTAAGCACTTTATCGAAAAAATACAGGTGAATGGACATTTAAGGCAGAAAATAAGTAGAAACAACAGAAAGCAAGGCAACAAGGCAGAAACAAAGAGAGTGACAGAAATGAGGAAATTTCTAGCACAGAATTTCCAGAAGGTGGGGATACTTTTATACTGAAAGAGCCCCCGGCAACCCAAAGGGGGGCAGAAAAAAACTGATATAAGGGCTAGCATGCATGAAAAGATACAGAACGTTAAGCCCTATGTATCAACAGGTGAAAAATACATTCCAGTTTGATCTAATGCATGAAAGGGTGAGAAATACAATTCCTGATACATTTTATTTCACTTCATTACATATCCATTATCTTTCATTTTCTCATGATCACACTATCCACCAGCTCCCTGAACAAAGCTGATGAATAAGGTGAAGAATTGAATTGTTCATTCTAAAGTCCTCATGGTTGTACCAACCTTGACCTCTTCATCCTCCACCTTGAGGTCAGAGTGGTAAAGGTCAGACTCGAACTGCAGTCCTGCGATCCTCAGGGGTCCATTGGGCATCAATATCACTGTTGTTTTAAACTGGGCCACATATTCTCCTGTCAACACACAATATGTATATTAAAACACACACACACATACTTTCTCCCTCTGACTATCAACATCAATGTTATTTGGATCATGTGGACTGTATCATGCACTCCTACCTAGCCTAATTATAAACAACCAAATCAAAACAACACCACCACCTACAACAAAAATCCACACCACCACAACAAGAAACCTCCTTTCACCATCAACAACAAACAAAACTAAACAGATATTTCAGTCATTCACCAACGCCTTCTTCCCTAAACTGTTTACCCTATCTTCCCTAAACTGTTTACCCTATCTTCCCTAAACTATTTACCCTATATTCCCTAAACTGTTTACCCTATCTTCCCTAAACTGTTTACCCTATCTTCCCTAAACTGTTTACCCTATCTTCCCTAAACTGTTTACCCTATCTTCCCTAAACTGCTTACCCTATCTTCCCTAAATTATTTACCCTATCTTCCCTAAACTGTTTACCTTATCTTCCCTAAACTGTTTACCCTATCTTCCCTAAATTATTTACCCCATCTTCCCTAAACTGCTTACCCTATCTTCTTAAACCGCTTACCCTATCTTCCCTAAATGCTGACAGGTGAGATGTTGAATGAAAAGAGAGGCAAAAACTATTTTAAAAAAAAGGGGCAAAATCCATTTCTTGGAGACACCGAGTACAAATGTGACGAGCGTATGTAGACACATTCTAGGAGCACTATCACATAGGACTGCTGTTGCACACTACAGGCTGGGTCATCTTTGAACTCATCATTCATTCTTAGATTATAGTCACATACATGTGTGCTTGTACTATATGTACGTGTGGGCTTGTACAATTCAGGGGTCAGGACAGCATTCTTGCAAACAGAAGATTTGAGGTCGAATCTGCCTTGGTACCACAACTTGGTGGGTAACAGACTGGAACTTACTATGATGTCAACATACATACATACGTACTTACACACATGCATACATACATAATATATTTAATAATATATTTTATTTATATAGCGCAAAATCTTGATAAAATCAAATCTAAGCGCTGAGCGTATACATGCTTACATACCTACATACATATGAGCGTATACATGCATACATACATGCTTACATACTTACATACATAAATCTAAGCTGAGCGTATACATGCACACATACATACATACATAAATCTAAGCGTATACATACATACATACATACGTACGCACATGCATACATAATAATTACAATATTTATATAGCGCAAATCTCGACAAAATCAAATCCAAGCGCCGAAAAGACACACACGCACACACGCACGCACGCACACACGCACACACACATGCATGGCCACAAATGGGGAGAAAAGAACAGGGATGCCTACCCCCAAATCTGAATTTCCTGGACACTAAGTTCGGAGGCACACACACATATTCCCCCCCCCCCCCCCCCCCTCCACACACACACACACATATTCCCAACCACAGCACTTTTTACAACTTAAAAGTTTGTATTGGTACTTGACGACTTCAACTTAAAACAATGAAAAATCTACGGAACTGTGAGTAGCAAATTTTATACTGTTGGGAGACCTTGTTCTTCAAAAATTGGTAGCATTATGAAAAATCTTGATTCTGGTGTCCAAATGTCTAGTACTTACATTATGTACACTGTGTTCTGCAATGTTTTTATTTCTTTGCTGGCTGAAGACTCCTGTAGTAGCACCTTTTGTAATCCTTGAGGTCTTCTTTGTTGTGATTCCTCTCAAGAGCACATCCAGGTCTTGATTTGCAGACAACAAGAGCCTCAAGAGTATCATCTGACATGTTGCCTCTGAAGTCTGTCCTGTTTTTCCGCACAACAGAAAAAATCCTTTCGCAATGTGCAGAAGAATGGGGGATAGTGAGGATGTAGAGCATGACCATGGGCAAATGAGGAAACATTACTTTCCCATCCTCTTGAAGCTCACCCACTTTCTTCCAGGTCTCGTCCATTCTCTCCTGAAGACATGAGCCAATATCAGTGCACTGATAGTTTGCAAACTCCATCTGTACATCTGTTGTGGAAACAGCAGGTCCAACCATCTTTGGAAACCGTTTCAAAAAGTACTCCACATTCCCAAAAGTGCTGTCCAGTTGCTTGGCTGGGTTGGCAACTTCTGCATGTTTTAGGACAGGATCAGAGATTGGAAGCTTCTTCTTCAAGTAGCTGCAGCTGGCTTGGTAGAACTTCACAACATTTGTGTAGAACTCTTCAATCCTGGTAGATTTCAGTTTGTTCTCAGTTGGATGTCCAACAAAGTCTCGAGCAGTATCTCCAATGATCAGATCTTGCCTGACCTTGATGTTGGGCTTGGACAGAAAATCCACATCAAGCACACCCTTGTATAACATGGCTGATGGTTTAACAAAGTGGATGAACAGATCTCGAAGAAATTTCTCCAGTTTGTTCTTCAGCACTGGTATCAAAGGCTGATCTGATTGAAGTTCACTGTTGATTTTCTCAAAGGGACTGATTGCATGCAGTAAGAACTTGGCATAGAGCTTGTTTGTTCGAGAGACGAAAATGTCCTTGAGTGCTTCTGCTTTTTTCTTTGTGGTGTTGGTGGCTATCCTTTCTTCCTCTTTGAAGAAGTCGTGCAATGCATCAAACGATTCGATGAGCCGAGGTAGACATCTCCCAATACTTAACCACCTTGTGGACACATGTTTTAGCATTTTGGTTTCTGCAATCTCATGCAACAGCTGATGGCACTTGAGAGCTGCTTGCCTTTTACTGCTCTTGTTTAGGTAGTAGTAGACATCCACTAAGACCTGACTGATGTTGAATGGGAGACATTCTGCACCTTTTTCTGCAGCAATGTGAATCAAGTGACACACACATCCAGACAGGAACAACTGTTTGTGCTTCTTCAGCATGCATCCATACACTCCAGTATCATTTCCCACCATGACATTGGCATTATCACATCCTAAGGCCAGACAGTTATCCCATGGAATCTTGTGAGCATCCATTTCTGCTTCGATGAGGCCGAAGATTTTCACACCTGTAGCTGAGCCCTGGATAGAAGGTACAGAGATGGCTTCTGATCGCACCTCCTTTGTGTCAGGATGGACAGTCCTTACAATCAGGGGAAATAACTTGGAACCACCTTTATCATTACTTCCATCTGTAGAAATTGTGAAAGGGTGATGTTTCATCCTGTCCGCCAAGGATAGAGTTGACTTTGCTGCCATTTCTTTTAAATAGCTGTTCCTTTACTCCTACCACAACCAAAGTCTTTCGCAATTTTTGAATCATGAAACATCACAGGCAACCTTTGCTGAATTTGTCCAATGCGGCCATTGGCAGATTCAATTCAACCACGAGATCAACCATTTTCACTTCAGCCTTAATCACATCCAATTCATGAGTGGATGGTCCAGTTGATGAAGTTTGAGATGATGGAAAAAATCCCGATATCAGTTTGTTCTTCAGCAGTTCTTTTTTCTGCTTCTCAATTTTGTCCGCATTTCCCTTGTGTCGTGGGCCTTCAACGTGCGTTCTGATGTCATCCATGCCGCCAGTGCCAATTCCAAAATCGCTGCCACACACTGTGCATTGAACCCGGTGTTGATCTTTTCCAGGCACAATGCAAGGATAAACCTCAGTATACCGTTCTACGTAACATTGTAGTCTTTTTTTCCTAACACCACAATCAGTCACTTCTTTCGCCTTACTAGTTGTTGCCCGTTTCGGCATCTTAACTTTATCTCCCGCTCCAAGGTTATGGAAATTTGAGTGCGCCTGCATGAAAGCAATAAACTTATGGTATCTTCGGCAATGTTCGGTCGAGAACTTCGATACTTTCCGTTTGCAACAACTTTCTGAAGTTTCATTGGTCGAAGGTGATATCACCATGGGAACATCCAGCAGGGGAAGTAAATCTTAGCGCTTTATAGTTCTTGAAGCGAGACAGAAGCGTTTTCGGTTTTACCGCAAAGCAGATATCGCGTCAGTTGTGGCGAAGATTTTTTTTTTAATTTCCGGGACGCGATACTAATTTCCTTATTTTCCGGGACATTTTCTTCTTTTTTTTTTATTTCCTGGACAAAATACGGAAATTCCGGGACGGTAGGCAGGCCTGAAAGAATAAAAGCAATAAAAGCAAGAATAAAACCAATGGAAAACCACAGAGAGCACATCATTACAATTATATATTAAAACAAAGTGATTCCCCTCCGAGCAGACAGGCTGCAGAGGGGGGTTGAGTGAAGTTAGGATTTTATGCAGAGGAGAAAAGGTGAGTTTTGAGAGCGGACTTGAAGGAGGCAAAAGTAGGTTGCTGACGGACTGAGAGAGGAAGTTTGTTCCAGGAGAGTGGATCAGAAACAGAGAAGGCTCGTGGACCATAGGTATTGAGCTTAGTGCGTGGAAAGCGAAAAGTCAGAGGATCGGAGGCAGAGCGGAGGGTACGTGAGGGAACATAGATCTCAAGTAGGCTTGACAGGTAATCGGGGGCTGCGTTATTGAGGCTTTTGTAGCACATGGTGTCTAGTTCTTGATGTCCACTGTCCTCCAAGGTAAAGTGGAAGGAAAGAGAAACAGAGGACGGCCACCTGCATCACTTGCTAGAAACATCACAAACATCAGTGGCAAGAAACTCCAGGAGGTGGTCAGACTTAGCCAAGATCGAGAGTGCTGGAGGCAACTTGTGAGGACATCATGTGCAGCGGCCAACACTGTTCCCGGTGACGCCGACAGGTGAGACAGGTGAGACAGGTGAGGTGTCTAGTTTGTACTGTATGCGCTTTGATACAGGGAGCCAGTGAAGTTGTGCCAGGAGAGGAGATATGTGGTCAGCTTTTTTCTTTTTGAGCACAAGGCGTACAGCATTGTTTTGAATGCGCTGTAGGATGTGAATGGTGGAGGCAGGAAGACCAGACAGGAGTGAATTGCAATAGTCAATGCGAGACATTATGAAGGAGAGAACGAGTTTTGCAGTTGTTTCGACAGAGAGATACTTCCTGATCATACATACTTGTGTTTGAGCTCTCTTTCATGTGAATATACATACAGAACATCAAATATACATTTTACATATCCCAGAACACCTACCAAAGACAGATCAGGGCTGGCAAAATCCACTCGCCTGAGGCGAGTTAAAAATCCGTCAGGTGAGTCAAATTAAAAAAAAACTACTAGTCGGCTTGGTGAGTCACAATTCACACAGACTAACACTTTAAAAGTAAGTGATTAAGATTATGAAAAGGGGAAAATATTGCAGGATGATGATGAAATAATTTGAAAAACATAACAGACGACCAGTTGGACTAAAATAAACTTTGGTTACGTAAGCAAAAAGAGAATGATTATAAATATACATTAAACTCAGAATTCTAACTTGCACAGAAAATCCATGTGACCTTTGAGATAAGCCATCTACGTTTCACATCTTCATTTTATCACCCGATCTCCCACTGTTCACCACCACCCCCACCCTGATGAAAGTCTCCAGAAGAAAGATTGACCACCTTTATTGTAACAATGGCATATTCTGCTTAACATTTTTGATCATCATCATAAAGAAAAGTTTGCTATTTTTGGGGGCAACATGTCAGGCGAGTGAAAATATCTGCGGGCTAGTAGATCTTGAGATCCACTAGCTCAGCTGGCTAGTAGAAAAATTTAATCTTCTCCAGGCCTGCAGAGTAAACAGACTCTGTAGCAAAACATCACCTACACAGTGCGGGCCAAGCAGCACACATACACTCTGCCAGAAAAACCTTGTTCAATGCAAGAGAAAAAAAAACTGACCTTCTCGTTCAAAGGCCACACCATAGGGTTGCATCAGCCCATGCTTGAAGCACTCCACCACCCCCATCTTGGCCTTCTTCTCGTCCTCCAGCAACCTGCACACACAATTAAATGTCACACATATAGTTCCCTGTGGAATCCAATTTACTGTACACAGAACAGATTGTCCTACAACCTGCAGACAATTCTCTGTGGGACAGTTCTCTGTGGATTCAAACATGCTGTACACAGTGAACTGTCCAAAAACTATAGACAGTCAATTGTCCATGGATTCAAAAATTCTGTACACAGAATAAACTGTCCAAAAACTGTAAACAGTCAACTGTCTGTGGATTCAAAAATCATGTACACAGAATTAACTGTCCTACAGTCATTAACTATCACAAAGTGCAGAACACAGAGGCACATGGTCAACACAGATGGTACAGGTGACTGACCCCCATCACCAAGTGCACAACACACAGTCAACACAGATGGTACAGGTGACTGACCCCATCATCAAGTGCACAACACACAGGCACATGGTCAACACAGATGGTACAGGTGACTGACCCCCATCATCAAGTGCACAACACACAGGCACATAGTCAACACAGATGGTACAGGTGACTGACCCCCATCATCAAGTGCACAACACACAGGCACATAGTCAACACAGATGGTACAGGTGACTGACCCCCATCATCAAGTGCACAACACACAGGCACATAGTCAACACAGATGGTACAGGTGACTGACCCCCATCATCAAGTGCACAACACACAGGCACATAGTCAACACAGATGGTACAGGTGACTGACCCTCATCACCTAGTACAGAACACAGGCACATAGTCAACACAGATGGTACAGGTGACTGACCCCCATCATCAAGTGCACAACACACAGGCACATAGTCAACACAGATGGTACAGGTGACTGACCCTCATCACCAAGTACAGAGCACAGGCACATAGTCAACACAGACGGTATAGGTGACTGACCCCCATCACCAAGTACAGAACACAGGCACATAGTCAACACAGATGGTACAGGTGACTGACCCCCATCACCAAGTACAGAACACAGGCACATAGTCAACACAGATGGTACAGGTGACTGACCCCCATCATCAAGTGCACAACACAGAGGCACATGGTCAACACAGACGGTACAGGTGACTGACCCCCATCATCAAGTGCACAACACACAGGCACATAGTCAACACAGATGGTACAGGTGACTGACCCCCATCACCAAGTGCACAACACACAGGCACATAGTCAACACAGATGGTACAGGTGACTGACCCTCATCACCAAGTACAGAACACAGGCACATAGTCAACACAGATGGTACAGGTGACTGACCCCCATCACCAAGTGCTGCGCACAACACACAGGCACATAGTCAACACAGATGGTACAGGTGACTGACCCCCATCATCAAGTGCACAACACACAGGCACATAGTCAACACAGATGGTACAGGTGACTGACCCTCATCACCAAGTACAGAACACAGGCACATAGTCAACACAGATGGTACAGGTGACTGACCCCCATCACCAAGTGCAGAACACACAGGCATATGGTCAACACAGATGGTACAGGTGACTGACCCCCATCATCAAGTGCACAACACACAGGCACATAGTCAACACAGATGGTACAGGTGACTGACCCTCGTCACCAAGTACAGAACACAGGCACATAGTCAACACAGATGGTACAGGTGACTGACCCCCATCATCAAGTGCACAACACACAGGCACATAGTCAACACAGATGGTACAGGTGACTGACCCTCATCACCAAGTACAGAACACAGGCACATAGTCAACACAGATGGTACAGGTGACTGACCCCCATCATCAAGTGCACAACACACAGTCAACACAGATGGTACAGGTGACTGACCCTCATCACCAAGTACAGAACACAGGCACATAGTCAACACAGATGGTACAGGTGACTGACCCCATCACCAAGTACAGAACACAGGCACATAGTCAACACAGATGGTACAGGTGACTGACCCTCATCACCAAGTACAGAACACAGGCACATAGTCAACACAGATGGTACAGGTGACTGACCCCCATCATCAAGTGCACAACACACAGGCACATGGTCAACACAGATGGTACAGGTGACTGACCCCCATCACCAAGTGCAGAACACAGGCACATAGTCAACACAGATGGTACAGGTGACTGACCCCCATCACCAAGTGCACAACACACAGGCACATGGTCAACACAGATGGTACAGGTGACTGATCCCCATCACCAAGTGCACAACACACAGGCACATAGTCAACACAGATGGTACAGGTGACTGACCCCCATCACCAAGTACAGAACACAGGCACATAGTCAACACAGATGGTACAGGTGACTGACCCCCATCATCAAGTGCACAACACACAGGCACATAGTCAACACAGATGGTACAGGTGACTGACCCTCATCACCAAGTACAGAACACAGGCACATAGTCAACACAGATGGTACAGGTGACTGACCCCCATCATCAAGTGCACAACACACAGTCAACACAGATGGTACAGGTGACTGACCCTCATCACCAAGTACAGAACACAGGCACATAGTCAACACAGATGGTACAGGTGACTGACCCCCATCACCAAGTACAGAACACAGGCACATAGTCAACACAGATGGTACAGGTGACTGACCCTCATCACCAAGTACAGAACACAGGCACATAGTCAACACAGATGGTACAGGTGACTGACCCCCATCATCAAGTGCACAACACACAGGCACATGGTCAACACAGATGGTACAGGTGACTGACCCCCATCACCAAGTGCAGAACACAGGCACATAGTCAACACAGATGGTACAGGTGACTGACCCCCATCACCAAGTGCACAACACACAGGCACATGGTCAACACAGATGGTACAGGTGACTGATCCCCATCACCAAGTGCACAACACACAGGCACATAGTCAACACAGATGGTACAGGTGACTGACCCCCATCACCAAGTGCACAACACACAGGCACATAGTCAACACAGATGGTACAGGTGACTGACCCCCATCACCAAGTGCACAACACAGGCACATAGTCAACACAGATGGTACAGGTGACTGACCCCCATCACCAAGTGCACAACACACAGTCAACACAGATGGTACAGGTGACTGACCCCCATCACCAAGTGCAGAACACACAGGCATATGGTCAACACAGATGGTACAGGTGACTGACTCCCATCACCAAGTGCACAACACACAGTCAACACAGATGGTACAGGTGACTGACCCCCATCACCAAGTGCACAACACAGGCACATAGTCAACACAGATGGTACAGGTGACTGACCCCCATCACCAAGTGCACAACACACAGGCACATGGTCAACACAGATGGTACAGGTGACTGACCCCCATCACCAAGTGCAGAACACAGGCACATAGTCAACACAGATGGTACAGGTGACTGACCCCCATCACCAAGTGCACAACACACAGGCACATGGTCAACACAGATGGTACAGGTGACTGACCCCCATCACCAAGTGCACAACACACAGGCACATTGTCAACACAGATGGTACAGGTGACTGACCCCCATCACCAAGTGCACAACACACAGGCACATGGTCAACACAGATGGTACAGGTGACTGACCCCCATCACCAAGTGCAGAACACAGAGGCACATGGTCAACACAGATGGTACAGGTGACTGACCCCCATCACCAAGTGCACAACACACAGGCACATGGTCAACACAGATGGTACAGGTGACTGACCCCCATCACCAAGTGCACAACATACAGGCACATGGTCAACACAGATGGTACAGGTGACTGACCCTCATCACCAAGTACAGAACACAGGCACATGGTCAACACAGATGGTACAGGTGACTGACCCCCATCACCAAGTACAGAACACAGGCACATAGTCAACACAGATGGTACAGGTGACTGACCCCCATCACCAAGTGCAGAACACAGAGGCACATGGTCAACATAGATGGTACAGGTGACTGACCCCCATCACCAAGTGCACAACACACAGGCACATAGTCAACACAGATGGTACAGGTGACTGACCCCCATCATCAAGTGCAGAACACAGAGGCACATGGTCAACACAGATGGTACAGGTGACTGACCCCCATCACCAAGTGCACAACACAGGCACATAGTCAACACAGATGGTACAGGTGACTGACCCCCATCACCAAGTGCACAACACACAGGCACATGGTCAACACAGATGGTACAGGTGACTGACCCTCATCATCAAGTGCACAACACACAGGCACATAGTCAACACAGATGGTACAGGTGACTGACCCCCATCACCAAGTGCACAACACACAGGCACATGGTCAACACAGATGGTACAGGTGACTGACCCTCATCACCAAGTACAGAACACAGGCACATAGTCAACACAGATGGTACAGGTGACTGACCCCCATCATCAAGTGCACAACACACAGGCACATGGTCAACACAGATGGTACAGGTGACTGACCCCCATCATCAAGTGCACAACACACAGGCACATAGTCAACACAGATGGTACAGGTGACTGACCCCCATCATCAAGTGCACAACACACAGGCACATGGTCAACACAGATGGTACAGGTGACTGACCCCCATCACCAAGTGCACAACACAGAGGCACATGGTCAACACAGATGGTACAGGTGACTGACCCCCATCACCAAGTGCACAACACACAGGCACATGGTCAACACAGATGGTACAGGTGACTGACCCCCATCACCAAGTGCACAACATACAGGCACATGGTCAACACAGATGGTACAGGTGACTGACCCTCATCACCAAGTGCAGAACACAGGCACATGGTCAACACAGATGGTACAGGTGACTGACCCCCATCACCAAGTACAGAACACAGAGGCACATGGTCAACACAGATGGTACAGGTGACTGACCCCCATCACCAAGTACAGAACACAGAGGCACATAGTCAACACAGATGGTACAGGTGACTGACCCCCATCATTCATGTGCAGTAACTGAAGGCATCTGCTGTTTGCCTAGTGTGTGAATGTGTTTCGCAAGCTGTTTTGTTGTGATTAATTCATTACATTTTCAAAAGAGAAAGCAAAGCTGATTCTTTGTAATTTTCTTTATAATATCTTAGTGTATACTACTTGATTTGAACTTCAAAGAAAAAAAACAGAGCTGATTCTTCGTAACAGTCTTCATTATTTTAGTGAATACAACTTGATCTGAAATTACTGAAACTTTTTGCCTGAAGATTTGCAAAAAATGATTTGTAGACATGTAAAGTGCCACAGAACAAACAGTGTGCTCAGGATGCACATTTTTCTCTCGTTCCTTCAAAAGTACTACCATAACAAAATTAATTCGAACCCTGTGTATATGGTTTCACGGGCTGCTTATTCCTGATTTTCGTTCATTAATTGACTGAGTAAGATGCATCTGGAGATTTCTTTGTTTTCCAAACAAAGCAGTGAGTGAGGTATTGTTTTTTGGTTGAATGTGGGAAGCAGTTGTGAATTTTGTGCCAATACTGTGACAGTTAATGGAGTACAGAAATCAAAATATTCTCTTTCATAGTAAGTCACAGCACAAGGAGTTTTTAAGTAAGTTTATGAGAAAGCAACCAGGATACACATCTAGCAGTGAGAGGGATACTCCACACAATACAAAACACAAAAGTGAAAAAAAGAAGAAGAAGAAGAAATGAGAAGCAAAATAGATCTTATAGCTATTAAGTATTATGGCTGAAATAAAGCATCATTTTGACATGCTGGTAAAAACTGTAGCAATTAAAGACAATATCAAGTCTCTCAAAGAAGAAATGAAGAATGAAACAGACAATATTACAAGTACATTTGTTCAGAAAGTGGAAGAATCTAAATGCAATATAGTCACAGAGCCTGACAGAAACAAACTAAAAGAAGAGGCTGCTATAGTAGAAAAACGAAACAATACCGACCTGTTTTGTCAGTTACACAAACAAGAGAATCATGCCTTCTACTCTGAGAGTGAAAAATGATGCAGCATTGCACCGCACAGCACAGCAGGAAATGGAACCTTGTAGCTTGGTAACATTTGCTTTCAGATGCATTTATTACAGAATAAAGGATGGGGAATCAGGAGATGAAAAGGAGAGCTGATGGATGATGTCACCAATCTTCTATGAGGCAACATTAATGTCTGCCCCAGTATGGATGCAGACAACTGTATTAAACAGCTAGATGAACTCTTCTGAAAGACAGAATTGCCCATGGAGCTGGACTCAAAGAGTTCAACATTTTCTGTGCATAATTTCTTTTTGACAAATGTTACTGCACAATCCTTCATTTATCAATATGCACACACCACCACTGGATGATTTACCATTCTTACACAATCCTTCATTTATAAATATGCACACACCACCACTGGATGATTTACCATTCTTACACAATCCTTCATTTATAAATATGCACACACCACCACTGGATGATTTACCATTCTTACACAATCCTTCATTTATAAATATGCACACACCACCACTGGATGATTTACCATACTCTTCACATGAAGTGTCCGTACTGAAAATAGTAAAACTGGTTATATCAAGTTCAGTACAAGTTTCTGATACACAAATCAAACCGGCATCTCTGTATTCATGGGGGTGGGTGGGGGTGGGGGGCTTACAATGTATGGATTAACACGTCCTGGGGATGGGTTGGGGGTGGGGGGCTTACAATGTATGGATTAACACATCCTGGGGGTGGGTGGGGCTTACAATGTATGGATTAACACGTCCTGTCACAATGAAAGACAACCCCAGTCCATATCTACATCATCATGATCTGATTCTTCATCCTCCTCTCTTACAATATCGCACCAAAAGTTGTTGAAAAGGGCTGATAAATCAAGCAGACATGAACATGCATTTCCATGGGAATACCACATTGTAGCCAAAGGGAGACTATACCAACAGTACCGGTATGTATGAAGAAATAAAACGCCTGAATACACACAATCCAAAACAAGTGCGACTGCCCGCGCCAAAGCAAACAGGAACCAGAAGAACAAAAAAACCAATATAAGCGCATATCCAACAAAACAAAACAAAACCATGAAGACATGGGCATTCCATTTGGTCCCCTTCTTACCCACTGGACGAGGCGGCAGGGAAGTTTTTAGTCCCGTTTTTATTATCCATTGTTTGGTGTTTGTGATCTGTTTGTGACCGTGCGTTCGCGCTTGACAAAGGCTAGTTGGCCGAAAATTTGCGCTTGTTTTGTTTTGTTTTGTTGGATATGCGCTTATATTGGTTTTCTTGTTCTTCTGGTTCCTGAATATACACAAGTTACTGTTCAGTCAATACAACACATACCATCAGCCAGTTATTCATACCCCTGCCTGTCATACTGAAAACTCCCACAATAAAGAGATGATGTATCGCTGTCAGTTCCACACAGAGCACCACCCTATCAAAGAGTTATAAAATCCCCTTGCCTTATATAGCTGTACCACCCTTCTCACGATTAATTTCCAGCCAAGAAAAAAGTTTAACCCTTTGACTCCTGCACCCTGTTAACCAGCATCCTATATTGTCAACCATGCTAGCAAGGTAAAAACTTAACCCTTTGACTCCCTCACCCTGTCCACCAGCATCCTGTATTGTCAACCATGCTAGCAAAACAAAAACTTAACCTTATGACTCCCTCACCCTACCCACCAGCATCCTGCAGGAAGCTGGCGGATAGGTGAGTGAGTCAAAGGCTTATGTTCTTGCAGTTGGTGGATAGGGTGCAGGAGTCACAAGGTTAAGTTTTTGCAGTTGGTGGATAGGGTGCAAGAGTCAAAGGGTTAAAAGATCATGATTCATGGTCCCAGCATTGCTGGGACACAGGTAGGCAGAAGAGTTGTATGTCACCCAAATTATGATGGGAGTAGGGAGCACTGAGTTAAGGAACTTATAACTGCCTTGTGAAGCCTATAGACTGGTGAACAGAGAAAGACTCACCTCAATGTGAACGGCATCAATCCAAACTTCTTGTCCGTCTCGCTCAGAAATTCTGCACACACACACACACACACAAACACACAAGATGATAAAAATGGATACTAGTCACATAACATATCAAAGGTAAATTACGCTGAAATACACCACAGTCACTGCATAAATTCACAAGTTATTACCACCAAACGCTGGGGACAGCTGAAAAACAGAAACTCCTCAACCATCACACACACACACACACACACACATACACACACGCACGCACACACCACACACACACACACACACAACACAACACAACACAACACACACACACACACACACACACACACACACACACACACACACACACACACACACACAGGCGTTTTGGCTCTAAAGCCTTACGTTCAAAGGGGCCAGGTCACATCTATATCAGTCCTCCTGCACACTCCTCTGCTGTCACTCATGTTTTCATCTGGGTTCAAACACACGCCTCCAGCATCTCACAGGATTCATACAGATTTCCAGACAAAAAATCTTAACTCCGACTCAGACTTTCTTTTTTTTTTCCAATTCAATTTCAACCTTTTCTTCTTTTTTTTTTTTTTTACAAACTAAAGATTTTACACAGACTTTATTAAAAATCATAGGCAGTGACAAAACTTAAGGACATTTTAAAGACCTTTCAGCAAATGCCTGATTTTTAAGGACTTTTAAGGCCTTAAAATGCATGCCCTCACAATTAAGGACTTTTAAGGACTGTGCAAACCCTGTCTCAAGACCGAGTCATCCATGTGATAAACGTCTTAACCACACGTCTTAAGTACACATATCAAAGTATTTTCGCATATAATCTAAGGTGCTCGTTTATCATTCTACCCATTTTACCACCAGGGGATTAAAAAAAACAACCTGATTACAAAATGTATAAACATACATAAGTACACTACAACACACATGAAAACTGCCCTAAATACATCTAAAATAGCTTCTGCACTAAAACATACATGAAAACTGCCCTAAATACATCTAAAATAGCTTCTGCACTAAAACATACATGAAAACTGCCCTAAATACATCACAAATAGCTTCTGTACTAAAACACACATGAAAACTGCCCTAAATACATCACAAATAGCTTCTGCACTAAAACACACATGAAAACTGCCCTAAATACATCACAAATAGCTTCTGCACTAAAACATACATGAAAACTGCCCTAAATACATCTAAAATAGCTTCTGCACTAAAACATACATGAAAACTGCCCTAAATACATCACAAATAGCTTCTGCACTAAAACACACATGAAAATTGCCCTAAATACATCTAAAATAGCTTCTGCACTAAAACACACATGAAAACTGCCCTAAGTACATCTATAATAGCTTCTGCACTAAAACACACATGAAAACTGCCCTAAGTACATCTAAAATAGCTTCTGCACTAAAACACACATGAAAACTGCCCTAAGTACATCTAAAATAGCTTCTGCACTACAACACACATGAAAACTGCCCTAAGTACATCTATAATAGCTTCTGCACTAAAACACACATGAAAACTGCCCTAAGTACATCTATAATAGCTTCTGCACTAAAACACACATGAAAACTGCCCTAAGTACATCTAAAATAGCTTCTGCACTAAAACACACATGAAAACTGCCCTAAGTACATCTATAATAGCTTCTGCACTAAAACACACATGAAAACTGCCCTAAATACATCTAAAACAGCTTCTGCACTAAAACACACATGAAAATTGCCCTAAATACATCTATAATAGCTTCTGCACTAAAATATAAATGAAAACTGCCCTAAGTACATCTAAAATAGCTTCTGCACTAAAACACACATGAAAACTGCCCTAAGTACATCTAAAATAGCTTCTGCACTAAAACACACATGAAAACTGCCCTAAGTACATCTAAAATAGCTTCTGCACTAAAACACACATGAAAACTGCCCTAAATACATCTAAAATAGCTTCTGCACTAAAACACACATGAAAACTGCCCCAAGTACATCTAAAATAACTTCTGCACTAAAACACACATGAAAACTGCCCTAAGTACATCTAAAATAGCTTCTGCACTAAAACACACATGAAAACTGCCCTAAATACATCAAAAATAGCTTCTGCACTAAAACACACATGAAAACTGCCCTAAGTACATCTATAATAGCTTCTGCACTAAAATATAAATGAAAACTGCCCTAAGTACATCTAAAATAGCTTCTGCACTAAAACACACATGAAAACTGCCCTAAGTACATCTAAAATAGCTTCTGCACTAAAACACACATGAAAACTGCCCTAAATACATCAAAAATAGCTTCTGCACTAAAACACACATGAAAACTGCCCTAAGTACATCTATAATAGCTTCTGCACTAAAATATAAATGAAAACTGCCCTAAATACATCTAAAATAGCTTCTGCACTAAAACACACATGAAAACTGCCCTAAGTACATCTAAAATAGCTTCTGTACTAAAACACACATGAAAACTGCCCTAAATACATCTAAAATAGCTTCTGTACTAAAACACACATGAAAACTGCCCTAAATACATCTAAAATAGCTTCTGCACATCATATTGCCTTGGAGCCAAAACTCAGTTGAAACATGTACACAACACCAATCCTAATCGTAACAGAAAGTTTGTAAGCTTTACAGAATACATACAAATGAATGTACCAACAACACAGAAACTGAGAAAGAAATAGATGATAGAAAGGAAAGGAACAAGGCAGAAACAAAGAGAGTGACACAGCACAGGGAATTTCTAGAACAAAATCTCTGAAAGATGTGGACACTATTTACAGTGAAAGAGCCCAGACTTCCTGAGGTAACACATGAACAGGGAACAAGAACACATTTCAGTCAGGAAACAAGATTGGTGCAAATGTTTGGTGAACAAATTTTCAGAAACAAACACATATGAAAAGAGAACAAGAATGCACATTCAAAAGTGGGACACCCAGCAGGAACTGGAAAAAAATGGCTCATTGTCCATCGCTAGATGTTGCCTGACTATACAAATGATGAGTTTTAGTTTCAATTTCTCAAGATGACGTCTCCGTGCTCGGAATGAATTCCATAAGCACTATCATCACAGGTGCCATGTGATGGAGAAAATCCAGAATGATCACGGCACAAGCCTTTAGCCTGCATATAAACCCAATAGCTGGCCAGGTCCTGAAGTCCTACCTAGATAGTTCCATAACCCCGGGGTCGTAGGGGAGCCAGGTGACAGAAACCTCAACTTATCCTGGGGCTAGCATTATTAGAGTGGCGCCCATCCCCCCTCCCTCACTTCAAATTCATATTCACAATGCTAATTGGTCTTCAAGGGGTGGGACCTGGGAAATCAACGAATCTCTCCAATTTTTTATACCAAGGCAGCTGGGGCAATACCCTGCTCTTCATGATTTTCAACTGCCATGGGATCTTTAGCACGCGCAGCCAGAAGGCACACGGGTCCAACTCGTTTTTCATTCCCTTCCGAAGGACCAGACATTCAGTTCGATTTTCCAGTCAAACTGCGGAGAAAAGTCGAGGCCTCTACAGGAAGCAAACCCTGGAACCTTGTTTAGTTATTGGCAGGCGAACGTCTGAACCAAAGAAAAGGGAACGTACAAGACAGAGAAAGATAACTATGTTTTGTACAACTATTAACAGCATAATTGTTTGTAGTTGCCTGAATCAGTCATCCCCCTGAATCAAAACTTATTATGTATGGAATGAATACAGCTGATGTACACATACCTATCTATTAACCATCCTCCCCACCCCCTTCCTCCTGAACAACACACATGACAATCAGCAGGTTGTATCACTCACGCCTAGACGCTTTCATTTTCAGCTGGTAGATGACGTCCTTCTTTTTGTACACCGTTGTCCTGGTGTCCAGATCTCGACCCTGAAACACAACACATCAGAGAACATGTCTTAAACATATTCAACTTTCAACATCTATATCCTTCTCCTCTCAGTCTTCAATTAGTTTCAGTTACATACTTTTCTGCTTGTAAGGTAAGTCTAATGAAATAAATTCCATGCAACCCTTCCGCCCATCTAGGGATGACCCATCCACCATTTCTTTAACAAGGACGTCTAAAATCCAAAAACTTTTAAGTTTTTCTAATGTATCCCAGCACGGCTGTACAGTCTAGTGGTCCAGTGGAAGGGCATTCTAAGCTCAAAGTCCTTTTTGTTGCCACAACACTGTTCTTCCAGGCAACAAACAGGTTCTTTCATTAGTGAACAGTGTGCAAAGATGCAAACATGTCCTGGACCCTGTTATCTGACACAGACATTCATATCTGAACAGTGGCAAAGCCGCTGTCGTGTGTGGCATGGACATATCCAGATTCAGGCTTAAAACAGGAGGAGGAAAAAAACACTGAAACTAGGGGGGTCCGGGGGCAAATCAGGGGCCATAACTTGCGTGCCGTTGCTATGACGCTTGCAAGCCGATCTCGGATGCTTTGCTCCTTTCGGTTTTCTTCTTCTTCTTTTTTTTTAGACAAACCGAAATCGCGGAATTCCGCCCAGACACGGAACATTTTAAGCCCTGAGATTATCTAACCGTGCAAGGAAACTTGTACTGGCAATTTCTTGACATTCAAATTTTGTCACTCTAAAGTACATAACAGGAAGCCTTTTCAGGATTGCTGAAAGAACTGGGCAACAAGGCATGATTATGGTGATCATGTGTCAGACATTGTCCCTGTAACACTATGATGGTACAAATGAACAGATGAGAATGTCCAGGATTTACCTCCAGAATGGTACACTGCCTTCTTATCCCTTTTGTTAGATATCAGGTAGGTGACCATTGGTACAGACTGTAATCATGCAGGTTTTGATGTAGTCATTCTACATATAACATGTAACTGCTACATGTATTATTGAGAGTGAGTGAGTGTGTGTGGGGCGTGTGTGTGGTGTGAGTGATGTTTGTGTTGTGTGTGTTTGTGTGTGCGTGTATGCATGCGTGGATCTCTCTGTCTATCTGCTGTCTGAAGAGAAAAGACAAGACCCATTATCACTTAGTTATGTTCTGTGTGTGGTTCATATTTCTGTATATTCAAACTTACAGCACACCAACTTGACCTTTTCAGGATGTGTCTTTAAATAAGCAGGGCTGAGTGTAAATCTGTTTCCTGAAATTGGCCGGGTCCGGCCCAGCCGGTGGGTCCAGGGCATGCCCGGGGGTGAGGGGCGAGCCCTCCGAAAATGAAAATAGAATTTGAAGCCATCAGAGGCTATCCTGGCAGCAAATGGTATTTTTGTCACAAAAATTAAAATCAATGGATCAATTTGTGTTTAGAGTAACTTTCTGAAACCACATGACATATATAGCATGGTTTTAGAAGTCATTCTAACACATTTTTTGTATTCATGCAATAATTCTTAATGTCAAGGCGTACTGCAGGTTCAACTTAAGAGAGCTCTCTATACTATTCCCTTACAGAACTTGGTTTTTTTTTTTTTTTTTTTTTTGCTTTTTTTTTTCTTTCGCGGAAGCACTTTGACTTTCCCTGAAATGGGATCATGTATTCGCGGATTTCGCGAAATCGCTGACTCTAACAGCCTGCATATAAGTTACCATTCTAACTATTACTGTCCTTACATATAAGTTACATTCTAACTATACTGTCCTCTACTATAAGTTACCTTCTAACTATTACCTGTCCTCTACATATATAAGTTACCATTCTAACTATTACCGTCCTCTACATATAAGTTACTATTCTAACTATTACTGTCCTCTACATAAAGTTACCATTCTAACTATTACCTGTCCTTACATATATAAGTTACCATTCTAACTATTACCTGTCCTTACATATAAGTTACCATTCTAACTATTACCTGTCCTTACATATAAGTTACCATTCTAACTATTACTGTCCTCTACATATATAAGTTACCATTCTAACTATTACCTGTCCTTACATATAAGTTACCATTCTAACTATTACCTGTCCTTACATATAAGTTACTATTCTAACTATTACTGTCCTCTACATATAAGTTACCATTCTAATATTACCTGTCCTTACATATAAGTTACCATTCTAATATTACCTGTCCTCTACATATAAGTTACCATTCTAACTATTACTTGTCCTCTACATATAAGTTACCATTCTAACTATTACCTGTCCTCTACATATAAGTTACCATTCTAACTATTACCTGTCCTCTACATATAAGTTACCATTCTAACTATTACTGTCCTCTACATATAAGTTACCATTCTAACTATTACCTGTCCTCTACATATAAGTTACCATTCTAACTATTACCTGTCCTCTACATATAAGTTACCATTCTAACTATTACTTGTCCTCTACATTAAGTTACCATTCTAACTATTACTTGTCCTCTACATATAAGTTACCATTCTAACTATTACCTGTCCTTACATATAAGTTACCATTCTAACTATTACTTTCCTCTACATATAAGTTACCATTCTAACTATTACTGTCCTCTACATATAAGTTACCATTCTAACTATTACCTGTCCTCTACATATAAGTTACCATTCTAACTATTACCTGTCCTCTACAAATGTGTCTTCATCATAACTATCAACATTACCTTTCCTTCGCCAGTGCTGATGAAAATGTCAATGGCGTACACATCATACACTTCAAACTCACATTTCTCCATCTCTTTCCTGCACACACACACACATATGCACACACACACACACATATGCTACTGCACACAACACACACTACATGTCATGCAGACACACACACACAACCACTACATGCATGCATGACACACACACACATGCGACACAACACACCACACAACCATCATACACACACATGCACAACACACACACTACACAACTACACACACATACAATCAAATCAAATGACCATCACTGTTCAATCAACAGATCCCCAAACACACCTGTAAAATAGAAAAAGAAAGGTTGTTTAAAACACAAAACAAGACAGGTGGTATTTTTCAGCTATGTGCCTTTGTCATGCATCATCAGTCAGCTTCATCTGTCTCACCTGTCAACATCACCAGGTTCAGTGTACATGTAGGCCCCTGCACACCTGAACACCACCATTTCCCTCCAGGCCGCTCTGTCTTGACTTTTGTGGTCAATTTCTTGAATATTAAGGCCACTGATGTTGATTATGTTCTCGATGTATGGGATTTGAGGTCTAGCTTTCTTCCTTTTTGCCACTGTTTTTCCATGAAAGATGGCTGCAATGAGGTCCATGATCTTGTTGCATGACACATAGCCAACATATTTTAGTCTTCTCTTGTTGATGTCTGCTAATAGTTTTCTGGTGGTATCAAGTTCTTCCATGACATTTTCACTAGTTCTTCTGTCTGTCCATTTGACACATAGTAGTCTCCAATAAAAGCACATCTCTGCTGCCTCAATTCTTCTGCAATCAGTTTTTCTCAGAGTCCAGTGCACATCAGTCAGCACAACATCAAATATTGTTTCCATGCTGACGACTCCCAGCTCTACAATGGTGCATCTCCTGAAAATCTGTCAACTCTTCTTTCTGGAGCCTCTGACTGTTATGTTGAGATTCAGAACTGGATGATACAGAATAAGCTACAGCTGAATGGAGATAAAACTGAAACAATGCTTATTGGCACAAAGTACGAGCTTTCCACTGTAAATAAAATTGTTGTCTTCAAATAGGTGACAACTCTATTGCAGTCTGATTCAGCCAAGAACCTTGGTGTTAATTTTGATCCTCAATTCTCTATGCAGAAATTCATCACTCAGACACTGTAATGTGCTCCACGCACTTTAACATCTTCCCTGCTTACGCCATGTCTACTACAGGGCTGTTTTGACATGTACGTATGCCTGTAACCATGTCTGCCACAGAGGATTTTCGTCACTGAAATTTTGGGATAAATCCTCTGGTGATAAACTGGGCGTAGTGGTCAACACTAGGGGCATATCCTTCGATTATAAGCGTGAACACATTGACAAGTGTACCTCTTTTCTTCTCCAGTGAGGTTATACCCATGATATGCTCTGTGCAGTCAGCTCAGTTTTAAGCAACAATATCATCACTATCATTCATCATCATCATGTGCCCTGCTGCATGGCGCTGGCGATCATGGCTCCCCATATGTATCTATCCCTTGTTGCCGCAAGCACGTCTTCCTCTCTGTCCTCAGCCACCCTGCATGTCCGTCCAATATTTTTTCCTTTTTTTGTGTTTCACTATCATTACTATCATCATAATCAACTGCCCAATAATGAGTGGGATAGTCAGATGGGTAAGCTATCACGCTTCCACCTGGAAGGCCTGAGTTCAATCCTGAATGGTGGGTGAATAGTGGAGAGTTTTGTCATCTCCTGGGTCAACATGTGCGCAGACCTGTTTGTGGTTAAACCCCCCTTCATGGGTATATACACACACTGAGAATAAATACGTATGTTAAAGATCCTGAAAGTTATGTCAGCTTCTGGTGGCTTATGGAAACATGAAAACACCCAGCACACATGCCCAATGAAGACAATAGTCTGAAGACTGTACAGCACACTATGAGCAAAACAAAATATATGCAAGCAAGAATAACTGAAACACTTTGAAAAACAACAACAGCAACAACAAAAAAGACACAAACCTCTGTGCTTCTGAAGGGTTCAGAATGAAGGCTTTCTCTCCATCTATGATGTCCTTCTCCATCTGTTGAGACAGCATATCTGTCCACACATCATTGTGTTTCATTAATCAAAGTCATCAGGTATGAACAAGACAGAAAACCTAGACGTAAGATGGAAATTGGCAAAAGACATGTGTTGGAACTTTAATTGCCTATAACACTAGTGATATAAGTTTGGGGGTTGGTTTTTTTTTTTTAGTTTTTAAAAACTTTTCAGTCACTTCTACATACAATTACTTCAAGTATCGCACACACAACTATTAAACTACACTTTCTGATTCTTTTACCTCAAGTGAATTTAGAGTGCAAGAGTTCGTGGTACCAGCTGATTTAAAAAAAAAAAAAAAAACAAGAAAACTACACATGCTGACTCAAATGATTTAACATTTTAATTATGAGCAATGACAACTGTGAACAGCTGTGGATTACCCTGTGATGTGTAAGAAATATGGCCTATTATACACAAAGAGCAGTTGGAAGCGGATAACAGACATTGATTTGTTTCCCTTTGATGACATCGGTGCTCTGAGAGTCTGGCAGCAAAAGGCAACGCTGGCAACATTAGGGTTAAAATCAAGAGGAAACACACACACACAAGCAGTCATCAATTACCTTCCACAGGTCTACATTTATAGGCCTCTGCTATTTTCTGTACACAGTCTGTGACTTGGTCATTCTGCAGGAAATAAGATCAAATACATTTTAATCATTTACACAAAACAGTAAACAGACACCGTGAGTGAGTGAAAGAGAAGGAAGAGAAGAAGATGGAGAAGAGGTGGGACATTGGTAGGAAGATGGATAGGTGTATGAAAATAGAGAAAGAGAGGAGGGGGGGATGGAATTCTGTATATGAATTTAAAGTATTTGCAGATTATCCATTCTGTTCATCCTTTTGTCCCTAATCCATCTTATCAAGCCAGTCTGTCACTACACCAAACCTTATTCATTTGAAGCCTAAGCAGACAACCGCACAGACTGTATGTATGTGTCTACACACACGCACGCACACATACACACACATGCACGCACACACACAAACATCGTCTAAAAGCACTTATGTGAACAGATGTTAAAAGAAATAATGAACACACACATATACATATATATACATGTATATGTAACAGAGTGCCTTGCTCTGTTACGATCTTTCCCATTTACCTACAATGCTCAAAGGCAACACCGTGTAGCGTGCTTGCCTAGATCAAAAACGCCTTGCATTCTCTTGGCCTAATTATACTGGTATTTCACAGCCTCTGTACTATCCATAGCTATGCATTCCAAAGATCTAACCAGTACATGACGCATATACATTGTAGATAACACACTGCTAAACAATGAGCAGATCTACAATGTGTACATGTACTCTAAAGCAGGCCTACGACAAGATTTTGTCGTCATCTCCAGTCAGTATTACGTTGTAGTTTTACAGAACGTAGAGGGGGCCGTCACTAATTTATGCTGGCTTTAGTTTAGCATTGTAAAACAATCGCCGTGTAATTGCCGGCGGGAACACTCAGACAATGACCGCAGGGGTGTTGCAATAGCCACTCGCGAAACTGTCAATGACCAGCGTCTCACTTGTGTGTACTGACGCGCTGCGTTAAAACTACACACTAAGTGTTGATTTATTAATTAGGTGAGAACAACCAATCAGACCTTGGCATCTGGTTGATTGATTAATTAGGTGAGAACAACCAATCAGACCTTGCCATCTGAAAGGTTTGATATTTGAAAATATGACCATCATGCTCTGTTCCCAGAGTACAAATTAACAAGGCGCATCATAGCGTGTGCTTTTCCACCACCACTCTCAGTCTCACCAGAGGTGCCCTTTCCTGCCACCACTCTTAGTCTCACAGCAGGTGATCAACTTCACGGCGTTACTGTAGTAAGTTCTGGATTTTTATCACTTTATCATTCATTGTCATTCAGTAAGCTTAGACTTTAGTGCCTCTTATTTCTTTAGATTCTAGCTCGAGTCTATTGAGTACCACGCTAGATTTGCAGAATTCGCACAGCGAGAAAGTATGTTTTGATCTAAACGATGTGCTATCTCACAAGATCTGCAGCACTTAGCGTGGCGGCCACCATTGTAAAGATGGGACTGAGGTTTAAATGTAATAACGACTATAGATTTAGCCCCTATTTTCATGTGGCTATTGTAGGACTATTGACAACCATATTCTGCCAAAAGCAAAGATGCGATGCACTGCTGTGCAGAGGAAGAGTATTTTATACTTGACAAGGTTGTATTCACATACTGACATGATGACTGATGAAACACGTGCTCAGCTAATTGATCTGTTTAGTGTATCCCTTAGCTGATCAGCACCACTGATAATCATGTATAGAGAGTTGTTTTGATGACATGGTTTAATAGTAATAACTAATATGCTATACTATTTTGTTATCATTGCCTCTAGCACTTAATCTAGAATTATACTTAACCCTTTCGGCCCCTTATTTCTAGTCCTTAGTTATCCTCTCTTTCCCTCTTTTCCAAACTGTAGAAAACCCTTCATTCCCAGGTTTCTGGGACGATCTATACTGAACTGTACAGTGACTTCATGCGAATGGATATAGCAGACGAGTTATGGCTTGCATGTACATAAAACTATATATGAATGTGTTCAGGAATGAATGTATTATATGTCTGTCATATTCAAAAGAGGGGTGCGACACATTCGGTGACATGCAGGTGTGAGACAGGTAAGATGTGGACCATAAATTACACACATGACGGACAAAACAAAACAAAATATGAACAGAAAAACAGATATGGCGTTGCCTACCTTTACTTGTTCTGTGAAATGTCGGAGCAGCATGTACATGTATATTCCCCCTTGTATGGCAATGCGTCAGTGTCCCATTGTCCTCATCACTAGTATTCACAAACTGTCAAATTTGTCCTTATGGTACAGCTTCAGTCACACACATTCAGTATTGATATATCTATGTACACACAAACTACAGCACTAGCTAAATGTTCCATGGGAATAAAAAAATAATCTGACATGTGTCCAATGAAATGCCAAGCAGTTTGTCACTGTCACTGTCACCATGTCACCCCCACTGCACAGGTAAGTTAGTGGCTGTAATCAACCACAGTGTGGTATAACACGAAACAGTTTTTCTGGGGGTTACAACACAAATAAACGTCACATTTCTGGCACTTCATGCTGGTCTTCCTCTTTTTTCCGCATTTACATTTGTAAATTTGCAAATTTTTGCAAAAAGTTCGTCTGAATAAAACAGACTGAAATACTGAATAGCTGACATCGATGTGTCTAACACACGCGATGGTCCAGGGCGCTGTCGAAAGGTATGTTTCGTTTCTGATGGTTGAAACACACCTTGGGTCCATTCGAAACGAGGTTTCACATAGAAGAGTGGTAACCTTTCATCATCCAGTTCATCACCACTGTCCGAATCCTGTGCATCAGCAACAGCTTGATCAATTTCCCTCCACTGTTCTTCTGTCAAATCTAACAGATCGAACCCATCAACACCACCTACTATTTCATCTTCGGAAAATTCGCCACGCTCACTCGAATCGCTATCCATCTTCTCTCTTTGGCTTACGCTATGCGTCTGACAAAGACGAACTCTGCCGTCTTACAAACAGGAAAAATTCCCGTGGGAAACTAACCACAGCATCCCGTTATAATCAAACCCAGGACAGTAAGATAAACACTGGCCGGTGCCAGACTACTGTATACGGTGGCAGGGGAATGTAAGGTATGTGTTTCTAACGGTTCAGCCGGTGCCTGGTCTTCCGGGCCGTGGGAAGGAAAGGGGGATATCTCTGCTGTCGGATGTCCGGGCAGCGGGAATGAAAGGAATATTTTCAGCTGACCGGACAACAGGGCTGTGGGGCTGAAAGGGTTAATCACATAGAGATAATGGGTAATAGATTACTCAAGTGTGTTGTTCTCTCAACACTGCTGACTGCTATTTGATTAGTGCTGTTTGTGATGACAGTTCTCATTGTCAAATACTATGTCATCACCACTGAATATTAACTGTCTGATAGCTACCAAGATGCAATGCATTATTGTGCAGAGGAGCACTATTTCATACTTGACAATGTTATATGTGTGTACATAATGGTAGATGATGAAATATGTGCTCGGCGAATTGATCCAATTGTTGTATCCCTTGTCTGCTCAGCACCACTAATCATTATAGGATGTTGCTTTGATGACATAGCTTAATAGTAATATGCTGTGCTATTTGGTCATCACTATCTCTAGCATTAGGCACAGAATTACACATAACTACATGGAGCAAATATTTAATGGATGACTCAAGTGTGTTGACTGCTATTCAATAAGGTAGACCGACTGTGACGACAGCTCCCACAGTCAAATACTATGTTTGTCGTTACCACTGAATATTAACTGTCCAATAGCTGCCCACTCAGATGTTATGTTACAACTAACTCAGCCCATGGTGGCCAAACAGCTTAATATGACTGTGCATTATTTTGCCAGTACATTATTGAAAGTCTACTCTATCGAAGGCTATCGAACAAGCAGTATGGTAGTTTACCCTCAACTTATCAAAGGGTTACTCAATGTTTTGTTATCAATTATTTGTTCCATGTTTACAAATGCTAGTGCTTTAGAGTGTAAATATCGACACCACATATTTTGGTATAATGTAGTAGTTCCCTACGCAACGTTTTGTTATCAATTATTTGTTGCATGTTTACAAATGCTAGTGCTTTTGTTTGTAAATGTAGACACCTGTTTTATTATAATGTAGTAGTCATTCTTGTGCATTGACATTGTTAGTTCACAAAATGTGTACTTTGTCAGTGTATTTATGAAACTTATTTTGTGTCTTACAGGCACTGTCTTCTTCTTACCTGTTCTTCTTACCCGTCTTCCTTCCTCGTCTTTTTTCTCAATAATAAAAGTCAAGTACAAAACGAGGACTTGTCTTTTGATTGAGAGACTTCCCTTTCTGCTCTGGATTCAAACGACCACCACAAGCAACTATCACCAAACCCCTTAACCCACTCGCACCATCTCACCTGGCGCTGCGACCAATCATCATTAACCCCCCCCTTAACCACTCGCTCCATCACATTATATATATATATATATACATATATTTATATATATATTATGTATTGTGTGTATATATATATATATAAAAATATATATAATTATTATTGTGTTGTATATATATATAATACACACACACACACACATATATATATATATATATATATTATATTATAGTGTATATGTTGTGTTGTGTGTGTGTGTGTGTGATATGATATTGTGGTGCTGTTTGTATTTAGTGAAATGCGTGCGCATGCTGCGTGTATATGCATATGTGATATCAGTGCTTCTATCTTGTTCTTATCTCGTAAATGTGTAATCCCAGGGAGTCCACACAAGTTATGGAGAGTAGCACAAACACATGAACGACTCATTATCATTACTATTGTTATTATAATTTTCTATCAAATGGTGCAAAGTGCTTACTGACCTCATTACCAGGTTTCACTATACGCAGTGCGGCCTCCATGGCCATATGAGCAGCCATCATGACGTCTGCCTTGCGACCCTTCACCTGGTTGTCCTGGTAACCATGACATGACATGTGAGTGAACATGACATCAATGATTAGTGATCATCACTACATATGAATTTATTGTGCGCATGAAGTAACAACATATCATGAATTTATTATGTACTGCAAATAACGCCCGCCATGAAGTAACAACATATCATGAATTTATTATGTACTGCAAATAACGCCATGAAGTAACAACATATCATGAATTTATTATGTACCGCAAATAACGCCATGAAGTAACAACATATGAATTTATTATGTACCACAAATAACACTATGAAGTAACAACATATGAATTTATTATGTACTGCAAATAACGCCATGAAGTAACAACATATCATGAATTTATTATGTACCGCAAATAACACTATGAAGTAACAACATATGAATTTATTATGTACTGCAAATAACGCCATGAAGTAACAACATGTGAATTTATTATGTACTGCAAATAACACCATGAAGTAACAACATATGAATTTATTATGTACGCAAATAACGCCATGAAGTAACAACATATGATTATTATTCATATAAGCCTGAATAAACTATGATTTTTATACATATAAAGCCATGAAGTAACAACATACGAATTTATTATGTACCGCAAATAACGCCATGAAGTAACAACATGTGAATTTATTATGTACTGCAAATAACCCATGAAGTAACAACATATGAATTTATTATGTACCGCAAATAACGCCATGAAGTAACAACATATGAATTTATTATGTACTGCAAATAACCCATGAAGTAACAACATATGAATTTATTATGTACTGCAAATAACACCATGAAAGTAACAACATATGACTTTATTAGTACTGCAAATAACGCCATGAAGTAACAACATATGAATTTATTATGTACTGCAAATAACACCATGAAGTAACAACATATGAATTTATTAGTACGCATATAAGCCATGAAGTAACAACATATGAATTTATTATGTATCAGCATATAAAGCCATGAAGTAACAACATATGAATTTATTATGTACCGCAAATAACGCCATGAAGTAACAACATATGAATTTATTATGTACCGCAAATAACGCCATGAAGTAAAACATATGAATTTATTATGTACTGCAAATAACGCCATGAAGTAACAACATATGAATTTATTGTGCTGAAAACACCATGAAGTAACAACATATGAATTTATTATGTACTGCAAATAACACCATGAAGTAACAACATATGAATTTTTTATGTACGCATAACCCATGAAGTAACAACATATGAATTTATTATGTACTGCAAATAACCCATGAAGTAACAACATATGAATTTATTATGTACTGCAAATAACACCATGAAGTAACAACATATGAATTTATTATGTACTGCAAATAACACCATGAAGTAACAACATATCATGAATTTATTATGTACTGCAAATAACGCCATGAAGTAACAACATATGAATTTATTGTTGCAATAACGCCTGAAGTAACAATATGAATTTATTGTGCACCATGAAGTAACAACATATGAATTTATTGTGCACCATGAAGTAAAAATATGAATTTATTATGTACTGCAAATAACACCATGAAGTAACAACATATGAATTTATTGTGCACCGTGAAGTAACAATGAATTTATTATGTACTGCAAATAACGCCATGAAGTAACAACATATCAAGAATTTATTGTGCACCATGAAGTAATAATATGAATTTATTATGTTACTGCAAATAAAGCCATGAAGTAAACAACATATCATGAATTTATTGTGTACCATGAAGTAACAACATATGAATTTATTATGTACTGCAAATAACGCCATGAAGTAACAACATATCATGAATTTATTGTGCACTGTGAATAATGTCATGAAATAACATATGAATTTAATGTGTGCCGTGAATTACCAGTATGGAAAAAACACTGGACTTCAGACATTCATTTACTTCAAAAGATAAGCCCTAACAATCTTCACCACTGACAAAGGGTTAATGGAAAGCCTTGATATAGGGAGGTGGGTTGGGGTGATTGACCGAACTATGATCACCACTGGCAAAGCCTTGAAAGGGTTAACAAAAAGCCTTGATGTAAAATGGGGGGGGGGGGGGGGGGGGGGGGGAATTTGACCTAACAATGGTCACCATTGACAAAAGGTTAACGAAAAAGTTTTATATGAGGGTGGGGGGGGGGGGGGTGGGGGGGGGGGGGACTGACCTAACTATGATCACCACTGGCAAAGCCTTGAAAAGGGTTAACAAAAAGCCTTGATGTAAAATGGTGTGGGGGGAATGATTTGACTTAACAATGGTCACCACTGACAAAGAGTTAATGAAAGTCATATAAGAGAGGGGGGTGGGGGGGGGGACTGACCTAACTATGATCACCACTGGCAAAGCCTTGAAAGGGTTAACAAAAAGCCTTGATGTAAAAGGGAGGGATGACTTTGACCTAACGATGGTCACCACTGACAAAGAGTTAATGAAAAAGGTTTATGTAAGATGTAATGTGAGGGGGTGACTGACCTAACAATGGTCACCAGTGACAAAGGGTTAACAAAAAGCCTTACACAAGAGGGAGGAGGGGAGTGACTGACGTAACAATGCTCACCACTGACAAAGGGTTAACGAAAAAAGCCTATAGTAATTGGAAAGGGGTGGGGATGACTGACCTAACGAGTCTCCACTATCACAGAATGAACAGAAAGCCTTTATGAAAAGGAGAAGGACTGACCTTGGAGGCCCCAATGACATCTGTGTGGGCAGCCAAGCAATGAAGCCATCCACGTGAGCACCAAGGTCTCTGTCATCATGGTGAAACATACACGTCACTATCATCATTCGCTTACACATAAAAACTGTTAGCATCTTTACATACAGTGGAGTCCATTAATAACGACAACTGTAATAACGAGAACGCTGTAGTAACAAGACATTTTCAATCCCCGTTTTTATCCTTCTTAATCTTTAAGAATAAACCATTGGGTTTGAACGAGAGTTAGTGGATAATCATCTCGGTAATAACGAGAGATTTTCTATCCTTCCTGGTCACAAAAGTTCTCGCCACTCGCCCCATCCCCACCTTGTCATCAAGTTCCCGGTAGGGCACATCTCGTGGTGGCCGGTAACAAAGAAAAACAACGAAAGGCGCGTCCTTGTGCGGTGTGTAATCAAGGGACACTATCGATTAATTATGAACACATCGACGGCGCCGGTGCCAAGATTATTCCCTTTGTTTCCCTTGGTAAATTCGTCATTTAGGAATAACGAGAACTCGGCAATAGCGAGAAAATGTGCCTGGCCGTCCGCTCTCGCTATAACAGAGTTTCACTGTATTTACAAACAAATAAACAATCAAAACACCAGGGAACTCCAGAAACACAGAAAACATCAGGGGAATTCTTAATGTTTTTCCCCTTTTATTTTGTGTATTTGTTCTTTGTTGTCTTAAATATATGCTTGACAAACGTGGCCAAAAATTTGCACTTGGCTTGTTGTGCTGTATCAAATACAAGTTCTGATTCTATTTCTGTTTTTCTGGTTTTCACAGAAAACACATACACAGTTTAACACACAGAAGACTGACAAGTGTACACATATAAATACATGAAACTTCAAGCAAAAATACAAACATACATACACACACAAATGAAATAATAACAACACTAATATAACATCAGCCTTTCCTTTCTTGCATGAAAGTTGATTATTTGGCCAACTAAATGTTGCCAAGGACGACTCTTCGTCATTGTGGGATCTTTATAATGTGCTTGGCCCATGTTGCTCACACACTTCAGTTTACTGTCTCATTCAAAAGACTAACACTCTGCCCATCACTAAGGATCTTGTGGAGGAGAGTGAGACATCTCTATCCAATCTGTGATTTGAACCTGAGTCTCTCGCATTCTAGACATGTCCTTAAGCCATTAAGACCCACACCCCACACTCACATTTTGACCATGTCTCCATTCTTCAGTAAGACATCAGGGTCACTCTTCAGCGGAGAGAAATGACAGATGCAGTTGTTCACACTCACACATGTTGGAAATGCAATGCCTGTGGAAAAATTAGAATCAAGAATTCAGAAAATCATTATGATGAATATATGCTAGGACAAGAATAAATGATATAAATGGTATTATGTTAATGTGTTGGTTAGAGGTACATTAAAAAGTGCATGCTCTCCTAATGGTTTACTATTTTCCTGACTGATGTTATCAGTTTCAGAATTACTGTGTGAATATTCATGAATTTTTACATCCAATGACATATTTTTCAGCCTTGGCATCTTTAAAAAGTCTTGAAAATGACAATTTTTTCCTTCTTAAACTATTGAAAGACCTTAAAAAACTGTACAAACTCAGTGTCATATACAGAAGATTCTGTGTGTGTGTGTGTGTGTGTGTGTGTGTGTGTGTGTGTGTGTGTGTGTGTGTGTGTGTGTGTGTGTGTGTGTGTGTGTGTGTGTGATGTGTGTGTGTGTGTGTATGTGTATGTGTATGTGTTTGTGTTGTGTGTGTGTGTGTGTGTGTGTGTGTGTGTGTGTGTGTGTGTGTGTGTGTGTGTGTGTGTGTGTGTGTGTGTGTGTAGTGTGTGTGTGTGTGTGTGTGTGTGTGTGTGTTGTGTGTGTGTGTGTGTTGTGTGTATGTGTGTGTGTGTGTGTGTGTGTGTGTGTGTGTGTGTGTGTGTGTGTGTGTGTGTGTGTGTGTGTGTGTGTGTTGTTGTGTGTGTGTGTGTGTGTGTGTGTGTGTGTGTGTGTGTGTGTGTGTGTGTGTGGTGTGTGTGTGTGTTGATGTGTACATGATGTGTGTGTTGTGTGTGTTTTTTGTGTGTGTGTTTTGTGTATGTGTGTGTGTTGTGTGTGTGTGTGTGTGTGTGTTGTTGTGTGTGCATGCGTGTGTTTGTGTGCTTGAGTGCACATAAGTGTGTGTGTTCACGTGTGCCTGAGTGAGCACAGGCATGATGTTACAAGACCTAAAAAAAGAAACAAATTGCTATCAAATGTACAAAGCCAATCATCTTGAGAAAGTTAAGCAATCCAACTGCACCCACTCCATCGCCATTAGAGACCTGAACAAAATAAATCCAGTAATGCTATTACTGCTCTGAAATAAATATGTATACAAGTTAACAAAAGAAATACTACTATTGCTACTACAAGTTAACAGAAGAAATACACATTACTGTTGCCATTACACTGAATTAGAAAAACAGCTAATTTAAAAATGTACTGCACATTTTAAAAAAATCGATACATATACTTGCCTTTCTTCATTTCCTTGTCTTTCTTGAAAACTTTACTGGTCTCTTCAGTCAGGCGACTGTCACCATATTCACACAACTCCAACACAGACGCTCCTTCCACACACTTCTTCATCAGCTCCTTTAGGACACCTGCACACAGAAAGGAAAGTATCAAACGTTTTTTGGTCAAAGTGAATCCTTCAAAATGCCCTTGTTTACAAAAAACAAAAAACAAAACAAAAAAAACACACATTGTGGTTGCTCAAATGAGTCAACCGCTGTGTTGATAATTCAATGTGATAGGTGCAATTTTGTCACATTATGATTTATATCACATGTGATGGGTATGATTCTGTCCCATTTAGACACTTCTGTCCTTTTCCTTCTAAGTCAGACCACATCTGGCAATTAATGTGGCTGGGTTTTTTCCCCAGTTTCTGCCAGCTACTATAGAGCCTGGTGGTCCAAACAGCTGAGGTTAGATCCTGCTGATGTACAGGACCCAGCACTGCTCCACTCTGAAGGGACTTCAATGGAGGAGTGCCATACTTGTCTGATACCAATGATCATCATATCACTAATAATACATGGTACCAATGTTTGCTGGAAGGCATCTGCAGACCTGATTCCTCTGACTTCACCCTCTAGGTTGTCTGCATAGGTTACCCGCCTTTCACTTATGCCGTTATGGCCAAAATACCAGCTTGTGGTTTCAGTGACATCATCATTATCAAGGTCAAGAAGCTTACAACAGTAGAAGTAGAACTGAAGCCGATGTGACGACATGAAAAGATTGGCGAAACTTGGTGAATTTGATCCAAAACTACACACACATACAGAAATGATAAAAGTCCTTGGATTTTAGAATCAAGGCAGGCCTAATCGTAATGGTATAGCAAAAAGTTCTGGCCACAGCTGGCCAGCAGAAGGTTCTCAGAGGAGGTCACCCTCAAGCAAGTGTTTCAGCCCTTAACTCCTTACAAAAGGGGGAAAGACCACATCCAGGCCATCATCCCTGGGTGCTCTTCTGCTATCATCTTTTTTCCCACCTAAGTTTGAACCTGTCTCCAAAGTGATCGCGCATGTCTGTTATCACCCTTTTTTCCTCCCCACCTGTGCTCAAACCTTCGCCTTCAAGGTCGTCCAGCATTTCAAGGCCAAGTCATCCTTGTGATGGATATCTTAACCACTTAGCTAACAGACATCTTCACTGACTTCAGTACATAATACAGAGGAAATTTTAAGCACTAAGATAAAGAAGTTCACTTTTGTTCCTAACCAGAACCAGCTGGAACTTTTTTTCAGCTGTTTCTGCCATCACTTTTATGACTCTGGTCTTTTTCTTCCCAGAAACTGAGAGCAAATGTGCCTACTAACCCCCCTACTCTAATCTCTATGGTGAGGACTTTGGCTCAAAAGCCAGATTTCTTCAAGTTGCTGGTTAGACGGGCATACTTCTCAGTCTTGTAAAAATGAGTTTCCTCCATTTTACTTTGATATAGTACAATGAATTTAATCATATCATCTGTTCTGATGACTGGGATCTGAGTTAGTAAACTGTATCCAGTCTTATACCTCTTTTGCTGAAGATTTCTGCTGTACACTCTGCTGGTGTACATTATTTTTCGAAAGCTTCTTTCTTTCTTTCTTTTTGTTGTTGTTGTTGTCATTGTTTTTGTTGTTTGTTTTTTGTTTTTGTTTCTTGATTTTTGCCATTGCATTTTCATCCCACTAAGGTGGAGTTCTATTTTCTTTTCCTAGGCCTACTTTGCCCTTAGTACCTCACTTTGGAATGATCTGTTCCATAGAATGTAATTTTTACTGGAAAAAGTCTCAGGCTTCTACATCATCTTTCTCTTTCAGATGGTCGCTTAGGTTCATGCCTCCAGGGTTAACCCTTTGACTCCTGCATCATGTCCACCAGCATCCGGCATCATCAACCATACTAGCAAAGCAAAAACTTACCTTTTGATTCCCTCACCCCATCCACCAGTTTCTTGCAAAAAGCTGGACAAGGTGAGGGAGTCAAAAGGTTAAGTTTTTGCAGTTGGTGGATACGGTATGGCAGTCAAAGGGTTAATAAAAAAAACTATTTTGACTGCTTATACTTTTTCATCATCGTTGATATCTGGAGTTTAAGGCAAATAACATGCCAGAAATCCTATAACCCTTGAAGTTATAATGACTTTATTACTCTCAGGTAGTAGGGTTTTCTGTTTTGTTTTGTTCTGACTTTGTACAGCTTGTTTAGGTAATTAGTTTAATTTGGACTAATTAGAACAAAGTTTCATCATGATCATCTCATAAAGTTTAGCTGTCTTGTGCTGATCAGCCTAGTGATATTCAGTTTTTGCTTATTGGTTCATTCTTTTCAAAGTTGTTTTATATCCTCAGAACAGAGGCAAATGATCAGTTTCTGCTATGTAGAGTAGACCTATCCTACATTAAAAAAAAAAGTTTAAAATTTTATTGTTTAAAAAATTCGTAACTTTTGTTACAGCCAACTGATAGAAAATATTTTTACACCACTGGATAGCTTTTCTTTCCCCATTAAAGTGATTAGGTATGTCACAATCTGCGATTACGCGTGCGCGAAAACTGTAGCGGAAGACTGTTACCGGCGTGGCGGCACATGTGAGAGGGTAGGCAAACAATCGCTGTTTATTTCGTTAATGTATTCATGTGTCCGATAATTACCGATCTGAATACCGAAGTCCGTACTTTTCCCATGATGACCTGGTCATTTTCACGAGCTTCCTCTGATTTGCTGACGTGGCAGTGGTGGTGTGACTTGTAGTGTTTGCGGCCGTATCTCCCAAACTTACAAGTATAATCGTACCGTCAAGTGAATTAATTACCAATAAGAACATGCATTTTCCTGCTTATGTGTAAAATTTGGTGCAGACTTGTCGAAAGAAAACCATTTTAGGCCATATTACAGATAGTGGGTGTGGTGACCGTTGTTATTGCCTTGTTCACAATGGCCGCAAGTGCCGATTAACCGTTTTCTTTTTGTCATACCAGCTGAACCTATTGGCTTACTGCCTTCATTTTTCACGACATACAAGACAATGCATTTTTAGTGTACTGTGTAAAATTTGGTGAACAATTATGATCCTTGACTCGAAATACAAGCTTCAGTTTGACGCTGGTTGTCAGCCACCAGCGTCAGTCTAGATCTAGTAGACGCTGGTTGTCAGTCTAGATCTAGATGACTCGGCAAACCGCGTCGATGGGCAGCCGAACTTCGAAGGTCTGCTTGCCCCTCATTATCAGCTTCTAAGTTCTAGACTTCTGGACTTCAGATTGTCAGATTGGATAAGATTAAAACTCACACTACTAGTACTACTAGGCAAGTTTGGCAAGAATCATAGTGTAGATCTAAATAGGACTACAATAGTTAAGGATGGCGAGGGACAATGGATATTGGTCATGTAGTAGTGTCTCATCTCCTGATATGTGTACACCCACACAACAGTCTTGATGACTGATGTTTGACAGACACAGCTCAGTGACAAAACACACACACAAACACACACACACACACACACACACACACACACACACACACACTCACTCACTACACACACACACACACACACAGAGTAAATACCCAAAGGTGTGATGAGCCGATGCACAGTAATGCTGAACTTCTAAATTTAATATTATCACACTGAAAAAAATCTTGAATTTTCCAACTTTAAAGCCTAGGTACAATGATTAAGATTAATGCTTTAGTTTAAATGTGATTTTTTTTTATATTTCAAATATTCAATATGCCTTTTAAATTGGTGTGTGTCCAACTGAGCTTAGGCCTATAGGCCTACTGCATTAATGTATGGGCATGACAAACCTCCATCTTTTTTCACTTTAAGTTTGTTTTGTTCCTGTCTAAAGTGCACAAGGATGCTTTGATATGGATTGTTGGCAATGTATAGGTCTAAATACAATGATTATTAGGTGCTAGTAATTGTGATAACTAGTAGTAGTAGTCCTTGTCTGTCATTACTATTACTGTTGTCATTCAAATGTCTCATAGTGGGTAAGGTCTTTATCCATCCAGATAAAATGAGTGACTCCGATGCCACCCTCCCCCCACCTGGGTATGAGTGGGATGACTCAGAATGTTTCATCGTCCAGTCACAGACTGATGCCATTGTAAGTGCATATTTTGATAATTTTTGTGCAAGACTTACACAACACATGTAGGCCTGTACAGTCAGTCAGCTGATCTTCTCTTGCTGTCAAGTGTGTACACTCTAAGGGGACTGGGGTGTGTCTAGGTAATGACACTTGGATACCCTTCATGTATAATCTTTATTTTTTTCCATTTTTGTTATTGTTTAGATTTTCATTTGACATGTTTGGTTTTACACAGATGACTTTCATGATTCCATTCTTAGAATGTCTGCACATTTTTATAATCTCTTCATTTAGCAAGCTGTAAATGTGACTATGGATTCTGTGCTTTTTTGTGTATGTGTGGACTATTTGTATGTAACTCAAGTAAATATGTTTCAGAATTTTGTTTTTGCAATGTAGCTTATTTTTATGTCTGGTGTTTGTGCGTGTATGTTATGATATATTTCTGCTGATGCCCTTTTCATCTTGTTACCTGTATTTATTTTGATATAGCATTATGCATTAAAACACTTGTAACCAAATATTGTCCGTCTTTGTGTTTTTGTTTGCATTTAATTTTATTTTTTGAGTGATATACATATAGATATTTACATAACTGTGTGTGTGTGTGTGCACACACATATTTATGTACATAACACATTATCTTTCATGTTGTATGACAGCTTATGAAAAAGTGTGATTACGCAAGGAAAAAAACCAAAACTTTTTGAAAAAGGTTTGCTTGTCAGGGTAAATAATTGAAAAGATACACTGTCCTTACTACCAGCTGAATTTTTAATTCAAAATTGCAATATGAACTTTCCAGATGAGCAAGTTATAAACCAATTCAGTCTGTGAATCTTTTTTTCCCCTCAGAACAGCTTAATTAGTAATTAATCTGTAATCTCTAGTCTTAATAAAGACTCATTTCCATGTTACCAGGAAACTTGAGAGTTATTTTTCAGTGAAATATTCAAACAATTTTCATGTCTATTTTTAATTTAAGGGTTTTTATACTACCATCACAGGCTCTCAATTTTTTATTTTGATTAATCAATATGAATATATTTACATCACATATATATCTATACGCACATGTATATGATATATAATGATGTACATAGGCCTACATATCACTTATAATTATAAACATCTGTATATAAAAACCAAGAGATATTTAATAAATACACATGTTGACAACTTCTTAAATGTGGTTGTTCATGAAAAACTGTAATTAATTATTACATAAAGATTCAGCCTAATGGTATTGAATAACTGTTGTAATTTATCATTATAATTATCTTGAGGCTTTACTCAACAATTTTCAAGTAAGAAATTTGATGATTTTGGAAACTGTAAAGATTTTAGGAATCTCAATTAATTTTCGCTTTAGCCAGTTGAGGCAATTAATGAATTAATTCCTAATTAATGCAAAAACCCAGAGATTCATGAAAGTCGTAATCATCTTGGCTAAACAAAGACCTTTCTATGGATACTTGATTTTTTTCCAATCAGTTCAGTCGTTCCAAAGTATGGTGCTTTTTGTGATGAAACGGCACATACGCGGTCAGTTTTTGCTACGTAATCCAATGAAGGAAAAGGTCGAAAATTTAATTATTCAAAAAATCATAACTTTCGTCACAGATAATCAATCAAAGAACTTTTTATACCATTTTAAAGTTCTTTTTTTGCTCTTTTCAATGATGGTAATTGCATATTTATTAAAAATATTTGAAATTTTTTGTAACATACCTAAAGTGATGTTAATTACGTAATAATAACATAACTCATTTTAAACTTGCTTTTCTTCACGTACTAGAGCAACTAGTATTTGTTGCCTATCTATGGACAGTATGGCCAAATCAAAAATTTTGGAGTGACTCATAAATGATAAATGTTTGTACAGCCAAGTTCAATTTTTGGGGGTGATTCATAACTGGTTGTAACTAACTGTAACAATTAATAAGTCACTTGAAGTTAATTAACAGTTTTTCCCGCAAAATTCAACGATTAAGAAAAAAAAAAAACGGGAACACTTCAACACTTTTATTTTAAAATTTAGCCTGCGACTTTCGGCTGACACACAATCATGACAATGAATGATCGTCATCGTAACAATAACTGTTCATATGTAAAGTACGTACCGTTTACCATGTCACCAGCCATTTTGTACTTGGTAACGACGATATCTTGCGCCGGAGTGGGCGCAGTTTCTTCCGAATCGGCCATGGTATGATGGTTATATGTGGTAGCGAATTGTTTCAAGTTATGTTTTGCTAGAGCTGTGCGTTTAGCAGACCATGCAACCTCGAAGGCGCCAAGTTCGAGAGTTATGTCCCTTCAATGTGCCATAAATATTATTTCTGATCGTGTTTTCGTATTTTATTCTAGCGCGCGCGCGCGCGCCGCGTGGTGTGTGTGTGTGTGTGTGTGTGTGTGTGTGTGTGTGTGAGTGTGTTTTTTCTTCTTTTTTAAAAAATTATTATTACTAATAATAATAGTGGTCAGACTTGCCCGTAAAAAACAACAACAACAAAACGTACCAGTAACAGTTTGAAAAGTTTATTTTTTAGCCAACGACTTTTTAAAGTTCGATTAAACAGTAAAACACGATATTTACTTGTAAATACAGAATGTTTACACGGCAAGATTGTTTTAAGGGCAGGCTTGATACAAATACTATCATCAGATGCAAAACCCATACAGCTCACGGCTTGTGCCATGATCATGTTGGATCTTCTCCATCACATGGCACCAGCGGAGTCAATGCATATGGGATTCATTCCGAGCGGGAAGACGTTATGTTGAGCAACAGAAACTGTTTTCATGTTGCTCTGAGTCAGCCACTGATATGGCTTACAGGATCTTTAACCCTGTCCACCAGCACCTCATTCTCAAGCATGCTAGCCAAGCAAAAATTTAACCCTTTGACTCCCACAACCTATCGACCAACTTCCACCAGGAATGGGTGAGGGAGTCAAAGGATTAAGTTTTTGAAGTTGGTGGATTGGGTTAACATGCATATTTAATATTCTGCATGTGTATGTACACAGTGGGGGTTAAGACACGTAGATCTATATTTATATGCCTATCATGAAAAAAAACTTCTAGTTCTTTTGATAACGTCTTTGGTCAACACACACGTTGACCTGGACATAAAAGAAATCTGCACCCTTTTACATCATCCCACCAGGTGGAGCTATCTTGGCACATAGAACCTAGACCTTCTGAACGACAGTCCAGCATTTCCACACTTGACTACTGCGTCTGTTTTGCGCCCGATTTGATACCAACACAAACCAATAAAGATGTTAATTAACAAGAAAATGGTCAAATGAAGTAATATACAGTGGAAACCATTTATAACAGGACCGGTTATAACAGGAATCCGGATATAACAGGGCTTTTTTCAATCCCCATTTTTTCTTCCTCTTTGTCTCTATTAAAACTTATCGGCAATAACAGGGAGACAAGAGGGCTCGATCGGTTATAGCAGGGATGCCGAGACGGGCTCTGCAGCAGAAAGGCCTAGGCCTAGACTCAGCACGCCACGCAGTAGGCCTAGATCTAGATCTAGGCTAGCCTTGGTATACTGTGTACTGTACACTGAAAGAACGCTTCGCAATGCGAGTGTGATGCGCGCGCAAGCGTGTAGCCTGAGGCCACTGGGTCAGTGACTGACTGCGCCATCATTCAGTTTGTAAGCTTACTGCACACTTACACCAGACCAGATCTAGGCCTAGATCTACTGTTTATCTTTCTATTTTCTTAGTTTTCTTGCTGATTCTGATTCTCATTGCTATTGCTCATAATGGCCACCGCTGACAACAAACGTAAAAGAAAATGCCTTTCAATTGAGAAGAAATATGAGATCATCCAGGCTATCGAGAAAAAGCAAGCATCGCTCGCAGAGATTTGCCGTCAGTTCGAAATTCCACAGGGATAGTTGATCAGTCCTTATTTCCCTTGATATCTGATATAACAGGGATCTGATATAACAGGGATTTTGATTTGGTCCCATCATCCCTGTTATATCAGGTTTCCACTGTACTGATAACAAATGATTACAACAAAAGAGCAAACAGAAAACAGTGTTTGGTTATTCAGTTTGGTCCCCACCCAACCCTGTTCTTTTAGAGCTGAGTTACTTTTGGTGTCTTTTCTTTGAAGAAAGATATTTTAATTATTCCTTTAAAGATGTGGATTTGCTTGTTACTCTCACTGTTTAATGTTACAAGATTTTTACAGAAGGAAAAGTAGAATTGCTTTTCTGTTTTGTTGTTGTTGATGGTGGTTTTTGTTTTTATGGTTTGTTTGTTGTTGTTATGTTTTTGGTTTACAAAACAAGAGAACAATACAGCAAACAATTACCAGCCTCTGTGTGTGTGTGTGTGTGTGTGTGTGTGTGTGTGTGTGTGTGTGTGTGTGTGTGTGTGTGAGTGTGTGCACACCTTGTTTTAAAGACAGGTGATTGTTATCATCAGTACTTGGTTCAATGGGTATGTTGACTTTATACATCTGAAACCAATCAATGTTAAAAGTAACAACTATGTAAATGGCATCTGATAACATGAAAAAAGATTGTTAGTATAAGTTCACCATCCTGTTGCAATCGCTTTAACCTATCCCACTCCCCCAACAACACACACACACACACACAGACACACATGCGTGCGCGCACATACACAGACATGCACGCAAACACACAGGCACTGGTTCTATATCTCAATATAATATTTATTACTTAAACTGAAAACATCCCTATTAGTTTCTATAGCTTTCATGGGGCTTGTGTCAGACACTAAAACTGAAACTTTACCCACACGCTTGGGCCAAGGATATGTTCATTAGTCATCATCTCGTCTTATAACCCTTGTGGTCATTGGTAAACTATTGAGACGCTGTAGTCAACAGGATCCTCCATTTCTGACCTTGGGATGCTGCTGCTAGCAATCAGTTTCAGTTTGTTCAAGACAGCATTGTAGTGCTCATCAGATTTTGTATGTGTAAATATCAGAGACACTAAGTGATAGATTCAAACGATTATGGCAAATGCAACTGCCATTTATAAGTCTGCACATAAACCCACTATACTGACATTAGGGATACCATGTGACAGTTTCAAATTGATCTGGGCAAATATATCTCGTGTACATACTGTTATTGTTGTTTAAAGCCCAGCCGACTGTGTAGAGCCGTATCAGAGCTATAACCGTTTCAAAACATACAAAACTTCAACAGCAAAACGAAAAACCAAAACAAAACAAAAAGAAAGAAAAGAAAATTAAGAACACATAGCCTACCAATGCACTCAAGCACATAATCTAAGGACATATCCCCGGCATTGACCACTTCGTCCAATTTATTGCACAGGGGATTTAAAAAATACACCGAATACAAATTTAAACATACCCAAGGACACCAAAACATATATAAAAAACAGGCCTACATACCTAAATTGCTTCTGCATATCTCACCTCCCTAGTGCCAAAAATGCACTTATACATGTACCCAATTTTCAGTCCTAGGAAAAATTACATAAGACTTTATCAAACACATACAGGTGAATGGACCAGCAAGGCAGAAAATGAAAGGAAGAAATGACAGAAAGCAGAGGAGGAAGAAAGAAACAAAGAGAGTGACAGAAAACAGGAAATTTCTAGCACAGAATTTCCAGAAGGTGGGGATACTATGAATACTGAAAGACCCCTTAGCATCCCCATGGGTGAATCTCGTGTACTAACATCATCCCACATGATGGAAAAGTTTCAAATGATCATGGTAATTGCCACAGGTCTGCATATAAACCCAGCACAGCAAGAAGCTAGTGAGGCATGCTGATCTTGAGCTGTCCCTTGAGTTACCAACCAGCCCTTCCCCTGTTGACCTTAGTTCTCACTATCAAATATATGTGTACACATTTATACTCAAAATATCAGTCATACACAAACATGTTCATAAACACACACACACATACACACGCACACACACACACACACACACACACACACACACACACACACAAACCACAAGCACACACACACACACATAACAAATGAAACTAAAAGAACACTAAAAATATGAAACCAACTTTACTGTTGAACACCAAGCGGTTACCTGTACATGAATGATATGACAGACACAATCATATTCATATTCATTTCTAATCATATTTAAATTCATTTCTTTTGTCACAGGGGATTTACCACGTGAAACTCAGGCTGCTCTCCATTTTGAGAGTGCATCGCTGAAGTGCAGTACCACCTTTTTTTTTCTAACCAAGAGTTCAGAAAGGCAAGAAAGCTAATCGGCCTCCAAGTGGAGGGATCCAGGAAATCAACCTCTCTCTCCAATGTTTAACCCTTTGACTCCCACAGCCTATTCACCAACAGCAAAAACTTAACCCTGTGATTCTTTCACCCTATCCTCCAGCTTCTTGCAGGAAGCTGGTGGTTAGGGTGAGAGAATCACAGGGTTAAGTTTTTGCTTTGCTAGAATGGTTGACAAAGCAGGATGCTAAAGGATAAGGTGCAGGAGTCAAAGGAGAAATACCAGGGCAGCCAGGCAAATGTCCTGCTCTTCACGATTTTCAACTGCCATGGGATCTTTAATGTGGACAGGCCAGAATGCACACAGGTCCAACATAACTAAAGGAGAAATGACAGTCTTAGAATTAATCACAGGTGGAACACCATGATGTCTAGAAAATCTGTTGAAGACATTTCAATTTTGTCCAAGTTTGTAAAATGACAATGGTAAGATACTTCTCAAGGATTTATATTCACAATGACATACTTCTCAAGGACTTACATGCACATGACATACTTCTCAAGGATTTATATTCACAATGACATACTTCTCAAAAGCTTTACATTTAACAATGGCTTTTTTTTTTTTCTTCAAATTTCTCTCGATTCGTTCTTAATAAGATACAGAGACAGACAATCTTAACCCTTTGACTCCCACACCCTATCTACCCGTTGCAAAAATGTAACCCTTTGATTCCCTCACCCTTTCCACCAGCTTCCTACAGGAAGCTGGTGGAAAGGTGAAAGAATCAAAGGGTTAAATTTCTGCTTTGGTAGCACGGTTGGCAATGCAGGATGCTGGTGGACAGGGTGCGGGAGTCAAAGGGTTAACACAGCAAATCATCTGATCAAAGACTTAAAAGTTCAAAATACATGCAAGACATCCATATCTTCAACAAAGGGTTTATGTGTATGAAGTACAGTCACTATCAACAAGACACAAAAACAGTGTAGTGTCATCAAGAATACTGTGTAGGTCATAAAGAAAACATGTGTAGGTGTCATAAACAAGCAATATCTGTGTAGGTCATAAAGAAAACATGTGTAGGTGTCATAAACAAGCAATATCTGTGTAGGTCATAAAGAAAACATGTGTAGGTGTCATAAACAAGCAATATCTGTGTAGGTCATAAAGAAAACATGTGTAGGTGTCATAAACAAGCAATATCTGTGTAGGTCATAAAGAAAACAGTGTAGGTGTCATAAACAAGCAATATCTGTGAGTCAAAAGAACACTGAGGTCATAAACAAGCAAACTGTGTAGGTCATAAGAACATGTAGGTGTCATAAACAAGCAATATCTGTGTAGGTCATAAAGAAAACATGTATAGGTGTCATAAACAAGAAATATCTGTGTAGGTCATAAAGAAAACATGTATAGGTGTCATAAACAAGCAAAGACATATTTCAAATTTGAAACTAGGAATGGATACGCAGCCTTTATTCTCAAAAAGTGTGAATAGGCCTACCATCTCAAATTTTGCATTAGTTCTTCTATCTGGTATTTTGCGATATAATATCTTGCCAAGGAGATGGCGTTTATTTTATTTTATTTTTTTTAGTTTTCTTTTCTAAACTTACATTCTTCCTAGAGGATTATCAAGTCAAACACTGAATGTGTGCATACTGTCATAAGCACCAAATAAAATTATGTTTTTGGAAAATATGCTGTGTGTATTTGGTAGCTTTTTTTAAAGTTTGCTTTTATAAACATGCATCTTCCATACAGAATTATAAAATGAATAATTGAATCCGCACATTTTCAGAAAATCTGACGGGCACACATGCGACATATTTTGACCAAACAATTCTTCTATCTTTTCTCAGAATTTTAAATACAACACTTTCAGCATTACTGCTGTCCTCTGTTTCTAAACAGAAGTCACAATGAAAGTTATTTACGAGTCCATTTCTTTTAGAATTTCATTAGTTCCCAGTATTATATGCACAATGCATATCTGAAACCATTTTGGTTTACATTGCTGTATTTTATGAATTTCCAATAATAACGTTTTCTATGGAATGTCTGTTCCCAATTTCTCTAATGATTTAGAACAAGAATTTGGAAGTGTATTTACAGTTTAAAACTTGTGCAATATAAAAAAAAATCCCTATTAAATCCAACCAGTAATTTCTACATAATTTCCAATTTTGAATTTTTTCAGAATTACTTCTGAAAGTAAATCTATCTACAATGTTCATTTTATATTTCATTAGAAAATATTGTATACTTTCAAACTGTGTTTCCAAAATAGGTTGTTAATAACTTCATCTAACCGTGGCTAGACCTACATTTTTCTACTTTGTTAGAAAATAAACTGACATATTTCTCAAGGCTTTATGTTTACAATGACATATTTCTCAAGGCTGTGTGTTTCCACTGACATACTTCTCATGGCTTTACATTTACCCTGACATACCTCTCTGGACTTTACATTTACAGAGACATACTTCTTTGGAATTTACTTGTACAGTACTTCTCCAGCTGTACATTTGCAATGACATATTTTTCTGGATTTTATATTCATACAATCTTTATTTCTACATCTAATACTTTTCTGGGCTTGACATCTACATACTTATCTGAATTATTACAGTTACACTGCCTACATCACAACCGACTATACAACTCTAAGGCATTAGTCTCACAGGGTTTTATGAAAAACGTATGCAGGAACCAGGGTAGGCAGAAATACTTAAGTACATGATAGAGATACCAAAGAAGACAGAAGAAGATAGCCGAAAGAAAAGAAAATGTTTAATGCAAACCCGAGTATGGGCCTACTCTTCATGATAAAAAATGAAAAACAGGTAAAAACTTTGGCAACGTAAGATAGGTAAGTATTCAGAAGTTGACTACGCACGGCACACAAATCTGAGATACTTTAGTTGGCCACTTTCTTCTGGCTATTAATAGCGCGCCCCTTCCCTTCCACTCCCCACACCCTTTTTACCCGTCCCTTTTATCACTAGTTGCGGGGGCACAAAGACACGTACACTGATGGACTTTGGTCGACCCTGCCTAGCTAAAAATAGCACACACAGGCGATGCCGGCTCGCAACTAAAGGGTGTCAGAATGGCTGGGAAAATACAGCCATGTACGTATAACTACAAAGTTCGCAGTTTGCACAATGCTTAACTAATGCTCAGGGCTAATGTGGAATCAATACCAGGGCTAACATGGAATCAATACCAGGGCTAATGTGGAATCTATACCAGGGCTAACATGGAATCATACCAGGGCTAAATGTGAATTTATACCAGGGCTAATGTGGAATTTATACCAGGGCTAATGTGGAATTTATACCAGGGCTAATGTGGAATTATACCAGGGCTAATGTGGAATTTATACAGGGCTAATGTGGAATTTAACCAGGGCTAATGTGGAATTTATACCAGGGCTAATGTGGAATCTATACCAGGGCTAATGTGGAATCTATACAGGGCTAATTGGAATTTATACCAGGGCTAATTGGAATTTATACCAGGGCTAATTGGAATTATACCAGGGCTAATGTGGAATCTATATCCAGGGCTAATGTGGAATCTATACAGGGCTATGTGGAATTTATACCAGGGCTAATGTGGAATTTATACCAGGGCTAATATGGAATCTATACAGGGCTAATTGGAATCATACCAGGGCTAATGTGGAATCTATACCAGGGCTAATGTGGAATTTATACCAGGGCTAATGTGGAATTTATACCAGGGCTAATGTGGAATCTATACCAGGGCTAATGCAGAATCTATACAGGGCTAATGTGGAATCTATACCAGGGCTAATGTGGAATCTATACCAGGGCTAATGTGGAATCTATACCAGAGCTAATGTGGAATCTATACCAGGGCTAATTGTGGAATCTATACCAGGGCTAACTAATGTGGAATCTATACCAGGGCTAACTATGTGGAATCTATACCAGGGCTAACTAATGTGGAATTTATACCAGGGCTAATGTGGAATCAATACCAGGGCTAATATGTGGAATCAATACCAGGGCTAATGTGGAATCAATACCAGGGCTAATGTGGAATCTATACCAGGGCTAATGAGGAATCAATACCAGGGCTAATGTGGAATCAATACCAGGGCTAATGTGGAATCATACCAGGGCTAATGTGGAATCAATACCAGGGCTAATGTGGAATCATACCAGGGCTAATGTGGAATCAATACCAGGGCTAATGTGGAATCTATACCAGGGCTACAAATGTGGAATCAATACCAGGGCTAATGTGGAATCAATTTATAAGCAGGTCTCTGTTCCCTGTCCACTCCTAAGGGGAATTTACTCCATGACCTAAACCGAGCAGAAATGATTGGTCCCTTGGTTATGTGTCTACAGCTACACATCAACAAACGTAACACACACTGTAAAGTTTGAAGTTCGCTCAAGATGAATTCATCACACTCAGACAAACCCACATGCAATCCGCAAGCAATCATTTGGCCACACTCTGAGCCAGCTCAAAACCCCATGTACTGGCAAGGTCCTGAAATAGAGAGGCAGGGAAGCAAGGACCTACACCAAACCAGAATGCTGGAAACGTTAAGATGGGAGCGAACTGGCCAGTTGTAATGTTGTGGACAGGGGTTGAACTCAAAATATCAGGTCTCGAGTCCATGGTTGCTACCAAAGAGCCCACCATACTGCAAAAACAAACAAAACCCCCAAAACCGTGGCCCACCTGTGAGCTGTACCCACAAACCCAGCATAATAAGTATGGTGCTCTGACTATTGAGCTAATGGGCCACAAAAGAATGTGCAGCATTTTCATTTTTGACACTTCTATAATTCACAAAATAACATGCAATAAACATAGTACACCTATCCATTATACTCTGTTGTCCATTTGCTGATAATGACATGAATAAATGCACAAACATTCTGTGTCTTGTAAAATGTGTTATGTGCAGTGAATCCTAAATAATGATTATCATCAAATATTCCTTCTATCATGTATGCACATAAACACCAACACACACACACACCACACACACACACACACACACACACACACACACACACACACACACACACTCCAGCACAGAGACACATACATGCACAAACATACACACAATATTAATACACACATGAACAACGCATAGCACAAATTCACAATCTCCCATTGCCCTCTCTCTTTTCTCTCTGTCCATCCCCTCCCCTTTCCTTCCTGCTGCCCATCACTATCAGCTAATCTTCATCATCTTCAGCTCTGGCGAGTGCTTCACTTGCGCCGACAGCAGTGGCCAGATCGTCCTGACTGGCTTTTAACCGCTCACCTGAAAACAACACAGTCAATAATCACTGTTCCATTATCACAAAAATCACATCAAAAATGTCATGATCAATGTTCCATTATCACAAAAATTACAATTAAAAGATATATAGATGTCAATAATCACTATTCTATTATCAACAAAATATATTAACCCCTTGACTGCTGGAAAAATAGCTATTTTTGAACTCCTGTCTGCCAGAGCAAAATTTTGATTTTTACGGTATGTTTACTAAAGTGTGCATTGCTCATTCATTTACTGACAGATCTCTAAGATGTTTGGCATGTTTTTTTCCTTATATCCCTGTCTATGATGTGATATAACTATAATTTGGTTTTGTTTGTAATTAGTATGGAAAAATAATGGTTTTTTTTCCAAAAAATGACAATTTCGGAAGATAAACACACATATTACGGAACATAAAACCAATGAAAACAGTACAAAACTTAGTTTTATTGAACACTGAATATCAAAGGAAAGTGTCTGGTACTCATTGTACTCCAAGTAGATAAAATTGATGTGGTAATCCATGAACAAAAAGGGTAACATAGTCCAAGCCTTCGTGCAAGAGACGAGACAAAAGAGGATGATGCTGGTTGATGTCAGTCTCATCTTCATCAAAATCATCATCTTCTCCCAAAAAGTCCTCTTCATCACTGTCTTGGTCATTTAGGACTTCATCTAAAACTTCCAATACGGAAAACCGTCGGAAAACTGATCGAACTGGTCGACCAGACAAGCTGCCTGAAGCGTCCGCCATCTTGGATATGCTAATCAGTTTCTCTGAAAGTCTTAGAAATTCCAAGAAAAACTACGGTGACTAGCCAATCATTGGCCAACAATTGAAGGGCTACAACCCTGATTTTACCTTCCTAGATAACAGTGAAACAGTTTGTAGTGTTATTTCCCTTATAGTTTTGCCAGGCCAAGCCAACGAAAAATGAACGTGAATTTCACGTTGTTAGGCGCCTGCTACTACCAAAACCACAATGTGACAGTTACGTTCTAGGCAGTCAAGGGGTTAAAAGATGTCAATAATCACTTATTCCATTATCACAATAATACATACAAAGTTCGCCTGAAAAAAAAAAACTGGTAAAAAATCAATGTTCCATTACCACAATGACCATAAAGTTCTGAAAATGGTCAATAAAAACTGTTCCATTATTACAACGATCTCATACAAAGTTCACCAATAATCACTTTGTCATTATCACATGCAGGCCTACACTGTTCATCTGCAAACAAACATATCAGTAACTAATAACTGTTCCGTAAGTATTAGCTGCTCATCATGATAATAAAAAAAAAAATGCTAGATTGCTATGACTAGACATGGGCCTCTAGATAAAATGCAAGAGCATATTTATCTTCGCATTTTGTTTCAACCAAATCATACAATCAGTTAAACAATCATCTCCATAAACAAATTATGAGCAGCATTTATCTGGTTTTAATTAGGTATAAATGATAAACATAAACAAGTTAATAAATAATAATAAGAACCAGAAAAACAAAAAAAGAATAAGAATGCGTATTTAATACAACAAGACAAGACAGGCGCAAATTTTCGGCCAACTGGCCTTTGTCAAGCATAAGATCACAAACAAACAAACACCAGATACAAAAATTAGGAGAAAAAGATTGAAACTTCCCTGCTGCTCTGTCCAGTGAGAAAATAATAATACGTTAGAAACCGAACAACCAGGAGCATTTTTTTCTACTGTAACGTATTTTCACAAACAATAAATTTACAAAGATCCTCTCCCCCCCCCCCCCCAGCTCCTCCCCCCACACTTTCTCAATATTCAACTTCTCCATTCTGACATTTTCCCACAAAGGTGAAATTATCTAGATGTTCACCCACGGATGAGTTCAGCGATGGCTCTCTGTGTGCGTTTTTCAAGCTTCTCCAGTTTTTTGGCACAGTCTCGTTTTAAGTCCCAGTCAGGCTTCCTGGGGGCCAGGTTCACTAGATCCTGAAAGAGGACAAGTATACAATTTCACATTTAAAGCGAGCAAACCAATAAACAAATAAAAATACACACACACACAAATATGAATAAACAAACACAAAATTCAAAAGACTGAGCTGTATTCTGAGTGTGCAAGTCTTACCTAAAAACTGTTAATCCTTAACTCTTTGACTCCCATACCCTGTCCACCAGCATCCTGCACTATCAACCGTGCTAGCAAGGCAAAAACTTAACCCTTTGACTCCTTCACCCTATCCACCAGCTTCCTGCAAGAATGAGGAAATCAAAGGTATAAGTTTTTGCTGTTGGTGGATTGGGTGTGGGAGTCAAAGGGTTAAACTCACAGAACAGGTAGGGCCTATAAATCCATAAAAAAAAAAGGGCACAGTTTGTGCAGGCTGGTTTTAATACAGTATGGTATATGGTTAGATGAATAAGATCTTTCATACACAATAACTGGAACCAGAAAAAACACGAAAAAAAAATAAGAATGTGTATTTAATACAACAAGACAAGCCAGGTGCAAAGTTTCGGCCAACTGGCCTTTGTCAAGCATAAGATCACAAACAAACAAACACCAGATACAAAAATTTGGAGAAAAAGACTGAAACTTCCCTGCTGCTCTGTCCTGTGTGAGAAAAGGTACAATAACTGCAATAATTTCTTACTTACCAAAGAAATAAAAGTTTTAAATAACATTTCTATATATCCACACTATAATGAGATCATGATCTATTACAACACATCTAGACCTTAATTTCTAGCCCCATTAGCTAAGTTGGTTTGGATGTCATGTGATTTATGCAGGGCTCATAGGTTTGCTCTTTAACCCTCAGCTTCATTATGACCACAGCCGACAGTTCCGCCTGCACTGCCTAGCGCTTCGTTATGGCCGTACCTGACCGTAAAAGTTGGTCACGAGCATGGGCTATTTTGATCACCTACTGATCACATGTTTCTGGCCCTGGGAAACTGACAATTGGTCAAACATTCTTGGCATCATCCAATGAGATGATCTTGGGAAATTTAGCACTACACACACATCCATTCACTTATGCTTGGGCGCGAAATGTGGTTGGGGTGACCACTGTGAGTACTATCACATGGAAATGCTGTTAGACACTTTAGCTAAGCCATACTCTAATTCATTACTCATCTGTATGTGTTGTGGTCACGTATAGGTGTACTTCTCTTGTTTTCATATATATGTCACTTATTTATTCATGTTTGATGACATCTTTGGTGACAATGACACGACAAGCAGTGGTTAGTAAGACATATTCACTTGGATATGGAAATAAAGCATGTTTACCGACACCTGACAAATTTCTAAGCTTTATATCTGATCAGACATGCTCACAGTGTACTCATGAACAGAGTAACCCTATTTGGGGGGAAAAAGCTTGAGAAAATTCGAAATCTAGGGGCAGTTCAGCTCTCTAGAATGCAAATACAAGAGGGTTAAGGGGGTTGCAGTTGTTGTTTTTTTTCTTGCAGGCTGGCTGTTCTTTTGATAGAACTGTGGACTCAAGATCTGTTATCTCAAGTTCACTATCAGCAGAACATTAAAAACCTGGCCTGTTTCATGCACATCTTAATGTTTCCATCATTCTGGTGGTGTCAGCTTAATGTTTCATAGGTCCCTCTCCTCCTAATTTCAAAACTTTGCCAGCGCATAGGGTTTTCTGCACGCCAGGCAGTCTGCTAAACCACTGCTGGCTGATTTGGGTGGAGCACATATGGAATTATTCAAGTGCGATGAATCTCTCTTGAAAAGACTCTAAACTTCTTGAACTCGGTGTTAAATGCTGTCAACACAAAGCACATTCGGTTTTGATGAAATCCAAACACCACATGAAACAAATCCACATTACATTCTCTCATAGAGTTTGGAGTTTGTTCAAGAGGGATTCATCGCACTCGGACAATTCCATATGGGCAGCGAACAGGCCAATGTTTAATCTTGCAGGCTGGGACTGAACTCAAGATATCAGATCTTGAGTCAAAAGAACCAAACAGCCAGCATAGTAATCTCGTTCCTCGAAGATTGGTGAAGATAAAAATTGTGCTAACTATGATAAACAAAATTACGCTTTCAACAATGAGAAGAAACTCATGAGAAAGATAAGAAATTCATTAGAACTGTTAATATCCAGTTAATGCTTTGACAAAGACATGGTGCAAAACAAGTGTGACTGCCCGCACCCAAGCAAACAGGAACCAGAAGAACAAGAAAATCAATATAAGCGCGTATCCAACAAAACAAAACAAACACAACAAGCGCAAATTTTCGCCAACTAGCCTTTGTCAAGCGCGAACGCACGGTCACAAACAGATCACAAACACCAAACAATGGATGATAAAAACGGGATTTCTTACCCACTGGACAAGGCGGCAGGGAAGTTTTTAGTCCCGTTTTTATCATCCATTGTTTGATGTTTGTGATCTGTTTGTGACCGTGCTTTCGCGCTTGACAAAGGCTGGTTGGCCGAAAATTTGCGCTTGTTGTGTTTTGTTTTTTGGATAAGCGCTTATATTAGTTTTCTTGTTCTTCTGGTTTCAAAGACATGGTGGTTCAATATTTCAAGCAGCAGAAACAGCATTTAGGTTCTAAACAGGGTAATCAATCATTTTTTTTATTTTTTAGGATCACTGCTCTCAGGGAGGTTACCTTTGTGCTCGCCTTCTTTTTTTTTTTCCATCCCATTTTCTACGCCACTTTAATGGCCACAGAAACTGAAACAGGTTTCTTTGTTTTTGTTTTTGTTTTCTTTATGCGATGATGATGATGTTGATGTGGATGATAATCATGATGCTATGGGGTTCCATCTTGCATTGAGACTGCGTGACAGGGTTACACTTACTGTCATAATATATCCTGGCGTCAACCAGGCCAGAGAGATACAGACACCTGTGGTGTTGGTCAGAAGATTTGAGCAATCCCCTCAATGACGTATCTGTGAGGTGGATGAGACTCTATTGTGTGGTTCCAGTCTTCCCAATGAGACCATAGCACGCCCACTCTGGGTAGGTGCCGGTTAGAGCCGAAAAATCCCACAATGATTTTTGTAGGTATGGATGGGGATTCGAACCCACAACCTTCCAGTTGGTAGTCCGTTGCATTAACCACTACACCACGGTGACTGGTGGGTAATCAATAATAGTTTGCAAGGTGTCTTTTAGCCATGAACTGAAAATGTTACATGTCAGCCCTGCATATCAGTTTTACTAATAACAATAACGCCTGTCCTGTGTCAACTGTGGTATGGTTTTCTCCTATGTGTATAACTAAGAATACAGCTTGTATACAAGAATAACTCACCACTTCACTGACAGTGTGCTCTGATTTGCCAGACTGAAGCTGTGTCTGAATTTCCTCTGTCACTGAAATGAAACAATTCAGTCAATATGACTATTGCACACACATCTTCACATTCAACTGAAACTGATATAACATAAATTCCAAAACAAAGGAAAATTCTCTCTTGGTTTTACACTAAAAAACAAACAAACAAACAAACATAATAATAAATCAAGATTTCAGTCTTTCTCCTCCGTATTTTTTTGTTTGCCATCTACATGGTCAGGCCACATCATGTGTTACTGTGCCTGTGTCCATCTGTGGGTTGACATGTGTTTGCTATGCCTGTGTCCATCTGTGGGTTGACATGTGTTTGCTGTGCCTGTATCCATCTGTGGGTTGACATGTGTTTGCTGTGCCTGTATCCATCATTGGGTTGACATGTGTTTGCTATGCCTGTGTCCATCTGTGGGTTGACATGTGTTTGCTGTGCCTGTGTCCATCTGTGGGTTGACATGTGTTTGCTATGCCTGTGTCCATCTGTGGGTTGACATGTGTTTGCTGTGCCTGTATCCATCATTGGGTTGACATGTGTTTGCTATGCCTGTGTCCATCTGTGGGTTGACATGTGTTTGCTGTGCCTGTGTCCATCTGTGGGTTGACATGTGTTTGCTATGCCTGTGTCCATCTGTGGGTTGACATGTGTTTGCTGTGCCTGTATCCATCATTGGGTTGACATGTGTTTGCTATGCCTGTGTCCATCTGTGGGTTGACATGTGTTTGCTGTGCCTGTATCCATCATTGGGTTGACATGTGTTTGCTATGCCTGTGTCCATCTGTGGGTTCACATGTGTTTGCTGTGCCTGAATCCATCATTGGGTTGACATGTGTTTGCTATGCCTGTGTCCATCTGTGGGTTGACATGTGTTTGCTATGCCTGTGTCCATCTGTGGGTTGAACATGTGTTTGCTGTGCCTGAATCCATCATTGGGTTGACATGTGTTTGCTATGCCTGTGTCCATCTGTGGGTTGACGTGTTTGTTGTGCCTGTATCCATCTTAGGGGTGATACGTATTTGCTGTGCCTGTGTCCATCTGTGGGCTGACTGCAGGGCAGTATCTAGCTGCTTGTTTGACTTACCATCCCCAGGTTCGATGCGAGGTAAGACACTGTCCTGCAGTTTTTCTGCCTGTGGCCGATAACTACGGAACACGGGCCTATAACAAAAAATCATAGATACAGAAATCACTGTGCGAGTTGGAACACAGCCATCATCATCATGTGCCCTGCTGCATGGCGTTGGCGATCATGGCCCTCCACAAGAATCTATCTCCTGTCACTGCAAGTACATCTTCCACTCTCTCTGTCTTCAGCCACCCTGCAAGTCCGTCCAATATTTTCTCTCTGGGTTTACCTGGTGTTCTCTTTCCCTCCAGCTTTCCTGTTGTGACCAGGTGTTCTAATTTAATTCCCCTTTCCTCATAAAATGTCCTATAAATGTTGCTTGTCTTTTCCTAATCTCAGGGCTTAAAACAGGAAGAGGAAAAAACCCACTGAAACTAGGGGGGGGGGTCTGGGGGCAAATCAAGGGCCATAACTTGCGCGCCATTGCTATGAACGCTTGCAAGCCGATCACAGATGCCTTGCTCCTTTCAGTTTTGTTGTTGTTGTTGTTGTTGTTTGTTCGTTTGTTTGGTTGTTGTTTTTTTGACAAACCGAAATCGCAGAATTCCGCCCAGATGCGGAATGTTTTAAGCCCTGTAATCCTCTTTATCAGATTGGAACACAACTGACCAAGAAAAATCTGAAACCATGGAGCCCCAATGTAAAGATGGGTCCATGTTTACCTGGGACAGCAAGCTTATACTCTGCTGTGTTCGTGCTGGTTTATGAAATGTCATCATGAATTTTAACGTGGGTCCAGGAGGAGGTCGATACAGATATTTTTTCTCACATTATTTGCTGTCATTGACACATACCACATTTACTGACTAAACTCATAAGATGTATGATCTTTTCACACACTGACAGACTATGATAATCACACACCAGATCTGTTGACCCCTTGCGTGACCTATGAAGAGTTTCATGTCAAAATGAGTTTTGATCCCAAATGAGGACTTTTTGTTTCATCAGCCCATAATGCATTATCATCATCATCATCAGGTGCCCTGCCGCATGGCGTTGGCAACCATGGACTTCCAACCATCTCTATCTCTCGTTGCCCCCAGCATCTCCCCCCCCTCTTCATCCCCAGCCACTCTGCAAGTCCGTCCTGCATTCTCTCCTGGGTCTACCTGGTGCTCTCTTTCCCTCCAGCTTTCCCGTTGTGACCAAGTGCTCCAAATCCCCCTTCCTCATAAAATGGCCTATAAATGTTGCTTGTCTTTTCCCAATCTTCCTTATGAGTGATCCACCTGTGTCTGCCTCCATCAAGACTGTCTCGCTTGTTTTCTTTGCTGTCCATGGAATTCTCAACATTCTTCTGAGAAACCACATCTCGGCTGCCTCAATCCTGCTCTGGCTTTGCTTGCTGAATGTCCACACCTCGCATCCACACAACAGCATTGGTTCTATATAACATTCAAGGACTCTCTTTCTGATGTTAACCGATAGGCATTTGCTGGCAAGAATGCCTGTCATCCTCCCGATTGCCGTCCTGGCCTGGCCGACTCTGCCATCCACCTCCACAGATGGTACAATGATTCCCATGACTGCAAAAAAAGGTTAACTACGTAAAATCCGCAGTTGCAGTTACTCTTTCTTCTGTAACCTAAGGGTATAAGCACTCTTTAATTCACCTGGGGTGTTACTAACATCCTCTTGACTGCTTTCACTGATCCTATGGAGGCTGACTTTAAGATGAGCAGGCTTTCCAGAGTGAAACCTGCCAGGCTTGCCTGCTGTGAGACCATGTTTTCCTAACATAGAAAACACTCTCTCACACTACAACAATGTGCACAACTATGAGGGATCATCAGGATCCCTCTCACACACACATGCACACTGATACTCATGCTATTACAAACATCCCCCCTCTTTCCCTGTGCTTACATACGCACTTAGCACTTATGTTTCTAGTCCCCACCTCCTCTGTCATCATCCACCTCCTTTTCTAGGCAAAATTATTTCCAGGAAAAGACACACAACATTATAGGACATTTTATAAGGAAAGAGAAATTAGAGCATCTGGTCATAACAGGAAAGCTTAAGGAAAAGAGAGCAACAGGTAGACTCAGGGAGAGAATATTGGGTGGCTGAGGTCAGAGAGGGTGGGAGATGTACTTGCAGCGATAAGGGATAAATTCGAATCATGGGCCATGATTGCCAACACCACACGCAGGGCACATGATGATGATGACTGTCCAGATTACAAGAAAAACTGCATGTGGTGTCACTGCGTGTCTAAGTCTCCCATGACATCACAGCTAATAATCAGGTTGTGATTTTAGATGTGGATAAACCTGTCTGTCATTCTCCCAAAGCAATGGTGAAAGATGTAATCTACATAAACTGAAAAACAACAACAAAACTGACTTCCATTTTATGACCACAACAACAACAACAACAAATCTGTATAATTTCACTTTTTAATTCACTATTCAGTGTCCCTGCCATACTGTAACACATAACATGTCAGAAAGGAATATGGAGGAGGGCATTAAGAAAACGGGAGGGTGGTAATAGGTGGGCTGAGATCTGAACTGGATCCGGATGATACTGTTACTGACCTTGACAATTCCACCTCTCCCCCTTTCCAAGTCCTCTCTTTCTAGACCTTCGAGATTTTTTGTTCAACCTGCCAACTCTCTCTCTCTCTCTCTCTCCTCCCGCTTCCATTTCTGTCTGTCTGTCTCTACATTTCCACTATCTTTCCCTCCTGTTTGTGTATCTCTTTCTCTCTAGCATGTAACTAATCTTCGGAGCACCGTTCGTGGAGCTACTCTCAATCTGGCGCTAACAGTCAGCCAGCCTCCTACTCTTGAATGAGATATATGATACTGTTTCCCTTTACGAGAAAAATTAAACATGAAAACTTGTCCTCGTATATAGGAATGAATGATTGTGAAGTAACCCTGGGTTTCTTCATTATTGGTCTTATCTTGATCTCAGTGGATAACTGTGTCTGTTTCACACATTCTCTCTGCCATCTTGAAGAAATGTGGCTGACTGGAGCACATAGAAAAAAATGGAAAGAACATTTAAAACAATTTGGTAAATTTATTTGACACTGAAACTTGAGATGCAGAGTTTACAGCAAAAGCAAGTTGTGGAGTTCACAGTGAAATGCAGAGTTTGCTGCAGTCAATGCAGAGTGTAAACATGTCTGACTCAATGTATATATATATATATATATATATATATATTTAACGTTCAGCAAATTAGAATGAAACAATCAACTGTGAAAATTGGATGCTGTTCATGTTCATGGCAATTGCTGGGGAAATGCTGAGGTGGTCAAGATTCATTCGAAACATCATGTGTACACACACACACACACACACACACAGTTACACACCAGCTTTTTTACACAGTAAATTACAGCTGCTCATACTTGTGACACCAGATAACCTCTCCCCCAATCAGCTGTTACACTTGTCAGTTTGAAGCAACTGGTGTCAAAACGGGCAACAAAATGTCCTTTCTAGTTCTACTTACAATGGTACACTACAAAGCTTAGACTAGCTAGTAGTACAGTGGTAGAAGAAGACAGGCGACAAATAGTTTCATTCCTTTATGCTTTCCATACCCATCTCTCTCTCTCTCCTCAAGACCCTACTAGTGCATCTTAGTTTTGCGTAGGCTTAGGGAGTCTTCCAGATAACTGCTGACAGATTTGGGTGGAGTGCATATGGAACTGTCTGGGTGCAATGACTCCTCTCTAAACTCCAAACACCTCATACACAGGTGTGGAAGGTAAAGCCCATGTGTATGTGTAAAAAAAAAGTGATGGTTAATAATAACAATATTAAAAAAAAGTGTGTGTGTGTGTGTGTGTGTGTGTGTGTGTGGGGTGTGTGTGTGTGTGTGTGTGTTCTTTTTGTGTATCCAACACAGCCTCTGTATCACCAAGAAACAAATCTGTATCCTCCATTACCGAGAGAGCAACTGTCCACAAGTGCCCGTTTCACTTAATTCTCATCCTTTAGTCAAAGTCATAGAAATAATTCTCATCCTCTAGTTAGATTTCAATCAAGATTTTACACTATCTAAAATATTGTAATTATTATAATTATTAATATTATATAAAGTCATAGAAACGAACATAAGTCTATTACTGCCGATGCCTCCAATCTTTATTGAGCACATACGTGCTGTGCCATACCTTTTTGCCATAGGATTCAGAAATGGGGAAAACACGTCCTTTGAATTAACACACTAAAATATTTAAATCAATCATCAATGCAGTGCATTGTTTCGCACCCCTGCATAAAACATTCATGAAAGTTCACATTTGATCTTGAACTCCTGTTTGATTGGGGCCAAAGGCATACACCAAGCAAAACATTGGAGATATAAGTTTTCTGAGTTTACGAGCGAAGCCAATGATTAAATCAAAATTCACAGGAACTTGAAAAGCAAAATAGGCTAAACCTGTAGGCTAAATCTAGTTTAATAAGTAAATGATTAAATCATCATCATCATGCAAACTGCAGCAAACTGAGCAAAGGCATGCAAACGAAGATAACGACTGATCAAATATCAATATGTGTTCATACTTTGGCAGTTTTTGTTGTCCATCCGTTTCTGCTTCATGTTTGTCTTCCTCGTATCTTCTCCCTTCTTTTTTTGCCCAGAGTACGTAATCGGTCTTTTCTTTTCCTGGCCTGTTCTTCTAGAGTTCCTACAGACGCCATGCTGGCGAATATGTTTACGAACAGTAAGTCTACCACACTACTGAAAGATGTGAAAGTGGTGTCCCTTTACAGGGCCATTACTTCCTTTGGCTATCGGTATACGACGACCGTAAGTAAGGACGCCATCACAATGTAAACTCAAGCATCGTCGGCATGAAAATATGCGGAAAAACTCAATCCAATGGAGAAATAAAGATACTATTGAAAAATTGTGAATATTGATCCATATGAAATTCCTAAACAATCTGGTCTGCGCACTCGAGCAATCTTCCTGGAACTGGAAGATCATGATCATCAGTGTATTGAATTCAATAATTGTATCAGCATTGGGGATTATTTTTAAAATAATTTTTGTTTTCGGGACGAATTTATACAGACGTACGTAAGTCTGTTTAGCTTTTGCAAACAGGGGAATATGGGTCCGTGGTTGCTTGTGATAATGAATGCTGCCCATTGGGGTGGTTTCATTTTGCGTGTATTGGGCGATGTGAAAACAACCCCAAATCATGGCAAATGGTTCATGATTTTGCCCAGATTATGCACAACAAAAAGATTCTAATCACAGGAAACAGAGAAAGAGTAAGGTGTTGATATGACCAGATACCTTGGTGTGTGTGTGTGTGTGTGTGTGTGTGATGAAAAAGCAGGAGGAAAAGTGGGGAAATGAAATGTGGTAGAATCTGTTCCCAAATCCATGTCAAGAAGTTGATTTTTAAGTCCGTTTTAATTGCACTTTTCTTCCCCACTCCCTGTCTCATGAATTACATTTATGTGCAATGGGAAAGGTTCCACTGTCTTTTACTCATGAAATGGACTGTACAGGTCTGCCGCAAGATTTCATGCAAGCTTGGAATCATCTTTCTTTTAAATATAAGATTAAGAGATTCTAATCATTAACTCTTTAACTCCTGCACAGTATCTATCAGAATCCTGCATTGTCGACCATTTGACAAAGCAAAAACTTAACCCTTTCATTCCCTTACCATATCCACCAGCTTCCTTCAGGAAGTAGGGGAGTGAGGTGCTAGAGACCTCTGTGGATGTGCACACATGTTTTAGCTTCCCACAAAAGAAAATTAGAAAAAAAAATGGGAGAACAATGTCTCATACACTTGAGATCGTTTGGATGTGAGATGGTAGAGATCATGCTATTTCTCAGGGCAGTGCTCATCTCCAATGCCTCACTGTTTTACCTTCCTAAACTGTGAAGAAAATCAAGTAGGCTACCTATTTACAGTTGGTAAACTGGAGACCACACACAAAACATTTCCTGGGACAGTATAAAAAATGTGCAGACAGACTGGATGTTGGGAGCTTTTTCTCTACGCTAAACAAACTTTTCATATCACCAGTCACTGTGGTGTAGTGGTTAGCACATTGTACTACTGACTGGAAGGTTGTGGGTTCGAATCTCCATCAATATCTTTAAAAATTGTTACGGGATTTTTCAGTTCCATCTGTCTCCTCCCCAGAATTGTACATGCTGTGGGCTCATTGGGAAGACCAGGACCACACAATCGATCCTCAGCCACTTCATGGATGTGTTATTGAAGATGTCCCTCAGATGCACTGACCAACACTACAGGTGTCTGTATCTTTTGGGCCTGGTTGATGCCAGGATATCTTATGACAGTGACTGTAGAATATAGCCCTGTCATGCAGTCTCATCAATCTATAATCCTCCTCCTCATCATCATCATCGCATTGTAAAAATTTCAGTGGCCATTAAAGTGGCCTAGAAAATGGGACAAAAAAAAAGGACAAAAAAAAGTGAACACGAAAGAAATCTCTCCACGTGCAATGAAAAAAAAGTCACATCAAACATGTCAAGAAGTAGCCTATGGCTTACCGATACTATTACTATGCTTTTTATTGCTTTCCAAGTACTATGGTGTCTGAAATAAAACATCATGCAAACTCAGAAAATTGCATCAAAAATATATTTATAACATTTCTACACGCTAGAGGCAAACTCATGTTGTGAATATTGTCCGATTTTCACTCTGTCCAAATGAAGAGATCTTTAGTGATTGAATGAATATACATATAAAAACATCAGTAAACTGTGTTTTCAAAAAGCAAAACAAAATGAAACAAAAACCTGTGGTTTTCTGTTTACTATAGTTTATGGCCCGATATTACGTATGAGCGTGTTACTATGATGTGACTGAAATTTAGTGGTTCATATGTATGCCATAGAGCCATATACACACATACATTTTTTGTGATGTTTGAAACCACACACACACACACACACACACACACACACACACACACACACACACACACACACCCCACACACACAACAAAACATAATTATTATGCACATCTGCAAACACATTTCACCTTTTACACATCACATTCAGATAAACACACCAACCAAATGACACCTAAAATCACAGAACTGTGTTAAAATTGTAATGTTATTGAATGCCACACATTTTTGTCTGTACTTATTCAGAAACTGTTCTTTAATAATAAGATATAACAATTTTTAATAAAGAAAATACCTCAACAAGACTAACTTGGATGAATAATAATATTTAAAGTTATAAGGTTGATAACAAAAATTATTCTGAATACATAAAGAAATAGATAAATGAATAGATAAATACTGACACATACAGAAATGACATAATGCTCATAATAACTGTTACAATAACATTCATATTATTAATAATAATACTTACAATAATAATAACGAGGAAAAAAAACACATACGAGTCACAAAACAAAATCACATTATTATTCAGAAAAAACACAGACTGAAGATGAGACAGACTAAGTAGCATCTCAAACACATGAACCAATCTAAACCAGTTTAAAATAAACCCAAGGAATGTGGGTAACGCAGTACAGTCATTCTTTATTTCTGACAGAACAGCTCCATGGAATGACAAAGATCAATTTCAGAACAAAAGATAGATGTATATCTAAAACAAAAAAGCTAGCCCATGAACTGTGACTTTTGAGCCATCAATAAGCTCACAAATCTCTAAAGAGTGGGTGAGATGGGGTATGGAATGGCACTGCACTGAACCCGTAAACACAAAAACTGAAGATCCATGCATTAGTAGTTAACAGTCCATGAATACAAATCACCCGCAAGGGTCTAGGTGTCTGTCATTGTCAAACTTTCAAATCTGTCCTGAGGTTTGTATAAAGCTTGAAGAAGTCCTGTGTCCAAATCTTGCAAATAAAAAACAACAGATATTTTAAACATTCCAAGCAGTTTTTTCTCAGATGTGTGTAGGCCTACTTTCGTTGTTTAACTTGCATTATGCAAGTGTAGTGTTGCTGCGCAATTTGCATGCTTTGTGTTTGATTGACATACATGCTGGGTATTTTTGCGTTCAAATCTGGGTAATTTTTTGTTTCCTTAAGCCACTGAACACCAAATGGCTCACAGGATCTTTAATGTGTTTGATGCTCTACACACATGAAGACACATTCAGGCATTAGCAAGGCAGCGCATACAGGTCTGAAAAACCTTCACACTTTATCACCAGGCCATTCTGAGACATTTCAAAGTCAGACCTTCCAATCGATGTCCTGATTCCTTGGCAATTGTGCCTGCCAACAGATTTTCTGGGGTAATACTGATACAGAATCCTTCTGGTGATGTTGACTTAGAATTTGTTTGGTGAAATGATTTATAATTCTTTGAGTGACACTGTTTTAGATGAAACCAATTAAGAGTTGGGTGAAACCGTTTTAAAATCCTTTGGCTGAAAGTCATTCAGATGTCTTTGGGAGACACCGCTTTTAGAATCCTTCGGATGAAGCTAATTTAGATTCTCTGACTGGCACCGATTTAGAACTTCAAGTGTTTGTCTGAGACAAGCATTTTGTCTTTTATAAAAAAATTTCTCCCTTGTCTTGTGAGATTCATGGTCTGCTTAGCTCTGATCTGATTTCATCTCTAAATGTTTTGATTTTATATTCACTGAAGTTACACATTAATTCATTTCTAAAGCAAATCAATACAAACAAAAAAGCTTTATGATTGATTAAAAGACAAACATGGACTGACAGAAAGATGCACACACAGAGTTTCATCCTTGTTGATCAGAGTCAACCTCCTTATAAACACACACACACACACACACACACACACACACAACACACACACACACACACACACACACACACACACACACACAAAACAAAAGAAACAACAACAAAAGAGAAAGAAAGAAAAAAAGGGAAAAAGCCCACGAAAGCACACTTTTTGTGATATTTACAGATACATGCACTGATCGCATTAGTTTAGTGTCTTCACAGAGTAGTCTGACAAACTTTTTCAGCAGATAACATTGCATTCTACACTTGAAGTGACTGAACAATAGGACCTTCAATGGCCCTGGAGCCTCTGGTTTCAACCCATGATAGATCCGTTTGCGACCAAATTCAGCAAACTTCTTCAACTGTACCTATCTCCAGTCTACAAGACAGAGGACTATATGACTGACACCCTTTTGACAGACTGTGGTCCCTTCATAAATTATGCCTTCCTTCCTTTCCCCATCCTGTCAAAAGTGATCATGAAAGCAGGACTGCAAAAATGACACTTACAGCCCCACTGTAACTGGCTCAGCCTTGGTTCCCAGACCTCTGATCTCTGTCCCACGAGAGAATGCAACTTATTCTTCATGAGGATGTCATCAGACAACCTCAATCAGTTTACAGTTTGGAGTTTGTTCCAGAGGATTTTTTTACACTCAGACAACTCCGCATGCGTTCCACCCAAACCTGCCAGCAATTACCTGGCATAATTAATCCCTGAGTCTGCGTGTCATACACTGACAAGGTCTTCTTGTCAGGAGTGAAGCACTGCAATCCTCAGCTGCTGTACCTCCATGAATGGCTGTCAAGTGGCAGATCCTGCCATCACATCATCCAGAAATCCTTCATAATTTCGAGGTCAGGCCACGAAATGTTTGTCTGAAGGACACTCCTAAAAGCTGGGATTTCTTTGGAAGCCCTATCGATTGCCTCCACTTTTAGGAGCAGGGGTCCTGAATCCCTTTATAACCATACAAGACAGGCATGGCTGTCTTGATGCTACAAGGAGTCGGTGGTCTCAATCCACTCCTCCAACAACGAGTTTGTTAATGGCTTTACTGTTAACCCTTTGACTCCCACACCCTATCTACCAACTGTAAAAACTTAACCCTTTGATTCCCTCACCATTTCCACCAGCTTCCTGCAGGAAGCTGGTGGAAAGGGTGAGGAATCAAAGAGTTAAGTTTTTGCTTTGCTAGCATGGTTGGCAATGCTGGATGCGGTGGACAAGGCGCAGGAGTCAAAGGCTTAAAGTGAAAAGTTCATCTACAAGGAAATGGGATTGATCTCCTCTAGGAATTTGGCAAAGTTATCTGTGGCAATCTATACAGGCCCAGAACGATGTTGAGCAGGCGAAGAAAATAACAGCAAGTCTCCAGAAACATATCAGTACCAAAGTCTATCGCATGGGTTGAGTGCCATTCAAGGAATAGGTTCCGGTTGAGGTGTTGGTGGTTGCATAATCCCTATGTGCTGCAGTGGGATCCCACTACATGGCATAGTGGTTGGAGTGGCTGAACCAGTCAAACCACTCTGCCTGAATGGTCTAAATGTTTTAAAGTTCTTACTTACTGAGAAATGAACTAGTTAGGACAGCACATAGCTATTAGAAACAGTAATTACGCATGAAGCTGAAAATCGACACAGTCTAAACCACCCCTACTAAACAAACTTCATCATCATCATCAGGTGCCCTGCCGCATGGTGTTGGCACCATGGACTTCCAACCATCTCTGTCTCTCGTTGCCCCCAGCATCTCCCCCACCTCTTCATTCCCAGCCACCTTGCAAGTCTGTCCAGCATTCTCTCCCTGGGTCTACCCGGTGTCTCTCTTTCCCTCCAGCTTTCCCATTGTGACCAGGTGCTCCAAATCCCCCTTCCTCATAAAATGGCCTATAAATGTTGCTTGTCTTTTCCTAATCTTCCTTATCAGTGATCGACTTGTGTCTGCCTCCATCAAGACTGTCTCGTTTGTTTTCTTTGCTGTCCATGGAACTCTCAACATTCTTCTGAGAAACCAATCTGTAAACAAACTTGTATAAGCTAAACAATTTTGATTAAGACATCTTAATTTAAGTAAGAGCTGTCATTTGCCAAAATCTTCAATTCATTGTGGAAAAACATAACAAAGCAAACTATAACACAAAAAAGACACTTCTGAGTTATGCATGCAAGTGATGATGATGATGTGTGTATGTGTCAAGATGAGCAATACCCTGTATAAGCAAACACAATTCCTGCAAATTTTAGTCAAGTTTCTTTATCTTTCAGTCCTCACAAAATGAGAGTTTATCCAAACAATTTGTTAAGTCATTCACAGACAAACATTCAGCACATACAATGGCAACCAAAAGACGATGTATATGAAGATTTACAGTTTGTCAATACAGCATAAGTATATCTAACAATAAACACTTCCTGAATTGGTTTACAATTACTATACACAAAAACGAGTATACATAATTATAATAATAGATACAGATAGAAATACAGAAGAAACATTTGTCATGTACTATAAACACTTACCAAATTGGTTTAAGGTTACTGTACACAAAACAAGTATGAATGTGTTAGTAGAAACAGATAAAAATACAGAAGAAACATTTGTCACGTACTATAAAGCCTTTCTGTACTCTCTTTTGTGATACAGCCATGGACTCAAGATCTGACATCTTGAGTTCAAACCCAGTCTGCATCATTAAAAACCCACCCTGTTCACTGTCAATCTTAATGTTTCCATCATTCTGGTGGTGACAGTTTGGTGTTTCATAGGTCCCTCTCCCCCCTCCCCATTTCAAGACACTGCTGGCACACTGGATTTTGTGCAGGCTCAGACAGTCTGTCACTTAACCCTTTGACTCCCTCACCCTATCCACCAACTGCAAAAACTTAACCTTTTGTCTCTCTCACCCTATCTACCAGCTTCCTGCAGAAAGCTGGTGGAGAGGTTGAGGGAGTCAAAGGATTAGGATTTTGTTTTGTTAGCATGGTTGACAATGTAGGACGCTGATGGACAGGGTTCGGAAGTCAAAGGGTTAACTGCTGGCAGATTAGGGTGGAGTGCTTATGGAATTTTCCAAGCATAACGAATCTCTCTTGAAGAAATGCTAAACTCCTTTCTGAGATATATTGATATATTTGTAATATGTGTGTGTGTGTGTGTGTGTGTGGTTGTGTGTGTGTGTGTGTGTGTGTGTGTGTGTGTGTGTGGTGTTGTGTGGTGTGTGTGTGTTGTGTGTGTGTTGTGTGTGTGTGTGTGTCTGTGTCTGTTGTGTGTGTGTGTTATGTGTGTGTGGTGTGTGTTGTGAAGAAAGAGAAAAATATTCACTGCTGTTGCACTTTTAAGGCTTTTTGTTTGTTTGTTGTTGTTTTTTTTATCATGTATGACAAATTGACATTATGGAAGTAGAACTTTCATTAGAATTCATTTTTACAGCTTACCTAACATTATATTTATTATGGCAATACAGGTTGACAAGTATTTACAAGCATCTTTCTTTGTATGTCATGCTTTTGTGAAGCATTTAGGGCTCTTGTCAAATGACGCACTGTATTAGTAGTCATTATCATTACTATATATCACTATCCATAGCATGATACTTATAGGTCAGTAAGTATGCTTATAATGGAGTTATTCATTTATATGTTGATTTATGTCAAGCATCACAATCAGAGAGGATAGGCCTTTCTTCTGTTGTTTTAACAGGATAGGCTTGGTTGAAAAAAAAATCTTGAACATTTTTTCATCCTTTGCAAAAACTCTGGTCTTCATATTCTATTTACTTCTTCTATACTTAAAGAAAGGATACTGTGCAGGAAATTTGGGACAACCTGAAACTGAAACTTCTTTTTACACAAGCAATACGTAAAGAATATCTGAAAAAGGGTAAAGGCATGATGCGCAGAAACATACAACATCACAGTTTGGCATCATGCTCCTACGCTCAGCTGTTAGCACAGTTAGCACAACACAGATACTGATAAAGGGAATGTAGGGCCTACACTAGATCCCAGCAAAGGAATCGGAACACCACACTTTTCTTCCATTCATTTAGAAATGTACACGCTTCACTGTATTGGATGAGGCCAGCAACATGTATAGTCTGACACTAACGTAACAGACACATCTACTATCACCAGAGAAACTCTCACAAAATGACAAGAAACATTTTCTAATTCCCACACGTGATGACAACAGTGTAATGATCATTCAACATGAAAGTTAACTGTCAGGTATTCAACAATCTTGAACAAAATCACCAGATTTAAACAAGAACACTTTATTTTTTACAGAAAAAGAAAACACGTCCAAAATTAACAAATATAACAGACAGAAACACAGACAGCAAAGGGGAGAGAGAGAGAAGAAAAGAGACAGACAGGAGACAGAAGACAGAATGGAAGAATATGTATAGAAAGAACAGAAAAAAAGAAATAAAATAAATGAAACAAACAGCCAATAATTTCAAAAAAAGCAACAGTCATATCTAAACAATAGCCATGAACAATATGTAATTTCCAACAATGGACGGATACCAATGAATAACTCATAAGAACACAATTATCACAATATTGCAAGCGGCGGGGGAAATAGACTCCACAGATGACCCAACAAAGAATTTTTTTTTTTAATTTCACAACCAGATGACGAAATCTGAGTCAGTCAAAGACCAACACATGAAACGCAACAGGCACTTGCAAAAAAGATCATTGGCCATTTAAAAGAGGAATGCTTGTTGGATGGTTCTCACTGGGCCTGTTGTGATGATATGTGATAAGAGATGAAAGCTTCATTCTATTCATCACCCAATGATTCGTATCTGAAACAGAAAGGAAATTCAAACTAATGTTTCATGTATTAGTCAAATGAAAGTTTTTTTCCCTCATTCTGTCAGCATTCTAAGCATCATGACACTTACAAGTTTTTACAATGCTCTTTCACTGAGTTTCAGTTTCCACAATTTTTCAAAACGTTTGTCGATCTTACACAAGTTTCAAAGACTTTCGAATACCATAAAATCCCAGGGAAGATGATGGTTTTGTTAAGTCATCTTATTCTCTGTATAATTAATTTTTCATTCCTGTTTCATTATATGATATCTAAATATTCATGAAAATATTAATTTTAAACAAATCCACTTTCTCTGCTTTAAAGACAATCTGAAACAATAGACAATTAGCCACCAACTAAACACCCAAAACACTAACTCCTAATGTCAAAATATAAATCAGTCAACTAATCAATCAATATCCAAAATACCACCTCCAATTGTCAAAATATAAATCAGTCAACTAATCAATCAATATCCAAAATACCACCTCCAATTGTCAAAATATAAATCAGTCAACTAATCAATCAATATCCAAAATACCACCTCCAATTGTCAAAATATAAATCAGTCAACTAATCAATCAATATCCAAAATACCACCTCCAATTGTCAAAATATACATTAGCCAACTAATCAATCAATATCCAAAATACCACCTCCAATTGTCAAAATATATATCAGCCAACTAATCAATCAACATCAAAAATACCAACTCCAACTGTCAAAATATAAATCAGTCAACTAATCAATCAACATCAAAAATACCAACTCCAACTGTCAAAATATAAATCAGTCAACTAATCAATCAACATCAAAAATACCAACTCCAATTGTCAAAATATAAATCAGTCAACTAATCAATCAACATCAAAAATACCAACTCCAACTGTCAAAATATAAATCAGTCAACTAATCAATCAACATCAAAAATACCAACTCCAACTGTCAAAATATAAATCAGTCAACTAATCAATCAATATCTAAAATACCAACTCCAATTGTCAAAATATAAATCAGCCAACTAATCAATCAACATCAAAAATACCAACTCCCAATTATCAAAATATACATCAGTCAACTAATCAATCAACACCTAAAAACAAGTGTCAATATGTAAATCAGCCAACTAATCAATCAATACCCAAAACATTACCTCTTAGTATCAAAATATAAATCAGTAACCAACTCACAAATCATCACCAACTCCTGATGTCATTCTTTAGCCAATTTACAGTGTCACTGATTTCTGATCTTAATGTGGCCTTTTTATCTGATTTACTTCATCAACACATGTGTAACACACCATTGATTTCATACCTTAATATGGCCTTTTTACCTGATTTACTTCATCAACACCTGTGTGTGTTAAACATGCCACTGATTTCATACCGTAATGTGGCCTTTTTACCTGATTTACTTCATCAACACACGTGTATCACGCCATCGATTTCATACCGTAATGTGGCCTTTTTACCTGATTTACTTCATCAACACATGTGTAACACGCCATTGATTTCATACCGTAATGTGGCCTTTTTACCTGATTTACTTCATCAACACATGTGTAACACGCCACTGATTTCATACCGTAATGTGGCCTTTTTACCTGATTTACTTCATCAACACATGTGTAACACGCCATTGATTTCATACCGTAATGTGGCCTTTTTACCTGATTTACTTCATCAACACATGTGTAACACGCCACTGATTTCATACCGTAATGTGGCCTTTTTACCTGATTTACTTCATCAACACATGTGTAACACGCCATTGATTTCATACCGTAATGTGGCCTTTTTACCTGATTTACTTCATCAACACATGTGTAACACGCCACTGATTTCATACCGTAATGTGGCCTTTTTACCTGATTTACTTCATCAACACATGTGTAACACGCCATTGATTTCATACCGTAATGTGGCCTTTTTACCTGATTTACTTCATCAACACATGTGTAACACGCCATTGATTTCATACCGTAATGTCGCCTTTTTAGCTGATTTACTTCATCAACACCTGTGTATCATGCCATCGATTTCATACTGTAATGTGGCCTTTTTACCTGATTTACTTCATCAACACATGTGTAACACGCCACTGATTTCATACCGTAATGTGGCCTTTTTACCTGATTTACTTCATCAACACATGTGTAACACGCCATTGATTTCATACCGTAATGTGGCCTTTTTACCTGACTTACTTCATCAACACATGTGTAACACGCCACTGATTTCATACCGTAATGTGGCCTTTTTACCTGATTTACTTCATCAACACATGTGTAACACGCCATTGATTTCATACCGTAATGTGGCCTTTTTACCTGATTTACTTCATCAACACATGTGTAACACGCCAATGATTTCATACCGTAATGTGGCCTTTTTACCTGATTTACTTCATCAACACACGTGTATCACGCCATCGATTTCATACCGTAATGTGGCCTTTTTACCTGACTTACTTCATCAACACATGTGTAACACGCCATCGATTTCATACTGTAATGTCGCCTTTTTACCTGATTTACTTCATCAACACCTGTGTATCATGCCATCGATTTCATACCGTAATGTGGCCTTTTTACCTGATTTACTTCATCAACACATGTGTAACTTGCCATCGATTTCATACCGTAATATCACCTTTTTACATGATCTACTTCATCAACACATGTGTAACATGCCACTGATTTCATACCGTAATGTGGCCTTTTTACCTGATTTACTTCATCAACACATGTGTAACACACCACTGATTTCATACCGTAATGTGGCCTTTTTACCTGATTTACTTCATCAACACATGTGTAACATGCCACTGATTTCATACCGTAATGTGGCCTTTTTACCTGATTTACTTCATCAACACATGTGTAACACGCCACTGATTTCTGATCTTAACTCTTTCACTGCCAAGTTTCCCCAGAAACAGCACTCCTCAATGCCAAGTATACTTTGGGCAGCCAATTTTGCAGCGCAGTATACATTTTTAAAGCTTATATCTCAAAGACTACTAAAGATCTTCATTTACTTTTTTTTTTTTTGCTGTGTAAAGGGCAGATGTTGTATTTATATATGAATGCTAGCTTATGTTTATGTGCTTGATTGATTATTCCACAGATGATCTTATTATAAAGGAAAAACTTTTTTTTTTCATATGGTTTATCAGTTGTACTACTAACCTTATTTCGTGAGTTGCGCACCAGATATCATTATAATAAATGAGGAAAAGCAATGGAAAATCTACACACAAAGTCAGCTGTCTGCTTATTGTACTTGGAGTGGTAGACAATGCGTGTCGATTTGTAGCCATTTTGGAGAAAATGCTCCGGAGAAAACGTGACGTAAATTCCAACAGTTAACAGTTATCAAAGCCACACTTCGGCCTTACTGCTGAAAAACTAGGTCGCTGGGTAAAGTTTAAAAATAGCACAGTTGCCTGCATTCACCAGTGGAGCTGACAGAAGCTTTGTACCCGCATGAAAAGTTATCGTTTAGCATGACCCCTCCAAGTCACACAAATGCAACCTTGGCGGTCGTACGGGAAGTCGCTTGATTGCGACCATGGCAGGAAAAGAGTTAATTTGTCTTTTTCGCCTGATTTACTTCACTAACACCTGTGTAACACGCCACCGATTTCTGACCTTAATGCGGTCTTTTTACCTGATTTATTTCATCGTAACCTGTGTAACACGCCACTGATTTCTGACCTTAATGCGGTCTTTTTACCTGATTTATTTCATCGTAACCTGTGTAACACGCCACTGATTTCTGACCTTAATGCGGTCTTTTTACCTGATTTATTTCATCGTAACCTGTGTAACACGCCACTGATTTCTGACCTTAATGCGGTCTTTTTACCTGATTTATTTCATCGTAACCTGTGTAACACGCCACTGATTTCTGACCTTAATGCGGCCTTTTTACCTGATTTATTTCATCATAACCTGTGTAACACGCCACTGATTTCTGACCTTAATGCGGCCTTTTTACCTGATTTATTTCATCGTAACCTGTGTAACACGCCACTGATTTCTGACCTTAATGCGGTCTTTTTACCTGATTTATTTCATCGTAACCTGTGTAACACGCCACTTGATTTCTGACCTTAATGCGGTCTTTTTACCTGATTTATTTCATCGTAACCTGTGTAACACGCCACTGATTTCTGACCTTAATGCGGTCTTTTTACCTGATTTATTTCATCGTAACCTGTGTAACACGCCACTGATTTCTGACCTTAATGTGGTCTTTTTACCTGATTTATTTCATCGTAACCTGTGTAACACGCCACTGATTTCTGACCTTAAAGTAGGTTTTTACGTCATTTATTTCCTCATAATCTATGTAACATGTCACTGATTTCTGACCTTAAAGTGGGCTTTTTTACATCATTTATTGTGTTCTGTGCAACAAGTCACTGATTTCTCACCCCAACGTGGCCTTTTTACGTCATTCATTTCCTCATGACCTGTATAACACGCCACTGATTTTTTACTTTAATGAGGTCTTTTTATGCATTTATTTCATCGTAATCTGTATAACACCCCACTGATTTCTTACCTTAATGTGGCTTTTTATTCATTTATTTTATGGTGTTCTGTGTAACAGGTCCCTGATTTCTTACCTTAATGCAGCCTTTTTACGTCATTCATTTCACTGTGTTCTGTGTAATATGCCACTGGCTTCTGACCTTAACATGGCCTTTTCATGTCTTTTATTTCAAAGTAACTTGTATAATATGCCACTGATTTCTTAATGTGACTTTTTTATTCATTTATTTCATCGCAACTTGTGTAATACACCACTGACTTACTTTGATAGACGTTTGCGTAAATCCTTCATCTGTTCATTCTTCTTCTGCAGCATGCTCTTCAAGTTTTTGAAAGGTGTCGTCAGGCTCACTTTTTTCTCTAGTTCCTGCCAGAATTTAAGCGTCATCATCTCATCATTATCAACGCTGTTATCATCATCCTTATCGTCATCATCGTCATCATCGTCATCATCATCATCATCAATGCTGTCATCATCATCCTTATTGTCGTCGTCTTCTTCACCATCATCATCCTTATCATTATCGTCATCATTATCATCATCGTTGTCATAATCATCATCAACATCATCAACACTGTTATCATTTCATCCTTATCATTATTGTCATCGTCGTCTTCTTCATCATTGTCGTCGTTGTCATCATCATCATCATCGTTGTTGTCGTCGTCATTGTCATCATCATCACCACCATTATAATCATCATCATTATCACCATTGTCATCATCATCCTTATCATCATCGTTGTCATCGTTGTTGTTGTCATCATAAACACCATCACCACCACCACCATCATCAACGATGTCGTCGTCATCATCATTATCATCATCGTCACTATCATTATCATCATCATCACCATCATCATCATCATCACCCCACAACCTCCAGCACCACCACTCTGATTCCGAATACTAATAATGTTTCATCATCCAAAGACTTTTAACACTTCTAATAATTCAAATGAATCAAATGAATCAAGTAATGTTTAATAAAATTTCTCTTCCAAAATGTGGGTTGTTGAGGAGTGAGATGGTAGAGACCTCACTACTAAAGGCAAAGACTGTCCCACAATCTGAAAGTTGTTGGACTTTATTACTAAAGGTAAAGATCGTCTGATACCTGGGGAGTGAGATGGTAGAGACCTCACTACTAAAGGCAAAGACAGTCCCACAATCTGAAAGTTGTTGGACTTTATTACTAAAGGTAAAGATCGTCTGACACCTGGGGAGTGAGATGGTAGAGACCTCACTACTAAAGGCAAAGACTGTTCCACAATCTGAAAGTTGTTGGACTTTATTACTAAAGGTAAAGATCGTCTGATACCTGGGGAGTGATGTGGTAGAGACCTCACTACTAAAGGCAAAGACTGTCCCACAATCTGAAAGTTGTTGGACTTTATTACTAAAGGTAAAGATCGTCTGATACCTGGGGAATGATGTGGTAGAGACCTCACTACTAAAGGCAAAGACTGTCCCACAATCTGAAAGTTGTTGGACTT